>CM032448.1:85243465-85567713 GCA_019049505.1 Pachyrhynchus sulphureomaculatus | reverse complement strand
AATAATATCGGAAACCTCCCTGGCGCAGTCAGATGGGTCGTCGGATCGAAAACAAACGTCCAACCAAGGGAAAGTTCGAAAATATTCCATGAGATCTTCCCATTTAGCAGACTTGTAGTGCCAAATCTTGCGCGGCCTAGGCGCCTCTCTGTCATTGATTGGTAGAATACTCGATGTCGAAACTAGTTTATGGTCGGAAGAACCTAACGGCGGATTTACGCTGACTGTGTAAATCTCCGGATTGGTGGTTAAAAAGAGATCAAGAAGACTGGCAAACTCTCCGTCTCGATCAGGGATCCGTGTTGGTTCGTCAATAAGCTGAGTTTAAGCCACAACTGATTGAAAGTGATTCGGCTTCACGACCTTGTTCATCAGTAGTATTTGAATATTTAAGCCAGTTGATGTTGTGGACATTAAAGTCGCCCAGGATGGCAATTTCGGCCATCTACGGTGATCTACGATATTTTAGCACATTACTGCCTATAACAGAAAGGCATAGAAAATATAGTTTATAATTAAGAGAAAATAATGACTAATTTTAATTTATAGCTGCCACTATGCATCCCATAAAATGTAGTGAAAATTTCGATAATGTAGTTAAATTGTCTACGAGTGATAGTTTAAACTTGATTATTCTCACAGTTCAGACCTTCAAAAGAAGGAAACTCTTGTAGTACATCTACAAAAATGTCGAGGTCAGACGAAAAATATCTTTGCCTGCTTTTAGACTATGAAAAGTACACTATGACAAACTCATTGAGTTATTGAAGAAAACTGATCTAGGTACTAAAACAACTTTTTTCAAGCAACTTTTTAATCACCCAAATACAACACATTATTTCTTATGGTAGACCGCACACGGGCAACTGAAAAGTTGAAGCAACTAAAAATATCCAAACTGTTCTATTTTGTGGGTGATTCAACTGTTGCCGGTAGAAATGAATCATGCAGGATGAGACAGGTCACCGCACACTGGCGATTAAATAGTGACTGGTTGCGATTTGCGAGCCAGTCCGTGCTTATCGTTCTTGCGAATTGTGAAGTAGTCATTTTTTTGTTGTAGTCCAAATTTAAATATGTCATTCAATATTGAATTATTTATCGAGGAAGTAGAAAAAAACGTCCAGCTTTATACATCATAAAGCTTAAAGAATATTCAAATAAAAATTTTAAAAAAAAGGAATTATGGACGGAATTGTGCCAACAATTTATTGAAAAGTGGAACTAATTGGAAGATAAAGATAAATGTGAAAAAGGTAAATTGTAATAGCATATTTATTTATCATTTTTTTTACAACAAACCAGAACAAAAATGCCTATCTAATAGCTTAAATCAAATTTTATCGTACTGCCAAGGAACAGATCCATAAGGTGAAGTGAAATAATCTGAAAAATAATATCTAGTTGAAACTCCTGTAGTGTTGCTTCTTACTCCAACAGAAGGAATACATTCCAATGGGCATTTATAAAGAGTATCTTCAAACTGCACCCCGTCATGTTTTCTAACATAATTATGCAGAATGCAGCATGCTTTTATAATAGATTCACTAAAATCAAATGAGGTATCAAGTCCTCTATGAAGTATCCGCCATTTGTTGGCTAAAATTCCAAATGTGCATTCAATCAGTCTACGATGATAGTCTACAATGATAGTCTATAATTGAAAATTCGTTTTTTAACTGATAGATTTCTACCGGAATATGGCCATAATACAAATTTTGATACACCAAATGCCTCGTCCCCTATAATTACGAATGGCATTACCTTACCATTTACAACATTTGGAAGACATTTAGCTTCGGGAATATTTAATTCACTATTTACAAGTTTACGTGAAAATAGTGATTTCTTGAAAAGGTTTGAATCACTTGAAGCTCCATAAGCTCCAACTTCAACATAAATAAAATATTAAATAATTAGAGTCTGCTATGGCTAAAAGGATGGTGGAAAAAATGATTTGTAGTTATAAAATTCAGATCCCGTTTGATTAGGCGTCTTTATTCTAATATGTTTCCCATCGACCGCGCCTATGCAGTTTGGAAATTGCGTTTTCCCAAAAAATCTTGTGAAACTTTTAGCCAAGAATTGGAATCCATTGCTAGCATGTAATATGGTAATAAACATTTCCAAAGTACGTCATAGGTTTCTCTAATAATTTTTCTTATTGTCGAATCACCAAGTAAAAATTCGTAATGCAGTGATGCAAATCTGTTGCCCGTTGCTAAATACCTAAAAAAAAAAAGAAAAAAAATAGTTGTTCTATTAATGTGTAATTTGTACATAAACCTTTCTTTCAGGTAAGGAATTACAAAACAAATGGAAAAATCTAAGGACTTGTTTCAAGGGAGAGTACGATGCTCAAAAAAAAACGCCCGCTCTGGTTCTGGAATCACAAAAAGGTGCAGATTGCGCACTTTAATAACCTGTTATTTTTACAAGACATAGTTGAAAATCGAAAAACTTCAAACAGTCTTGTTGACAATTCAGAAAACGAAATTGATATTACATGTGACTTGGAAGATACCAGTGAAGGTCCAATAATTTCTAAAAAAAGAGATTGCCGAAAGAGGGCCCCTCGAAATAGTACTAGCACGTACGAAGATTCTTTACTAGAGATTTTGAGGGAAAAAAAAGATGACGATAAAGAAATTGACGAAGATAAATATTTCTTATTATCACTAGTACCTTCCTTCAAAAAATTTATGGAGGACCAAAAATTCATTGCCAGGACAGAAATAATGAAGGTAATGAGACATGTTCGAATGTCTGGTAGTTTAGAGAATCAGCGCAGTCAAAGAAATCAAAATGTACAAGCATCGACAACTGTGCAGCACCTCCCAATACCACTTCCCAACCAAGGATTATAGTTGCAACGATCACATCATTCGCCTACTGGGTCACTTTTCTCAACTTTTAATCCAGAAAAATCGCAATTTCCAATAGATTACCATTCAGAACTTTCGTCTGTTTATACTATAATTTGAAAAAAAAGGTTAACAATTTTACAATTTTTTCTTTTCGTTTTTCTTTTCTTGTCATTTACTAATAAACTATGTTACTAACTAAAATGAAAATATTGTTTTCTTACCTTAAAGTTACAGCCAATCTTTCCTCTGGGGGAACAGCCTTTCTTAATACAGTATCTTGGTATAATATATTTCGTCCAACTAACGCCAAAAGTTTATCGAAACTATCCACACTCATGCGGAAATAATTTAAAAAATTTTGTTTCGTATTTTTGTAAACTTTCAAACAATTTGTAAAATTGCCCATCGCAAAATCGATTACTTAATAGTGGATGTACCCATAATTTTTATCGCTTCTTATTTCGTCTAAATTTCAAAGCACAAAAGCATGCGATCTCTATAAAATCCATTGTTTAACTAAGTGAAGATCAACTATTTAGTTGCAAGTGTGCGCCCATTATTAGTTGAAGCAACTAAACTATTTAATCACCTCAATTAAAAAGTTGCTAGTGTGCGGGGGGCCTAATGGTTTTTAGTCAGCAGCAATCAGTTGTTTGCCTAACAATCAGAAGAATTCTAATAGAACAAGTTGACCTTTTTTCTGCGATTGGAGCCAAAATCTTTAATTGAGGCAAAGGAAGATGCACTGTTACATTTGGTTAGTAGCTCTATATAGGATGAGACATAGAAGAATCAATGCAGATTTCCAATTACTTGTCCCAATAAACTACAGCTTTGCAGATGACAGTACGCTTATTACTTTATTAGCTTTGACGACCGAATATCGACTACTCAAGCAAATTCTATCTTGTGGTGACAGTAACCAAATATAATTTAAAGCTATAATAACCCAGGTACAGAAACTGTTTTCTCCTCAAACAAATATCGGAGAAGTCTATTGAATATAACAAGCCCGCCTATATATGTTTTATTGACTTGCAAAAGGCATTTGACCGTGTCCAACTGAAGGATGTTATATATCTCCTCTATAACAGGCAAATCTCATATAATATAATTTAAACTATGTATGTATAGTATATACATCGAACCAAATCCAAGCAAAGATAAACGGAAAACTTACCAAACCGATACCAGCTGGGAACGGTGTTCGACAGGGAGACTCACTGAGACCTCTTCTTTTCAACATCATCATGGACGAAATACCAAGAAAAGCGCGGACCTTGAGAGGATATAAAATGGGAGATAATCAGATTAGCATTTTATGTTGTGCCGATGACATAGTACTATTTGTGGAAAATGAAAACGATCTAAAGCGACTCCTACACCATTTTAATTACATAGCTAAATGCTTTAATATGATAATATTTGCCTCCAAGATAAAATGTATAACAACGTCAAAAACACCCTTAAGATGTAAACTCGAGTTGGACGGAGAAGTTATTAAGCAAATGAAGTTTAAATATGTAGGCATATTCCCAATGAAGTGTGGCAAAATCGCGTATCTATATTACAGAGGACAATTAATTGTAATAGAGGCAGTTGAGGACCAGGAAGAGAGTAGATATCCTCGCCGGAGAACATCAGAGACTTGACTGACATTCGAAACTCTGATAGCTTTTCAGAAGTGTCTGACGATCGAGACGCACTGTCCGTAATAATAGCCAACGTTACCGAGCTCGACACGTGAAAAAGAAAAACGAACAATTTCGTTTAATAATCCTTTATTTTCGAATGACACTGAAAAACGTTTGTCATCTGCGCGATCCATTGTAAAAAATACATAAAAATATATTCACATATTCACTTAAATATTAATGAGGGTTGACCATAAAGACTTAGAGATCTCAGTGGGCTTTGCCTCCTGCCGCTTTTTGACAATATTAATAAACTCTCAGGGCCTACTAGACTAGAACCGTGCGGCGAGGAGGTACACGGAGCAGTCACACTACGAGAGACATTTGCGCCGGTCTAGAGGTCAAATGCAGAGGCGTGTAGTAAAAAACAAACATGATTTTGTTATCGATAAATTTAAATATATTGATTTAACAACACTTGACAGAAAGAAAAGATAAGAAGATCGAAGACATATTAAGTTATAAAAACCGGCAGTACAAGTCGGACTTACGCAATTAGTGTTCCGAACGGTGATTGCTTTTAAAATTAAAAAATTTATTACCCTAAATGAGTTTTTAACAAAGTTTATTTCCGATCTTTGTTGAAAACTTATTAGCTTGAAATTTTTTTTTTATATATACCAGATAAATTATAAAAGGTAATGCACTTGTGAATGTACATTCAATCTACACTCTTGTAGAGAATATTTCAGAATTTTTTCAAAAATTTTTGACCAGTATTTTTCGAGATAAGGGGGGGACAGCGATTTTTGGCAATTTTTTAAAAATAATGCAAGGAAAAGTATCCGCAAGTATTATATCATCATGTTATGTTACACCTTTGTTCGTGCCCGGAACAGATGCAAAAAAATTATCGACGAAACCAAGGAGGCACACAATCAACGAATTAGAAACAAACTTCTCGCTTGTCTCAACAATTCCAGGTCCTTTTGGGCAGTCGCTAAGGCAGTTAGTCAAAATTTTACCAAATCCACCATACCACCACTCACACGGCCAGATAATTCCATCGCAACCACACCTGTTGAGAGAGCGAACTAGTTGGCTGAACTCTTTGCTTCACATTCTACTGTCGATTTCCAAGGAAAAACACCACCTACTATTCCCATATTGCAGTCAAAGATACCCGATGTTGTCTTCAGACAGCGTATCATAAAGCGTATTTTAATGAAGCTAGACACCAAAAAGGCGTCTGGCGCTGACGGAATACCTGCAAGGGAACTAACACCAGTTTTCTGTAGACTTTTTTAACCTATCCTACAGAAAGGGAATATTTCCGTCCTGCTGGAAATGTGCCACGGTTCAGTCGATACCTAAAAAAGGCAAGAAGACCTTGCCAAATAACTACCGACCAGTCGCACTGCTTTCAATAATATCGAAAGTTATGGAAAAGGTTATCAATCAGCATCTTCTAAAATATCTTAAACGATTCAATGTTATTAGCGATCACCAATATGGTTTTCGTAAACATAGATCAACAGGAGATCTTCTGACTTATGTAACACATGTTTGGAACAACGCAACTGAACACTTTGCAGAATCTCGAGCGGTTGCTCTCGACATACCGCAGACAGCAGGAGGTCGTTCAACTTGACAAAGACCTGGAAAAAATTCTATCTTGGGGTGACAGTAACCAAGTGGAATTTAACGCTACAAAAACCCAGATGGCAGTTTTTTCTAAAAAAGTTAACGTTGCTGAATCCGATATAGTTATGTCGAGGCACTCTATTCCCCTAGCATCGTCGCTCAATTTGTTGGGCGTTAGTTTGGAAGCAAATATGTCCTGGCATGAACACGTTGCAGGCATAGCAAGGAGAGCTTCTCAAAAGTTGGGAATATTATTTCGAACCAGAAAGCTTTACACCCCACAACAACTGTTAATTCTTTACAAAGCTCAAATTCGACCAACTATGGAATACTGCTCCCATGTTTGGGGCTTCGCTCCCAAACATACACTGCATTTGTTGGATTCTGTTCAGAGAAGAGCTGTCCGTCTGATTGGAGACCCGGAACTGACCGGCGGCCTTGATTCGCTGGAACATCGAAGAACGGTTGGCGACTTGAGTCTGTTCTGCAAGTATTTTCATGGAAAGTGTTCGAAGGATGTAGCCCGCTTAATTCCTCCCAAAGCGGTGCATGTTAGAAATACACGTTGCGCTGGTGCTTCACATCCGTATGAAGTTCAGCTTGTTACTCCACGTACAACGCTTTTCAAGCTAGTCTCATCTCCCTTTAGAATAATTTGCCCAGCGCTGTGTTTCCCACCGAGTACAATTTACAGCGATTCAAGAACAACGTGAATCACTGTTTCCGCACACGTGCCGCTTCTGGAGCGCTTTAGGGACTTCTCTGCAGCACATGGGCTAGACCCATAAAAAAAAATGTTTTTACAAGCTTTCATTTGACACCCCACTCGATTACCTGGTAAAATTTTTTTCACTTCCGATTTCACCCCCCAAAAATAAACCCCTTAAGTCGAAATTTAACTTTTAAAACTACACGGCTCTGATGAGGACCGTCAATTCGTATATTTGTGCCAAATTTCCACTTTCTATGCGAGGGTGATTCAATAAGTAAAGAGACAATTGGTCTCAGCTTAAATCCATTTCTCTCTGAGGAAACATGAGAGCAACAAACAGAACTTTTCAGACATACCATAAGAGCATAGCTTAGCCAACAGTCTATCGTACCAAACACGGTCGAAATGTCAAGAGCAACCGCTCGAGATTCTCCAAAGTGTTCAATTGCGCTATTCCAAACATGTGTTACATAAGTTAGAAGATCTCCTGTTGATCTATGTTTACGAAAGTCATATTGGTGCGACGGGTCGGTAGTTATTTGGCAAGGTCTTCTTGCCTTTTTTAGGTATCGGCTGAACTGTGGCACATTTCCGGCAGGAAGGAAATATTCCCTTCCTGTAGGATAGGTTGAAAAGTCTACAGAAAACGGGTGTTAGTTCCCTCGCACAGTTTTTGAAAAGTATGGCAGGTATTCCGTCAACGCCAGAAGCCTTTTTTGTGTCTAGCTTCATTAAAATACGCCTCATGATACGCTGTCTGAAGACAACATCGGGTATCCTTAACTGCAATATGGGAATAGTAGGTGGTGTTTTTTCCTTGGAAATCGACAGTAGAATGTGAAGCAAAGAGTTCAGCCAACAAGTTCGCTTTCTCAACAGGTGTCGTTGAAATAGAATTATCTGGCTGTGTGAGTTTTTTGTTTTTTGTTTCTTTTTCGATGAGGGCGGGTCGATAACTAGATTATTTAGCGCCCATAGCCGTGTGAATGGTGGTATGGTGGATTTGTGAAATTTTGACTAACTGCCTTAGCGACTGCCCAAAAGGACCTGGAATTGTTAGGAGAAGCGAGAAGATTGTTTTTAATTCGTTGATTGTGTGCCTCCTTAGTTTCGTCGATAATTCCTTTGCATCTGTTCTAGGCACGAACAAAGGTGTACGATTTATGGTGTTAGGATTTTCACGCCATTGTCGGTAGGCAAGATGTTTAGAAGCAACAGCTTCTTGGCATCTTCGGTCGAACCAAGGCTTGCCATTGGTTAGTCGACAGGTCAAAGTTTCGGGTCCCCCTCATGATCTATAAATAAGTAATTACACACAAGAGAATCTTCTTCCCTTTTTTGATGAAAGTTCTGTTCCCTGATTTTAATTTTTTTCTATTTATCAATACTGCTTGTTGTTAATAATTTATTTCTAAGTCAAATTTACTCTTTTTTATAGCAGTGATGATATAATAATTAATTTTAATCAATATTTGTAACCATAAACCAAAAAAATCCTAAATAAGTTGAGCTAACAAGAAACTTACTAGTATGGAACACGTATGGGGTCACTTCGGTGTCTGTCTATCTGTCTGTCTGTCACACCTGATTTTCTTCTATTTGACATAGAAAGTTAAACTTTGGCACGAATACAGGAATTGATAGCCCAATCAGAGCCGTGCAGTTTTGAAAGTTAAATTTTGACTAAAGGAGTTTATTTTTTAGGGTGAAATCTGAAGTGAAAAAAAAAATTTATAAGGTCATCAAGTGGAGTGTCAAATGAAAGCTTGTGAAAACACGAGTTCAAAAATATATATGCGCGCAAACTTTTGTTTACGTTATTTTTAAAAAAATGGCCAAAAATCGTTGTCCCTTCACTATGTCGAAAAGTACTGACAAAAAATTTTGTAAAAATTCTGGAGTAGTCTCCATAAAGTGTAGATTGAGCGAAAATTATCACGAGTGCATTACATTTGATAATTTATCTAGTATATAAAAAAAACTACTTGACTGACAATATGGTGAAGGTTTTTTTCATCGAAAATTGTGAATTTAACCAAGACAAAGAGCTATGAAATATCAATACGTATTCAATACAGCAATATACTCATATACTTTTCAATATATTACAGCTCTAAGCATCTGATGACCAACGCATAGATACAGAGACAAAATAATTTTATTTGTTTATAATTAAATAAATATTTCGGTAGTAAATATTAAAACAAATATTTACTACTAGATTCTAGACTGAGCTAGATTCATTCATTGGCTGTTAGGTAGCTAAGATGTTATAATTATTGTACATTACTGACTAAGAAAAATGTGAAAATACATATTGGATTTTAAGATATACCAGGTGAACAAGTATGAAATGCGGATTTCAGACAACAGATGGTGCACCAATGCAGTTTGTGCTATAAAGATTTGACACTGTGCCATTTTGTGGTGTCATCAAAAAGTGTCAGACGCGCACGAGTGATAAATTGGAAAAGTGTGTGCATAGTGTTGTGTTGTTGTGTTCAATATGTCGAAATTTATACCGAACAAAGAACATTCGCGGACAGCATTAATTTTTTGTTTTCATTTGAAGAAAACTGCTGTTAAATCATACCGATTACTTCGAGAAGCTTATGGTGAACATGCTCCATCGCAAGATACGTATGAACGATGGTTTCGGCATTTCAAAACTAATGATTTCGATGTTGCGGACAAGGAAGGAGGAAAACCGCCAAAAAATACGAAGATGTGGAATTGCAAGCATTGTTGGACGAAGATGATTCGCAAACAGAAAAATAACTCACCGAGCAATTGGGCGTTAGTCAACAAGCTGTTTCCAATCGGCTACGAGAGATGGGAAAGATTCAGAAGCCGGTAGATGGGTACCACATGAGTTGAACGACAGGCAAATGGAAAAGCGCAAAAACACGTGTGACATTTTGTTCGCTCGGTACAAAAGGAAGTCGTTTTTGCATCGTATAGTTACAGGGGATGAAAAGTGGATTTATTTTGAGAACCCCAAGCGCAAAAAATCGTGGGTAGACCCAGGCGCACCATCCACATCGACCGCAAGACCGAATCGCTTTGGCAGAAAGACGATGCTCTGTGTTTGGTGGGACCAGAGGGGCGTGGTCTATTATGAGCTGTTAAAACCTGGGAAAACGGTTCATACTAAACGTTACCAACAACAATTGACCGATTTAAACCGTTCGCTGCTTGAAAAAAAGCCAGAATGCCGAAAGAGGCAACACAAAGTCTTTTTCTTCATGACAATGCTCCATCACACACGCAAAAAACCAGTTCGCGATACATTGGAAGCACTCAACTGGGAAGTCCTACCCCATGCGGCTTACTTACCAGACTTGGCTTCTTCCGATTACGACTTGTTTGCATCGATGGGTCACGCACTTGCTGAGCAGCGCTTTGGTTCGTACGAAGATATGAAAAAAAATGGCTCGATGAATGGTTCGCAGCAAAAAGGGAAGATTTTTACTGGCGTGGTATTCACAAATTGCCCGAAAGATGGGAAAAATGTATAACAAGCGATGGAGCATACTTTGAATAGAGCACTTTTTATGATTCTTCCGAATTTAACATGTTTTTTTTAGAAAGAAATCCGCATTTCATACTTGTACACCTGGTACATGTCAGGAACCTAATTAACTCAACTTAGGTAAGGATTTTATTTTATTTTAAAAGCAATCACCGTGCCATTTTTTTTTAATTCTCTGGTTACATATTCCTTACTTTTATCATGAGTCTCAGGTATTAATAAAGATAATTGTATTTTTAAAGTCAGAAATTGTTAGTTAATGTTAATAGGCAACAACTTTTTTTTATTGAAAAAGGGAAACCCGCTTATAGGTCAGTCAGAATGACATCAAACACTCATTAACGAATTATGAATTAACCTGAACTAATTGTTACCTCACTGGATGCAGAGGTAAATATATTGTAAGAAAATATTAAGGGAAGACTAAAGAAATAAATTAATCATACACTCCATTATTTATTTGGTTGTGTGCGTCAATGTCGAAATCCAATTAACATAGGAGAGACTTCTGTGAGTTAATGAACGTTTAACATTTCAAATATGGTCAATTTAAATTTCCAAGTAATTAGTAAAAATGTTTAAAATAATAAACTAATACTGTAACAGTCGCTGCGTTGTAGTTAAATACCCCAACAGTTGTGGAATGTACGTTGAAATGTCATATCGTTAGACCTACTACGGCGATACTTTCGCAAAATGCATAATTTCATTATGAAAGCATTCGCTTCTTCCTATGGCTGTAATTTTACTAATAGCAACATTTACGTATTAGCGAAGGTTATGAAGTTGGGGAAACTGATGACAAATAAATATTATGAATGTTTATTGTCAAATTCGTTACACCGCCATCTGTTATTTGCAATCTGCATGCATATGTTTTATGGTAATTCGTATTTGTTCAGAATGCTGACTGGTAAGCAATTTTCGTTATGTTAGGTATTTTTATATAGAAAAAAAGAGTGAATAAATATAAATAATTAAAAAAAAAAATAATTTTAAATTTTTTAAAAACTGAATAATTACTTTCGTTTTATATTAATTACAATGTATCGAAAATTAAGATGAAAAGTTAATGAAAATTATCTTAAAATTATAGCTATGAGCTTCCGCTTTAAATGAACTATCAAGAAAAGCTTCCAATCCCAGTAATTGGTGTATTTCAGAAGAAGTACTGTCTACAAAGCTTCTTGAAAGATTTTATTAATAGCAGTGGTTGGCACTGTTTTGGTCACACGAAAACTGATCTCGCATCGGGGCATACTGTTCCTATATTCGTGGTGAAGCACCATTATTAGACTTTAATTTTTAGTATATGTTATTTTCCGAAGTGTAAACAACATATTTTTTTGAGTACCGTAAAGTCTTACTTTGCTCCAAATTTAGAAAACTATGATTATTTTTTAAACAATTAATTCTTAAATATACGCACATATATTTATAGAAGGAAGAACGTCTTTACTAACACATTTATAAAACTACGTCATAAAGTATTTTGTTATATATATAAAACCATGAACAAGGAGCAATATCATGGGTATCTTTGCTCCCGTATATTGCTTACAAGCTCTCGGTTCTGAAAGCTTTTAGAGCAAATTTACACTCTCCTCACTCAAACTATGCTCTAATAATAATTCCCTCCCAAGAGTTTGTACATCAAACGATATAAATAAAAAACAAAAGTAATGAACATAACATAATTTTTACGAGAGCGGATAAAGAAAAAACTATAATAGCAATAAAAAAGAAACCTAAATTAAAAAAACAATAGATTTCCTAAAACCAGATGTATTTAAATCCATCAACTTCGATTTAACAATAACTTTCCAAAAATTAATTAAAGATGTGCTAAAAGACATAAGCATTTTCACAGAGAATGAAAAATTCAAACTCGTCTCGATGAACCCTCAAGTTCCAAAACTATATTCTTTTATTAAATTACATAAAAATAACTCACCATTCGTCCAGTAGTTTCATACATAACAGCTCCAGCTTTTCCTTTATCAAATAAATTGATTAAGGTATTGACAAAATATTGTAAATTCACACCTAAATATAGTATTGAAAATAGTAATGAATTGATAGCAAAAATTCATCCGTTAATTATACCAACTGGCTCCAGATTTATATCGTTTGATGTATAAAATCTTTTCCCTAGTATACGACCGTCAGATGCTATAATTTTGGTTCAAAGATTACTTAATAAAAATAATGTTAACCCAATAATTAAACAAGAAATATTAGACATCTTAACATTGTGTTTAGACCAGAATTATTTCGAATTTAACGATAAGATTTATATAAGTAAGAAAGGTTTAATAATGCGAAACCCTCTTAATCCAATTTTATCTGAAATTTTCATGGACCATTTAGAAGAACAAATCAGTAATTCTCATCTTTTTAAAAAAAAAATTTATTGCTACCGGTATGTACATGACATATTGACATGCTTTACCAGCACAGATCGACAATTAAAAACTATTTCTAGATTATATTAGCCAACTTCATAATAATAGTACAGGAAATGAAGCATTTTGGCTTGCAATTTTTTCGTCCAGCATGGATTTACTTGAAATTTTCACAGAAGGTAGGGAATAGCCCAAGGATCATTTTCTATATTATGCCGCTGTACGTTAAAACCTTGGGGATGGCTGCCACCCCATCTCGGGGGTGGAAATTTTTTATTACATTTTAACTATAGGAATCGATGGAAAAAGTAATTCTAAGAAAAAAAATGTTCTTTACGTTTCCTTCGTAAAACTAATATTTTTCGAGTTATTCGCGGTTGAAAGTAACAGTTTTTCGACGAAAAAAAATCGACTTTTTTAAAGGGTTTTTTGCGAATAACTCGAAAAATATGCATTTTATCAAAAAAATTGTGGAGAGCAAAAACCTTTTTTTATAATTTTTCTACGACCAATACGAACCGAGATACGGCATGTTAATGGTTAGCTTTTTTCGTCAAATGCATAGTTTGAAAGATTCAAAGCCAAATAACGGGAAAACTTTGCATTTTTCGAGGAAAACTTATAGAATTTTTTTTAAAGTATATAATTAGACCTTTTAAAAAAAAGTCTCTAGCGTGAAAATTGAGCGACTTATGATCACAAAATTAGGTCGGTACCTACTTTTTTCTACGAAAAAATCTGTGAAAACAACCCCCTAGCTACCCCCCCAATTAAAATTGATCTTCACCCTTCTGTGATTCTCTTTATATATGAATTATCAATACACCCAAGAAGTTTGACCAATTTAAAACGCCTAATTTTAGAAAAATTGGAGTTTAAAGAGAAAACGATTTTTTGCAATTTCGTATTTTTCACCCTTTTCTTCAAAATATCTCCGAAAATACTGGAGATACGAAAAAAAATGATAGAGTACCAAATTGTAGCTTTTTTAATGACTAAAATTTCTCTGTGCGTAGATTTTCTGTACAATGAATATTTGGCGAGATATAGCCGTTTAAAACCTCTATTTACGAGCGAACACCAACTTATTCGAGCCTTTTAAAACTCACCCCATTTAAAAACTAAGGGATCTTAAGGAATTTAATTCACACACTCTTATAGCTCTTGAAAAGCCCTATAAAATCGTTTTTGAAAAAACTTTCTATCACTAAAAATGAAGGAGCTATGTTTAAAAAACCAATCAATTTTTTTTTTTCGAAAAATCGAATAGCCCGCTTCGGAGCGTAATAATCTACATAACCGGTATATTTGGCAGTAATACGTTATATGTTCCTTTTTCCATTCAAATCGAAAGACAGAGAAGAAGAAACATCTGCTCATGTGTCTGCGTGTGTGAGTGTATATTTCGTTGATTCCTTACCAGTGTATTTTAAAAGTTCGAAAGAAATAGCACGTGCTCTGACAATTTTTTTAGGATTATTCAATTGTGTTTGTTATAGTTATGAAAATAAATCGGTTAGTGCATAAAAAAGTTGGGTTGTATTGTAATTCCACTTGTTCTGGGTGCTCGGGTGAAGACTGTAATAATAGTCCACCAGTAATCGAAGAAGACGAAGATGACATCGACCCACGATGAAGATCGAATCAATGAGACAGACTTTTAAAAAACGTATATGTATTTGTAAATTTAGTCGTCTATGTATGTAAATGTATGTGAATATGCGGGTATTTTTGTGTTAATAAAATTTTTTTTTTATGTAATTCTACTTTTTTTCCTATTTAGATCTATTAAATTACTTTTATAAAAATTGCAATGTTATTAAGGGTGGTTTTTAAGGGTTGAAATATTATGATATTATATCCTAAAGCATAAAACAATCATTATTTAACCAATCCAAACCAAATTTTACCCATATTAAGGTTTATAATGTTATTTTATAATTTTTGACAATAAGGGGTGCCCATGAGCATGATATAGAATATGAAGTAGAGGGTGAGATGAGCCTAATCCCAAATTTTTATGCAAATCGATGCAAGACGAAATCATTTTTTTAGGATAAATAATTTTTTATATTAGGCTCTAACAAGGCTTGATTTTTAAGGGTTTGAAACATTATGAAATTGTTTCCTAAAGCATAAAACAATCCTTATTTAACTAATCCAAAACAAATATTAAGGTTTAAAATATTATTTTCTAATTTTTTACAATTAGGGGTAGTTTTCACCCTTAAAAAACAAAAGCGTACAATGGCACGATATAGAAAATGAACTAGAGGGTGAAATGAGCCTAATCCCAAATTTTTGTACAAATTGATGCTGGACGAAAAAATTGCGAGGTTTTGCCATTTTTTGAGCTTCATTTCCTATACTATAATATTACTTTTATAACAGAAATAGAATCAAATAAATCGATTAATTTCCTAGATTTAAAAATATCAAACAAAATGAATAAACATGATTTTGAAATCTTCCATAAACCAACATACTGAGATAAAACTATAAATGCTAATTCTAACTATCCGTTCATACATAAAATTTCGACTTATAGTAGTTTCATCCATAGACTAATAAATACACCATTAACGGAAGAAAATTTTCAGAAAGAATTAAATATTATTAAACAAATTAGTATAAACAATGGGTACAGGACTGATTCTGTAGATAATATTTTAATTAAAAAAGCATTAGGACTGATGTACCCGTATAAACAACTAAATAAAGATAAGTTTTCATACACTCACTTATACCGGTAAATTGACTAATAAAATTCAAAATTTTTCTCCATTATTGAGTAATCTCAATAAAAATAATGTTATACTCAGATATAACTATACACAACTTTACACAAAAAAATCTCGGCTTATAATAGTTTCATCCATAGACCAATAAATACACCATTAACGGAAGAAAAAAAAATTTCAGAAAGAATTAAATATTATAAAACAAATTAGTATAAAGAATGGGTAAAGGAGCGATTGCGTTGATAATATTTTAATGAAAAAACAATTTAAAAAAGCAATAGGACTGGTGTACCCGTACAAACAACTAAACAAAGAAAAATTTCATACACTCACTTATACCGGAAAATTGACTAATAAAATTCAAAAATTTTTCCATAAATATCATGTAAACATCGCTTTCCGTACAAATAACACATTAGCTCGACATATTAAAAATAATAAAAGTAAAACAAAAAAAGAAAATAAAACGGGGGTTTACAAATTATGCTGTGACACTTGCAATAAAACGTATATAGGACAAACAGGCAGATCTTTTTATAAAGGAATAAAGGAAGATAAACAAAGTTATAGAATAAAAAATAACTAATCTCATTACGCTAAACATTTAACAGATGAAAATCATACGTTCAATGAAGATTTCAAAATTTTGCATAATGGAAAGAAAGGAAAATTACTGAATTGTTTAGACTAGGTAGAAATTAACTAGAAAAAATCCTCAGGATTATTACTCAACGATCAATTTGATGGGGAGGGTCTCCTTTATTGAACTTATTCTAGGTATTAAGGTAAATATTGTTGATGAATTTAGTACTTGTAATTAAGTAAACTGTATATTCTGTAACATACTTTGTTAGTTAATTTACATCGTGCTCCAGAAGAAGACACAATTGTCAGCAATAATATAATAAACATAAGTAGTGATCTTAAAACAGTTGTTTAAATTTTTATTCCTAGTTAAAAAAAAAAAAACTCTTAAAACTCCAAAATATTTTACAAAATTACTATCTTTTAAAACCCCAAATTTGGTCGAGTTCTGACACTGAATAGATGTCACAACGACTACTAACTTTTTTAGGTGGATAATGCAAGCCAGTATTTCTTTCCAGTCATACTGGATGTCATCACGTGGTTTGGCCACTTCCAGAATTTTAAAGACTTCTTCATCGAAGCCACATATGGCCCCTTGGCAGACACTTTTGTAATTATGCCTGGAAACATTTCGAACTCATACGTGAATACCACATATTGCCCAACTGCCTTTACGAGCGGCTTGAAATTGCTACAATACAATACAATTTTCAGTCACAGAATTGGACTCCATTTCAAGGTTTTCTAATTCTCCAAAAGAAACAACATCTGAAGAGTTGTGAACAGATATGTCGACACTTTCTGCGTAAGTGCTTTCGCTACTAGATCTACGACAGCGTGGTCCGTTCGACGTTGATGGCTCTGCCGACTCTCGATTTTCTTTTTTAAATAAATATGTGCTTAATTCTTCAGTCACACTTTTTCGTGGAGTGACGTTTAGTTTTGTACGACGTCTTTTTGTAGTTCCACCTTTCGTCAATTCTAGCTTCTTAGCTTCAAGGGTTTGTAGAAAAGACTCTTGTAAAGCAGTCTTGTCGACAGTTCTGGGCAACCCTCTCTAATAATGGATTAACGTTAAGCGGATAAATTCCACATTTTCGAAAACCTGAACTCAGATTTCCCTCTAGCATTGATTCCAAAATATCAATCAGTCTGTTTAGCAAAACTGGGAAACTGCTTTTTTGTACTACTGTGTTTCTCGGCTGCCTTGTTCACTTGGGGAGGATTTTTTACCATGCTGCCGTCATTGGGTGAAAACAGGCAACATCTAACGGCTGAGTTAGGTGGACGGCAAACAAATCTAATGTTATTTTCATCACAGGCTTTTAGGACATCTACAGAAACATCTTGTTTCTTCAGCCTGGGTAGGATATGAGTAAAAAACCAATCGTTGAATATATTCATGTCAAACCACCTTGATGGACTGTTGTTATTATATCTGGTATTCTTTGGTCCCTGTTCTGTCCATGTACTCCACAGTTGCTTGGCCTTATATACTGTATATGGTGGTAGTAATTCCCCCCCAGCATTTCCAGCATACATGATGGATGTTGAACTTTTGGAGGTGTTTCTTATAAGTTCCGGGTATTTTGTGCCTCGCTTTGTTATGACTTTTTTTTTTTTTTTGACCAGGGTCATCCGAGAAGTTGGTCTCATCAAAGTTCCATATGTTTTCGGGCGGGAGATCTCTAACTACCTCTTCCAAGTTTTGTATGTAGGCAGTGATTGTGTCCTTGTCAACTGCTACGCTGTTACGCTTAATATTGGCAGCGAATCTCTGCCATAAACATGAATGTCTTTTTAAGAAACTTTACACCTACTCAGTCCCTAGACGATTATCTTTAAATTTTCAAACTTTTTAGCCGATTTTATCCAAATGTATTCGGATCACAACGCAAAGATCGAAAACTGTCAAAGAAAACCCGTATTCACTTAGTCTTAGAATGCAATCCACAAACAATGCTTCTTTTTTAGTCGTAAATACTGTTGGAGCTCCTGGTGGTCGCGACGACATTTTAGATCGCAAGATTAGCTGGTTAATAATAGTTATTCGTGGGATACCATATTTTTCACTGGCTTTTCTTTGAGTGAATTCTTTGTTTTCTATAGAGGCCATATATGCTCTTAGAGTTTCATTAGTGTAATTTTTATAATTTTTGGAGCCTAAACATTTTTTTTATAATTTCTTGGCATCTTCTCTGAAAGAACACTAAAAAATCTCCAAATAAACTGTACTTATAACTATTTAGAAGAATCATGGTCTGTTTGTTTATGTATCGCATGCTTTTGTGTTTACTTTGCTCCAGGTGTAAAGTTACCCCTCCATGCGGTGCAAAGTAGGAATGTGCCCCTATCATCACGGATCAACATAGACATGACAGTTTGGTGCGTTCTTGCCGAGCGCTTGGACAAAGTTCTCATGGAACGGAGACCACCACTATTGCTCCAAACAACTACACACTGGCTTAGACCGCGAGGAGCTCCAAATGCGGTGTCGCGACAAGAAGTGAAACAAAAAAAATAAGGTCAGGATCATGACCAACTTAGTTAATCTCTAAAATATCTACATTTTCCTTTACCTGATTATATACAAAATAAGATAAAAACGTACTTACCACAATGCACTTTGCTATACAAACGGCTTTTTCAGGAACAAAAAATTTAGAGATTTTAAGTCTTGCATAAAAGTGACACCTGTCATTACAAAAAAATGGCGGATGTAAAATTTGTCGATTCAGGGTTGCCATTTAATAATCAAATGTTTTGGGTGCTTTCCCAGTTTTATGAAATATGTTAAAGAAATGGACAAAATAGGCGGTAAAACCTTTTATAGAACTGGACCATAATTACCCATGTGAGTACCATTGTGGTATTGAATATGTCGAATTACGTGCCAACAAAACACCATTTGCGGGAAGCATTACTTTGCTTGTTTAATTCGAAGAAAAGCGCTGCTGAAAGTCATTGATTGCTGTCGGAAACCTATGGTGATTATATTCCATCGATAGAAACATGTGAAGTGAAAATTTCGACAAGACAAAGAACGTCCAGGCCAGCCAAAAAAGTTTAAAGATGAAGAATTGGAGGCATTGCTCGATTAAGACCTCTGCCAAATGGAAGAAGAACTTGCAGAATCATTAGGAGTTGATCGCACGACCATTTCCAAGCGCTTAATGCACTGAGTATAATTCAAAAGCAAGGAAATTGGGTGCCATACAAATTGAAACGTCTCTCGTTAAAAGACGATTTTTCACCTGTGAACAACTGCTGAAAGGTTTTTTGCATCGTATAGTAACTGGTGATGAAAAGTAGATACGCTACGATAATCCAAAGCGCAATCCAAGGCCGAATATTCATGGCTCCAAGCTTATGCTGTATATCTGGTAGGATCAGTTGGGTGTAGTGTATTATGAGCTCCTCTAACCCAACGAACTTGGGGAACCTTACCGATAACAGTTGATGCATTAGGGCAAGCGTTGAAGGAAAAATTACCACAATATGCTAAAAGACACAACAAAATGATTTTTTAACATGACAATGCTCGGCCAATGTTACAAAATCCGTCAAGGAAACGCTAGAAACGCTTGAATAGGATGTCCTACGTCACCTGCAGTACTCATCAGACATCGCTCCTCCTGATTAACACTTGTTCCGATCAATGACGCACGGCCTGTCTGAACAGCGCCTCAATTCTTATGAGGATACCTAAAAATGGGTCAATTCGTGGATAGCCTCAAGAGATGGTATTCATATGCTGCCACAAAGATGGAGGAAAGTAGTGGCTAGTTCTGGACAATACTTTGAATAATCAATAACGATTTTTTTACAATAAAGCGATATTTTTACTGAAAGATTCCTGAAAATTAATTCACACATCCAATATTAAAACATACTTAGTAGGGTGACAAGCCAAATATTTTTTTATATTTTTCGGTCCTATCCATCAGTCTATGAAAAATTGAAGCCTCTAAATTTTTAGAAAAAAAAAATTATAATATTTAGAGGTCGCATCCATCGATTGAAAATATATTTTTTCTTCTCAATATTCTTTCCCCTTCAACAGCCCCCGTTAGACTTCTGATTTGAATTTCAGGAATATGAAGATGTTTCTTTGTACATTATTTGATGCTGAATCCGCTTCCAAGGGCTGTTTCCCCTAAAATCCTTCAGTTTTCTGCAATGTTCATGTTAAGGGTGGAAAAATGCGTTTTCCTTTCAAGAAAGTTCAGCTTCAGAAAGTTGATCAAGAGTCTATCTACTAATTCTATGACTTCATTTGGTGGGATACTAGGAAATAAGTTAATGATTTTAATTTTATCTATTAGTTCAGTTAGTTAATGAACTTATTAAACGGGATATTTTCGATTTACTTACGACGTGCTTGGATCAAAACTATTTTGAATTCAACGATAACTTTTATACATCTAAATAAGGTCTAATGATTACTTTACTAGCGGAAATTTTCATGGATCATTTAGAATTAAAAATTCATCAAAACGCGGTAAGCAAAAATGTTGTTTACTGGCATATATATGTTGATGATATTTATTTCCTGTTTCACGGGAACAGATAGACAACAGACTAACAGTCCTCCTTAACTTCCTAAATAATTTGCATCCTAACATTAAATTTACCTTAGAATTAGAAACCAATAACTCTATAAATTTCTTAGACATATCTATCTCAAAAGTGAACAATAAACACAATTTCTAGATTTTTTACAAGTCTTTACATACTAACATAGTTATACGCAATAGTTCATCCCACCCTTATACTCACAAAATGGCAGCTTTTAACTCTTTCATACATAGACTGTTACATATTCCTATGACTAAAACTAATTGTAACAAAGAATTCAACATAATCAAACAAATAGCAATTAATAATGGATATAATCCTAGCATTATAGAAAATATCTTGAATAAAAAATCGTTTAAACAAGCAATCTCTCTAATTTATCCCACCATTAATGACAAAAAAGGAAAATTTGGCACACTCACGTACACAGGGAAAATAACTAGAACAATTTCAAAACATTTAACAAAAAAGAACAATAAAATAGCATTTAAAACCAGTAATAGCTTAGGGAATATTATTTTGAATAACAAAACCATATCTAATAAATCCGTAAAATCAGGAGTTTATTTATTAAATTGTGGATCTTGTACTAAAACCTACGTAGGACAAACTGGTAGACCTTTTGAAACTCGCATTAAAGGACATAAACATAGTTATTCAGAAAACAAGAACAATTCCCATTACGCAACCCATATAATAAACGAATCCCATAATTTTGATGATACATTCAGAGTCCTGCACGTAGAAAATAAATCTAAAAAATTAAATATGCTTGAATGTCTTGAAATTAGCAAATGAAAAAACACCAATCTATTATTAAACGAACGGGTGGACTTAATTCATTCACCCTTACTTAGTCTTTATTATTTCTCTGAAATAGTACCATAGATTTGCATCTTTAAAATAACTTAGTCAGTAAATAATATAATAAAACGATTAAAATAATCTTATGTAATTAAGGATAGTTTTTAAGCACTATTTAACCAGTATTATTACCAAACATGTTTCTTTCTAATTCACGTCTGAAGAAGCCATTGTATGGTGAAACAATTTCAAGTTATTTTAAATATATTGAAAATTAAAACACAGTGTTGTTTTTATATAATTTTATTATGAATTTCCAACAGGTATCAGCTAACATAATCAAAGATGAAAGAATCCTACGAAAATATTAAATTATCCCAAGAAATATTCGAATATGCTAAAAAATCAGTAAAATGTACTCATTACTTTCCTTGCAACACAATCCTAAAATAAGTATTGAATTTTACTTTTCAACAGAAAATAACTTAAACCAAACACAACAAGTCGATATTCTAAATAATACGTACTTTACAAAAAAAGATTATTAACCAAAAAAATACGATTCATATTAAACAACAGTACTAATACCTTCTTTTTTCTTATTAAGCCCTTATCTGTTTGAACAATCGAAAATACAGAAAAAATAACAATTTTTAGGAAGGAACGTGTCATTTATATTTATAAAAACAACCTCTCCCCTATATCCTTAATCCCTTACATATTCAAGTAAGTGAAAATAATGGAAAAAGAAGACAAATCTTAACATTCCTCGATTCCCAAACTCCCAAAAATAGTGCAAAAATAACAGAATTTTTGGAATTCTCGACTCCCAGGACCATAAAAAGGATGTGTAACACGATATATACGAAGCGATCTCTCTAACTCTCTCCCCTTCTTCATCAACATTTGATAATAAATAACTGAAAATAACAGAATATTCGGTTAATGTAAAATGACTGAAAACGACTAAGACCCATATTTCAGCAGTTTACCCCACTGTGTCAAATCCAACCTAAGACGCATTTCGCTCGTCAATCGAGCGAGGATTGACAAACAAGAGAACAGAATTTACTGGTAGTTATCCAAATGAAAGCTGCCGCGTCAGCTTTCCATTAAGTATTAGGTATGTGTATTTAGTACAATTACATGCTACCATGGTGTTTCGTAACAGAATATTCATAAATCTTGATTTAAAAAAAACCCTAAAAAGGACCTGTAATACAAAACATTCGAAGAAACCATTCACCACCCGTTTAGTCCCGAGAAAAACTCTCGAACTGATTCAAAGAATAAACAAATCTTTTCGACTCTCATCCGTTTCAGCCCTTTCTTTTTAGCTATATAACCCGAAAAACTATAATTTTGATCCCTAAGCAAGATATTATAGATGTACCAAATTTGAAATAGACATTTTATTTCTTTCGGAAGTTATCACGCCAATACACTCACTGACATCGACGGACTGACAGAAATGTGTGTGAAATGTTTTTCGAATTCTACGGATCCTGAAACATGAATAAATTATAATATATATATATATATATATATATATATATATATATATATATATATATATATATATATATATATATATATATATAGAGGAGAAGGGTAGTCTTGACCGACTAGTTAAACAGCAATATTATGTTCTTGGGGTAAGCCGTCGCCGCTTACCCCAAAAACATAACACTAATATTTCCATCATAGAGAATTGATACCAATGAAGAAGGACCCTAGTTTGTTGGCATATGGCTAATTACTCAAGAAGATCATATAATATTAAGTATGTACTATTTGATACCCTAATTTTTCAGCGAAAACACACACTATTTGTACTTACGCCCTTAAATGAAAGAATAAGATTTCATATGAAAATTATGGTGCTTGTCACAAATTTTTGAAGTTATTTCATTGTTAAGAACACTTACAAAAATGACACAAATTAATGTGTGACAAGAAAGTGTATCTTTTTGTAGACCAGTGTAATTTATAGCTACGGCCTCTGAATCATCGATTAGAATTCCAATTATTAAGATTTTAATCCACTGTATAGTGAAAATATAATATTTTATCTATACGATTATTTTAATATTTAATCTCTGTCTTTCCCAAGGTCGTTCGGTTGAGACAGCTTAACATGTCTTCATAAATTAAATGACGGAATGTAGGTAACAACTTCTAGCCTAGAATGGAAAGAACAAGCAAATCTAAAAAACAAAAATTGTTAATTCAACTTAATCCTGGTAAAAACCCTTTAAAAAAATCCTTGTCTTGGTTTGCAAGCCAGTTTTCAACAAGATGTATTACTTCTTCGTTTGAATGAAATTTGTGTTCTTTCCCATGTTTTTTTTTTAGTTTCAGGACTTATTTCTGGGGTGCACGGTCTCTAAATGAAAAACTACATTTTTCCGATTTCCTTATTTTTATGAGTACTATCACCTCCTAAATATTACCTTCATATTTAGAAAAACCCTGTGTATTTTATTTCAACTAAGTGGATCCCATGTTCGATCCTCTACAGGTCTATATATATATATATATATATATATATATATATATATATATATATATATATATATATATATATATATATATATATATATATATATCTATATATATATATATATATATATATATATATATATATATATATATATATATATATATACAGGGTGGCCCAAAATTACCGAAGGGGTTTGAATTCCTTATAACTTTTTTATTATAATTTTGTTTTTTATTTCTTTTCAGTATTTTGTAAATAAGACTTGGGGGAATTTAAAATGGAACAGTACACAATTGAACCACGTGCCCAAATCGTTGAACTTTATTTCTCAAATCAACGGTCCATTGTTTTGACTCAGCGTGCATATCGTCGTTATTTTAATGTGCGGGTCGGACCCTCAGAGTCAACAATAAACCATCTGGCTGCAAATTTTCGACAACAAGGGGCAGTAAGGGGGCACGGATGACAATATTGAACGGGTACAGGAGAGTATTCGGGAAGATGGAGAAACATCAACCAGGAGACGTTCGATACAACTTGGCCTCTCACGAGGGTCGCTGCAGAGAATTTTGCATACAATAAGAATGTTTCCATACAAAATTCAGCTTGTCCAAGAATTGAAACAGACAGATTACCAGCAACGACTTGATTATGCAATTTATTTCCGGCAAAAAGCAGAAGAAAATCATGATTTTATTCATAATTTAATTATGAGCGACGAAGCCCATTTCCAATTAAATGGGTCCGTTAATAGGCAAAACTGCAGGATATGGGCTACGGAAAATCCAAGAGTAGTTCAACAGCGACAATTACACCCACTTAAGTGTACTGTTTGGTGCGGTGTTTCGTCGGAAAGGATAATTGGCCCATATTTTTTTGAAAATGAACACGGTGTCGCCGTCTCCATCACTGGTGTTCGATATCGGACAATGTTGGAAAATTTTTTAAGGCCAGCCGTGGAAAACACCCGCAAGTATGGTTCCAACAGGATGGAGCCACAGCGCACACTGCGAGGGACACAATGGCTCTTTTACGCGACATCTTTGGTGAACGAATTACTTCGCGTACAAGCGATTTTAATTGGCCTCCGCGTTCACCGGATTTAACCGCTCCAGACTTTTTCCTTCGGGGTTATTTGAAAGGAAAAGTTTATATTAATAAGCCTAGAACCATCCAGCAATTAAAAAACAATATACGCGACGAAATCAACAACATAACACCTGAAGTTTTGCGAAAGGTTATGGAAAATGTTTTAGAAAGAACACGAATATGCGAAGCAGAAAATGGCCACCACTTGCGAGATATAATTTTTCATAATTAAATTAAAAATATTCTCCATTAATATACTGTATTTAAAAAAAAAAAATTATAATTATGTCTTAAATAAAAAGTTATAATGAACTCAAACCCCTTCGGTAATTTTGGGCCACCCTGTATATATATATATATATATATATATATATATATATATATATATATATATATATATATATATATATATATATATATTTGGCTGGGCCACATACTACATCATGCTGTCATGCAGCACACATGAGGCACATATCTGAACTCATACTTCGTTGTATTAGAGATTGATCTTGACGAAATCTGCTGATGTTGGCAGGGAACCGCTTGTATCAGAAAAGACCCACGGTGGCGACAATGTCTTTCTCGTTCTCTAGTGCGATGCGTATGTAATATCGGACTGGATGAATCGAGAAACGGTACCATAAAACCCTACCTCGTTACAATATTTTAAAGACATATGTAAAACTGCACAGTAAGTCATGAAAAAAAATATTTTAATTTTCCACGACATTTTGCATAAATAATTATTTTTACGTAAAAAAAAAACTAAATTTAAGCAGCTGCATATGTATTATTACTTAGAATTATGTAAAATTCCCCAAAGTTTATATATTTTAATGCTTTTATATGTAATTATACCGTAGTATGCAATATTTGGAGATCGAGCAAGAACACCGGTATAAATACCTAGGACATGAAGTCAGCATAGGACAAGATAACCAAACACATGAAATTCAGCGGAAAATAGGTCTCTCCTGGACGGCATATGGCAAACTGAACTATATATTTAAATCTAATCTTCCGATGTCTTTAAAAAGAAAAGTTTTTGACAGATGCGTACTACCCGTTCTTACGTACGGAATCGATACTCCCACATTGACGAAGAAAATTAACAACAAAATATGTGTCATGCAAAGAAAAATAGAGAGGTCAGTGTTAGGCGTTACTCTTAGAGATCATATGCCAAATCACATTATCAGGAAAAGAACGGGGGTACAAGACGCAGTCAGATTCATTTTATATCTTAAATAGAACTAGGCTGGACATGTTCTGAAGCCTATCGAAGTAGAGGTGATGCTTTGAAAAGAGTAGTTGAAAATTGGGTACAAGTGGCCCAGAAAAGAAAAAGATGGCAAGACTATAGGAAGGCTTTCGTCCAGTAGTGGACAGTATAAGCTGATTATGATGCAATATTTACATATATAAATATACAATATAGTAATATATGTAAGGCTGTCATAGCGCCACTTTTTTACGCTGTTTTTAGTCATATTGATGCTCTTCGGAGTCAATAGTAGCGTCTTAAAATATTTACACAGACATACATTTATAGCTTAAGAAGGTTAGTTTTTTATTTCTTACCAATTTTTTATTCAATTTTAATTATTAGCTGTTTTTCATGTAGTTGTATCTACCATATAAATGATAGAACTGTACTTTAAAGAAGATATTTTCTAAGTATAGGTTAGTTGTTCACATTTTACCCTATTAATGACGCAAAAAATTTTATTTTAATTTATGGCACCTTGTCTTCTTGCAATGAGTAAACCTTACAGAAGTTAATGTATCTTTTAATTTGTGTGTATAATTTTATTTATATTAACTTCACCGATATTTCTGCTTAATTTTAATTTTGATTTCCTTTATGAGATCACATAATAAAACATAACACAGGTCAACACGAATTTTGACTTTGATAAGAGGTATGAAATTTCGATAGATTTATCGACAGCTAGACGAAAAAAATATATATGACCTGAAAAAGTTTTTTTTATATCCAGGAGAACAGTTGAACAGTATTTTAGAAAATCCATAGTTTAAATTTTTATTTATTGATAAATCGAAACAAATATATTTATATACGAGTATGATTTTTATCAACTTTTACTATCACATCAAATTACAAAATAGTGGAAAAAAGTTTAAAAGTTAACCCTATTACTTTTTCTTTCATGTTCATAAGTACTTTCTCTCACTAAACCCTAAATGTAGTCCCCCATCATATTTTGGTTGTACTCGTATTAGCCCTGATAACGTTGTTCAAACTTCATAAATATCTTGATGAAAACGTACGCCCCCATGTTGTTTTCAAATTTATCTAAATGAGCATGCAGCTTATCTACTTTTAGAGACATTCTGCAACCCATAGTTTTAAAGTTTTTCTAACATGTTTTCAACTAGCTCTTGGTAATTTTCAACTTTGCTATTCCCTAAAATTCCAGAGACTACTGCTTTAAAACTATTCCAACTTTTTTTTGAGCACTAATAAGTAATTTTGGAAATTCTTCACTGGCAATTTTTTTTTTTATTTGTGGACCGACAAAAATTCCAGCTTTAACCTTTGCTTCCGATTTTTCATCTAGCTTTTTTACGAATTATTTCATTACATTTTCAGGTTCAGCAATAGGTTTACATTTAACGTTTTCTTTTTCAACACAAAATTTCGTTCTTAGTAGCCATGATCGTTGAACATGGTGTTGAGCATCCGCTCTACTATCCCACAAACGGAGATAACACGGATTAAAAATTCTACCATCTTAAAATCTCCAATGAACTGCCATTTATACTCTTGATATTTTAAAGCTTCGAGTAAAATTTTAACACTTTCATAGTTTTCTTTTAGATGTACAGAATGAGCGACTGGAAGAGATGGAAATTTATTTCCGTTATGTAATAAAACGGCTTTCAAACTTTTAATAAACGCCATTCACTGGGAACACAGGGCATCCCAATTGCTTCAAACAAACCTCTTATATCGTTATAATAACAAAGTCCATCTTCTTTGGTGAAGAACGTAACAAATGTCTCATGCCGACTTAGTTGAAGCAAATTCCATTGCTTCAAACGAGAACCCAAAAGCTCTGCTTTACTCTTCGGCAAATCCAAATCTCTTATTAAGTCTTCTGAGGTAAGAAAATGGGGTTTTGGTGGTTCCTGTGACAGTACAAATCCTTCATCTTCAATATTTTTATTTGAACTCTGAGATGAGCTTGACTGAGACAATTTTTTAGGAGGTTCAGGTACTGGAAGTTTTGGGCTATGTGAGATTGGAGCAGAAGATGAAGCAAGGTCAGGATATTCGATGGGTTTCGCATTTTTGCCTCTACGTCTTTTAGCTGGATGTACTACGCGAAAATAACAGTCATTAACGTGGGCTCTTGGCTCTCGCCAAATTCTCGATACTGCGAATTTCATACTCCGTTTCTCACCTCGATACCAACCTGAAATAAATAAAGATAAAAATAAACATATTTATATTTTTTTTTACTAAAAATTGTTTACCTTCAAAACATCTTTTGCAATTACTACAAGCAACATGTGGAGCCCAGGGCTTGCCTAGATTCCAAACAGGGCAGTTGAAATAGGCTTTGTAGGCTTCACAAAGCTTTTCACATGCGTTTAAATAAAATTTTATATCTCGTACTTTAATAAATATACCACATATATAACAAAATGCATCAGCATCATATTTACACTTTCTCGACGACATTTTAACCTCTTTAAGTCTTGTACAAAACAGACAATTGTTGTTTATCACTTAAGTGACATCTGTAGACACTGTGTGAACGTTACGACCCCTTTATTTTTTTCGCGGTATTTTTAAATATACCAGAACTACGAGTATTTAATATTTCTTCTGTATTATTATCATAACTACCACAAAAGCAAACTTTATATGGAATATGGGTACTTTGCCTTTATTTTGGAACATAATGAATAGAAAAATCATAAAATAAATTTTAGGAGAAAAACAAAAAATTTTTTTGTAGAGTTGTGTAATTGACATATTTTAAATATAAAATATTCCTGTTCATAACGAAATTTAATATAAATATATGAATTACATTACATATTTTTTATATTAAATTATATATATCTATGTAATATTATTTACATAATTTTATGAAAAGTCACATAAAGACTTGGAAAGTTCCAGAATCTTGTTTATAGTTACCTGAATAATGGTTATGAAGGGATTCAGAATTATATATAAATATATATATATATATATATATATATATATATATATATATATATATATATATATATATATGTATATATATATATATATATATATATATATATATATATATATATATATAAGAAACTGAATAACGGAAGAAAAGAGATTATTAAATTGCAAGATAGTGAGAGACAAGTAATAACGAATAACGACAAAGTAAACTGAGAAATAAACACCGGCTATAATGAACTCTATAGGTCTAAAACAACACCCAATAAAGAACAAAGAAAACAGAAAAGAAAGAAAATATAAAATATAGGTTCAGAAGAATTACCAGAAGTTACTATAGAGGAGGTCAATGGTATTTTATCGAAAATGCTATTGGAAGCAGGAGAGGACTAAAAATAAGAATTGACCAAAGTTTTCTACATGTGTCTAGTAATTGGCAAAATGCAATATTATGGCATATATCAGAAGTAATACTTTTACACAAAAAGGGAGATATCAGAAAGTTAGAAAATTATCGCCCGATTAAAATCATCTCTCTCCATAAACTTAAAAATAAGAGATGAGAAATATCTTAGAAAAGAGCACTGAATACAATTTCGAAGTCTACATGGCCTTCATAGAGTACGAGAAGGCTTTTGATTCTGTCGAAATATGGGCAATCATCAATGGCTTGAACAACTGTAGAATTGATTCTAGATACACTACCTTAATCAAAGATATATATGAAAATGCAAAGATGTACATAAAATCTAGTACAGAAGAAATACGTGTAGCAAGAAGTGTAAGGCAGAGAAATACAATCTCTTCTAAACTATTTATTATAGCTCTAGAAAACGTATCTCGTCAAGTAGATTGGACAAAGAGGGCCAAAAGATAGATGGCGTATATCTGAGTCATTTAAGGTTCGATGATAAATGAGTTAAATTAGCGCTCAAAGACAATTGATCTTAAGATCAATAAAAGTAAGGCAAAAATATTAACACACTAATAACATAGTTATAAATTTAGAAGGAACAGCTCTGGAGATTGTGAAGACTTACGTGTACCTCAGGCAAAAAATTTCTACGTGTTACGGATGAAATTTCAAGAAGAATCAGGCTTGGATGGTGCGTAATCCGGAAATTAACTTGTATATTTAAAGATAAAGCTATCACAAATAAGTTAAAAGCCAAAATTTACGACCAGTGCATCCAACCCGTAATTACATATGGCGCTGAAACTTGGACACTGAATAAAGCCGATATACAGAAGCTAGCTCGAACCCAGAGAGCACACGAAAGACAGATGATCAGGATGAAACTTAAAGATAGAAAAAGAAACAAGTGGATACGTAAGCAATACGTATGAAATTAAAGGATATTTTAGAACATGTAGCAGAAAGAAAGTAACAATGGGCTGGACATGTAGCACGTACGACCGATGATGGGTGGACCAAGCGAACATTAGAATGGAGACCACAAGAATAGAAAAGGAGCGTACGACGTCCCAAAACAAGATGGCGGGATAATATACAGAGAGTTACGGGTATTGGATGGATGACAATAGCTGCAAATAGATTGAGATAGAAATTCAGGGGGAAGGCCTACATCCAGCATTGGACAGAAATAGGCTTATAGTGATATATATATATATATATATATATATATATATATATATATATATATATATATATATATACATATATTTATATAGATATTTATATAGATATTTATATATATATATTATATATATATATATATATATATATATATATATATACAGTAGAATCTCACAAATTAGAACCACTTTGTGCACCGGGCAGTTCGAATTTCTGAAAAGTTCGAATTTCTGGACATTTTTTTTTTTACAGAAAATGATAAAATTATAATAAAACTAGTTATGTAAGCTTTATTTTAACACAAAACAGTTTTTTATTTATTAACATTTAATTAATTGAACATATTAAATTCATAGAAAAACTTTTAAAAAGTTTTTTTAATTATTAGGTATTTAATTGGTTTTTTAACATAAAATCAGTAATACTTGTTTGTTTTTTTGATTTATTTAAACTGGATACAACCTTTCACACGTATGAACACTTCACTTTGACCTTCAGTCATCAACTGACCCAAATTTGTACAAGCATATCAAATTTCACACGCATATGACCGAATTGTACACACCACGAATAACTCGGTGATTCCCCGTTTTATTTTTACTTTAATGAGCGAAAAAAAATAATTTGTAGTGAAAATACAAAAAAAAAGTAAAAAAACTTCCAGAAATTAGAACACCCTGTTCTAATTTTAGAGCGTTTAATTTGGTTTTTCGCCTATTTAGTTCAAAATCATAGAAAAAAAATATTTTCTAGTGGAAATAAAAACCAAAAAAAAACACTTCCAGAAATTAGAACCACAGGTTCTAATTTCAGAGCGTCCAATACATTGAAATGGCCGGTTCTAATTTCTGGACGGTTCGAATTTGTGACGGTTTGAATTTGTGAGATTCTACTGTATATATATATATATATATATATATATATATATATATATATATATATATATATATATATATATATATATATATATATACACATACAGTACCATTCATAAAGTTTGTATCATATGGCAAAAATTTTTATTATAAGAAGTTTTTGAAAATTTAACTTAGAAATATGTTAGTCCATGTTTTATGTTTAGGATTACACTCAAATTAGGTCATGATGTTAGATGCCTTGCCTGTCAAATTTGATATTTAAATTTTAAAATGTGAAAAAATCGTGTTTTTATTGAAAATATCGAAAAAAGTTATAAAGAAAAAAAGATTGTATTTTAGTTTTACGTCTGTATACCAATTTTCAAAAAAATTTGACAAAATTCACTTTTTTCAATTATGTCCTCAGAAAATGATAATCGAAAGTCTTTTCTTATAAATTATATTATATACTTCTTTAGTGGTTAATGTTTTACTAAATGTTAGGCCGTAAAATTAGGCTAAAAATTTATTTTTTTCAAAAAGTTGTAATTTAATAATGGTGCAAAGCTGCTTAATATTCATGACACGTCAATTTTTAAGAATTATTATTATAAAAAATTAATATTATTTACTAAATAAAAAAACGTTCTTAAGTTTCTACGCTTCTTCCTTCCTTTTCAATGCACATAATAGTTCTGTTATAAATTTCATGACGAACATTCGCATAGAACTCCGACTTGATTTCATTTACAGACTGGCGGATAGTTCCTTCTAAGTGTGCGATATTTTTTAAAAGGTCTCTGAGCATAAACTAAATTTTTTAAATACCCCCAAACAAAAAATTACAGGGCGTAAGATCGGGTGGCCGTGGCGGCCAAGGTACATAGGAAAACCTACCACTCCACTTCCCAGAAAAATTTTCGTACAGCCAATTTCTAATTTCCAAGGTGCTGTGACTAGGTACTCCATCTTGTTGGAAGTACATTTTCATTCTTTCCTCTAAGCTAAAATCTTCCAGTGTAATGGAAAGTTCATTGTATAGAAACTGTAAATATTTCACAGCTGTAAAATTTTTCTCTAAAAAAAAAAACGGGCCAATAATTCTGTTGTTAAAAATACCGCATCCAACGTTAGTTTTAAAGGAATATTGATCTCTTGTATCTATTGTAAAATTTGGATTGCTATCCGACCACCATGAGAATTAAAAGTACATTCATCACTGAACAAAATATACTTTGTAAATGACGGGTCTTCTTCAGTTTTACTTTGCAGCCAGAAAGAAAAATACATGTGCCTATAATAAGCTTGTTCTTTGAGAGTGTGGACAAACTTTGGTTTATAAGGTTTAAACCTATTTTTCTTAAGCACTCCTCGAACTGATAGATATACCTACATTGTGCGATATTTTGGCAATTGAAGTTCTAGGTGTTTCAATCATACTCTGTATAACTGGAAACTCAGCATCCTCATTAGTAACCCCATGTTCATGTTGACGTTGAAAATTATTCTCCACACATCCAATATTTTTAAAGTTGGTAAGAATTCTTCCTACTGTTGTATGCGTTATAACTTTTTCCGGATGTCGTTGGTTAAAAATGACTGCAGCTTCTCTTTGAGTTCTGTAGTTATCACCCACGATCAAAACTATTTCTATTTTATCTTGCTTAGTCAATTTAATTGACATTTTTATTAAAGAAGAAAATTTAGAAAACTGTTATTATTTCATTAATAATAGTGAACAAACTAATGTCAGTTTGACGTTTTGTGTGACAAAGGAACAAAACACGAAATTCATGGCAACTGCTACAAAGATACTGTGAAAGTCTATCATATTATAACTTTGTCTGGCTTAATAGCAAAACATGAATGTATATTCTTTCCACCAATATTGCGTTGCAAAATGTTGTAACAATTTTTAAAAATCTTATTTTTGACTTATTGAAAATATGTTAAAAAACATTTAGAATAAACTATCCCCAAACCCTGTATATCAAATTAAGAAAGAGCTTCTCGCGAATGTTCGCCATATAATTTATAAAAGAACTATTTTGTGCATTGAAGAAGGAATTAAGAAACATAAAAAAACTACCGATTTGCTCAAATTTATTACATAACTAGCCGGGCCCGCGGCTCCGCTCGCGTGGACTTGATTCACTACTATCGTCACTGCTTATTCCTTATGTTACCCAACGTAATAAAATATCTCCCATTATTTCTCCTTATCTCCCAATATTTCTCCTTATCTCCCATTATCTCTACATAATTTCCATTATCTAGGCTTATCTCTGCTCATCTCCCATTATTTCTCCTTATCTCCCATTATTGCTCCTTATCTCCCATTATCTCACCTTATTTCCCATTATCTAGGCTTATCAGGACTAATCTCCCATTATTTCTCCTTATCTCCCATTATTTCTCCTTATCTACCATTATCTCACCATAACTCCCATTATCTAGACTTATCTCTGCTTATCTTCCATTATCTCACCTTATTTCCCATTATCTAGGCTTATCTCGACTTATCTCCCATTATTTCCCCTTATCTCCCATTATTTCTCCTTATCTCCCATTATCTCACCATAACTCCCATTATCTAGACTTATCTCTGCTTATCTCCCATTATCTCTCCTTTATCTAGGCTTATATCGAATTATATAGAACATATGTATAAATTTATAAAAACACGTAAATCGGATAAGTGGTTCTCGAGTGATAAGCGCACTAACGAACAGACAGACAGACAGAGAGACGTTGCATTTTATATATATATATATATATATATATATATATATATATATATATATATATATATATTGTATTCTTTGCTACATGATATTGTTCCATATTTAATGCTTTAGGGAGTGTATTGCAAGAGAACGCGCTAACGGCAAACTTTTCTCCGACTTGATTCACTATTATCGTCACTGCTTATTCCTTATGTCACCTAATAAAATATATCCTATAACCTGGCCAGAGAACATCCGTATGTTTGAAAAAAAGGCACGTAAATCGGATAAGTGTTTCTCAAGTGATAAGCACACTAACGGACAGACAGACAGACAGAGATACGTTGCATTTTATATATATTATAGATGTAATAAAATAAATACCTATAACCTGCTCAGAGAACATATGTATGAATTTAAAAAATCACGTAAATCGGATAAGTGGTTCTCGAGGGATAAGCGCATTAACGGACAGACAGACAGACAGACAAACATTGCATTTTATATATATTATAGATATAGATTATTATTATTATATAACCTGGCTAAAGAATATATGTATGAATTTAAAAAAAAGACAGGTAAATCGGATAAGTGGTTCCCGCGTGATAAACGCACTAATGGACAGACAGACAGACAGAGAGACATTGCATTTTATATATTATAGATTATAGATTACAGATATTCTTTGCTACATAATATTGTTCCATATTTAATGGTTTAGGCTGTGTATTGCAAAGGCACGCGCTAGCGGCATACTTATTTCCGACATCATTCGCTATTTTACATCACTGCTCATTCCTTATGCTACCTATCGTAATAAAATATAGCCTATAACCTGGCCAGAAAATATATGTATGTTTTAAAAAAAAAGCACGTAAATCGGATAAGTGGTTCTTCAGTGATAGGCGCACTAACGGACAGACAGACAGACAGACAGAGAGACGTTGCATTTTTATATATATTATAGATATTAACATTTATTATATTACCCCTTAGAGGTTGAGCTGTCGTAAAAATTATGTAGCTTTGCACCAAGATTACATTGTTAAACTATGACATTTTGACAGAACTCATTTTTTAGCTTAATTTTAAGGCCTAATTATTTTTTTCTTGACATTTAGTGAAACATCAACTAATAAATAAGTACATAAGAGATAATTTATGTGGAAAAACCAGTTGATTGTCATTTTAGGGGAAAATAATTGAAAAAATCAATTTCATCAAATCTTTTCGAACATTGGTACATAAATGTAAAACTGCAATACAATCATTTTTTCTTTATAACTTTTTTCGATATTTTCAATAAAAATACGATTTTTTCCATTTTAAAATTTAAATGTCAAATTTGACAGGCAAGGCATGTGACGTCATAACCTAATTTGGGTGTAATTCTAAACATAAAACATATTTCGAAGTTAAATTTTCAAAAACTCTTATAATAAAAATTTTTCCCTTATGGTGCAAACTTTATGAATGGCACTGTATATATATGTATATATAAACATATATATATATATATATATATATATATATATATATATATATATATATATATATATATATATATATATATGTAATGTTATATATATTAGGGTGACTGCAAAAAATCGATGTTGGAATTTTGTTCGTCTGGACCCCACAAAACGATTCCCCTTTCCAGATATTGAGATAGCCGAAATTTGAGCTCGATTAAACGACGTTAACCGCTCGTCGCTCAAAGTTTGAAAAAATCCAAATTTTTGGCCAAAAAGCTGACATATGGAGCCATAACTCCAGAACGGTAAATAATAGAAACACGCTTAATATCTCAAAAGAAAGCTAATGTTGTTCTTCAAAATTTATATTCTATACATAATTGTTGTTATTTTAAGTCAAACCGAGTTACAACAGCCTTTAGCCCCAAAAACGTGACCTGGTACCAGTAGGAGCCAATTTGGGAGTATTCTAAGAATTTTACGGGTTTTTACATAACGTGTCTCGGAATTAACATTTTTTTGTTAAAAAGTATTTTGGAACTCAATTTTCAAACATAAAGAGCCTTTTGTTCAAATTTAATCTTTTATTATTTGGGGATTACCTGACTAGTTTACCAAAGAAAGACCCGTTTGACAGGTAAAAAGGAGGGTGAATCTAATTTCTATTTTAGGGATGGTGATTTTACTTCAGCGTACAACCGAAATTTTATTTATTCAGTTTAGTTTCTAAAGTGCCTTTGAGCTGGTTAGATCGAACAATTATCTAGTGAAGATATTTTAAGACACTGAAGAGAACAGCATCTACCAGGAACTTGAGAGCTTGGAGGAAATGGACATCCCTGAAAGAGCTGCAGAAGATCCAGGACCATCTGAGAGCAAGAGGATGAAAGTTTCATTTGCAAGGGGCGTTAAAGAGATTTTAAACATGAAATTGTCCATTTTATTAGATCGATGTAAGGTATCCGACAGAAATGCCACGAGAATTTTAATAGCTACTCTAGAAGCACTAAACCTTGACCCTCTTGAGTACAAAGTCTCGAAAACTTTATTACATGATAGAAGGCAAATGTTCAGAGAACAATATAATAAAAAAATTTTTGATAAAGTAAACATTCCTGAAAAAGAGCCCGTGGTTGTCCATTGGGACGGTAAACTTTTACCGGGTGTTTTAAAAAATGAACAATGTGAGCGAATAGCTATAGCTATTTCATATGGCGAAAAGGAACAGCTGCTGGGAGTTCCTGTAACAGCAAACAGCTCTGGAGAGGAGCAAGCCGTAGCCGTATATGAATGCCTACATGAATGGGGTCTTCTCAACACCGTCAAGGCGATGTGCTTCGACACTACAGCATCCAACACGGGAAGACTCAAAGGAGCATGCGTCATATTGGAGCAAATGTTAGGAAGAGAATTGTTATACCTAGCTTGCCGTCACCATATCTTGGAAATTCTGTTAAGAGGCGTATTCGACACAAAAATGGGATTAACCACTGGACCTCATCCAGACATTTTCAAGAGATTCCTCACTGCGTGGCCCAAGATAGACAAAGGAAAATACGACACAGGTATCAGTGACAATCTAATACAAAAGCAGCTAAGTCCAGAAGTAATTGCAAATGTTACTGCTGAATTCGAGACCAAATTAACTGAGAGCCACCCCAGAGATGACTACAAGGAGCTATTGCAGTTGGTTCTCGTATTTGTTGGATCACTAGACGGCAATGTTGTGGGTTTTAGAACTCCAGGAGCCATTCATCACGCTAGGTGGATGGCAAAGGCTATTTACTGCTTAAAAATGTTCATTTTTCGTCGTCAATTTAAGATGTCTAAAGAAGAAGAAAGTTCTGTGCGTGCCATTTCTGTTTTCCTAGTTAAAATTTATTGTAAAGCTTGGTTCAATGCTCCAAAAGCTCATCTTGCACCAAAGCAAGATTTAGGTATTTTGCATAGTCTGTTAGACTATAAAGAATGTGACAAGGACATTGCAGAAATAGGCCTGACCAAATTTTCGAACCATTTGTGGTATTTGAATGCAAAGTTGGTGGGATTATCGTTTTTTGATCCCACCATTACAGACGATGAAAAGTTGTTAATGGCTAATAAATTGCTCAGTAGCACAGATGAACCATCACAGCACGCTAGGGTTGTAAATCCAAAAGTTAGGAAAGAAAACTTAAAAGAGGTAGTTGATGGAGGATTGGTAAATTTACTTACCAAAGAAACGTTTACATTCTTTGACCAATTTAATATAAAAACAGATTTCCTAAGACAACATCCAAACACCTGGCCTCAAAATAATGACTTCCAAGAAGGATTGAAAATTGTCAAAACATTAAAAGTAGTTAATGATATGGCTGAGCGTGGTGTTAAATTAATAACCGACTTTAACGACCTTCTGACAAAAGATGAAGACCAAAAGCAATATGTCCTGCAAGTTGTAAGTAAATGCCGAGCATTATATCCTGACGTTTCAAAAATTACTTTAACAAAAGCTCTAGAATAGATTAGATAACTATGTAAAATTATCAACTCATGTAGGTACTACGTCTGTATCTTTTCTGTGTCTGTTTTGTATGTATTATATACTTAATTTTTTTATTTTAAAATAAAAAATGTCATTAGACTTACCAGTATTACTTGTTTTTTTATTATATTTCTACTTTAAACTCAAAAATATACCAAAAAAAAAGCAAAATTTAGCACTTAATAACAAAATATACGAAGTATGCTCCTAGTGGTACCAGGTCACGTTTTTGGGGCTAAAGGCTGTTGTAACTCGGTTTGACTTAAAATAACAACAATTATGTATAGAATATAAATTTTGAAGAACAACATTAGCTTTCTTTTGAGATATTAAGCGTGTTTCTATTATTTACCGTTCTGGAGTTATGGCTCCTAGTGTCAGCTTTTTGGCCAAAAATTTGGATTTTTTCAAACTTTGAGCGACGAGCGGCACGGGTTAACGTCGTTTAATCGAGCTCAAATTTCGGCTATCTCAATATCTGGAAAGGGGAATGGTTTTGTGGGGTCCAGACGAACAAAATTCCGACATTTTTTTTCCCTCTCTATGAGATCCGGTCACTCTAATATATATATATATATATATATATATATATATATATATATATATATATATATATATATATATATATATATATATAAATATACATATATATATATATATATATATATATATATATATATATATATATATATATATATATGTATATATTATATATATATATATATATATATATATATATATATATATATATATATATATATAGTAAGTCTGGAATAATTAAAATGACCCAAATGTTGAATGAAACCTCATGGCAAAAAGTGCCATAAGCTTTCATTTGACCTATTTGCCTCGCTATAAACGTACCAGATTCATACCATACAATTATACAAACTAATCTTACAATTTTTTCTCAAGTACTATGCATAATATAAATATTTTATCTAAATTAATCTTCAAGTTTATAGCCTAGGTTTGTTTTTACTGTATATTGTTTCCATTCTGTTACGAAATCTTTATTGTTTTTAATTTGCATGAGTAGAAATGTTTTTTACTGTCATAAAATTATTTATTGTTACTTTTGACGAATTAATTAAATAATGTTGTGTATAAATGACATACAATTTATTATTATGTAAAAAATTAATATCACATGCAAATATATATTGTCACTGATTTAAATAAGTTTTTCAAGAGTGGAATTATTTATTTCTAATAGATGATTTACTTCTTTAAAACAAGTCAAGAGCCATTATTTCTGTAGATGACGGGTGTAAACTTGATCCGAATCTGATTAACTTCTGTGGGATATCTGGTTGTTTCAGCTTGGCAATAGATGATCAGTGAAGTTAATTATTTTACAAATCTGCCAAAAGATTTTCTTTATACCTAGGCTGTCTGAAAAGTTCTCAGCCTGACATATAGATGGCATTAAAAACTGTGAAACCATAATTGTATGGGAAAGTTCCTTCCTTTATATAAACACATGTATGGTACAGGGTGAGTCAACGATAGAGTGAAGTTCATCTCATTTGTTTCGGGAATGACGAAAAAATATTAAATACAATAGTTTTAGGGAATATTAAGGTGCATTATGTAAAATTATTTTTGAGTATACAGGTTACTTCAAAAAAGTGTGGCCGATATAACATATGTTTTTTTTTTTTAATGGAACATCCTATTTTCTAATTTATTTTTAAATTCTGCGTAAAATTTTATAACTTTTTTTTATTAATAATATTATATACCTAAACCTAGTAGTTTTTCTAATATTTCAATTTTTTCAAAAAATGCTAGTTTTCAGTTTTGTAAAAAATTGCCAGTAGTGCCATTGTTTCTGAAGGTGAAATACTCATAATTGGTACGAGCGTTCTATAGAGATGAAAAAAAGATATATGTAAAGTATGAGTTAGATGCTACAGGGTGTTCAAAATAAATTTATGTATTTCGACTATTCTAAATTGAAAAATCTCAAATTTTTTAAATGGCACACCCTGTAGGTTTAGGTATATAACATTATTAATAAAACAGTTTTTTACGCAAAATTTAAAAACAAATTAGAAATAGGATGTTCCATTTAAAAAAACATATGTTATATCAGCCACACTTTTTTGAAGTACCCTGTATACTCAAAAATAATTTTAAACTGTGCACTTTAGCATTCCCTAAAACTATTGTATTTAACCGAAACAAATGAGCTAATGAACTTTGCTCTATCGTTGACTCACCCTGTACAATTTTACTTCAATCCGTCAATTTATTCGGGTAGTAGCAGCTGTTTAATATTGACGTGTCACTGATTTTTTTAAAATGGAAAAAATTGAATATCGTGGAGTGATTAAATTCTTTGTTTTGGTTGATTTAATACCAACGGAAATTCATCCGAAATGTAAAAAGTATATAAGGATGTATTACCTTCACTTTCCATTGCTCTCTTTAAATCTGGTCGAACAAGCCTCGAAGATGATCCACGCGAAAGTCGTCTAAAAACAACACCACAAATCAGTTCAACAAGTCCATGATATGGAGTTAGATGATCGACGAGTGAAAGTGCATGAAATAGCTGAGGCCATAGGCATTTCAAAAGAACGAATTGGAAATATTTTGCATAAAGAATTACATACGAAGCTCTGTATAAGATGGATGCCGCATTTACTGACAATTGATCAAAAACGCATTCGAATGCGTATTTCTCAAGCGTGTTTGGATCGTTTTAAGCAAAATGAACTGGATTTCAAGCGACGTTTCATAACTGTTGATAAAACTGGGATCCACCACTATACACTAAAGCGAAAAGAACAGTCGAAACAACGAATTAAAGCTGTTGAAAGTGCACCAAAGAAGGCAAAGACGGTTCCATCAGTAGGGAAGGTTATGGCAACAGTTTTTGAGATTGCAAAGGTGTTTTATTGATCGATTATGTTCAGAAAGGTAAAAACAATTAACTCTGAATATTATTGTAATCTTTTGGAACAGTTGGATGCAAAAATTCGTGAGAAAAGATCTGTTTTAAAAAAGAAAAGAATCATCTTTCATCAAGACAATGCACGTGTACACACAAGTGTTTTGACGATGGCAAAAGTTCAACGAATCAAAGTACGAATTGCTTGAGTATCCAGCGTATTTACCAGATTTGTCTCCCACTGACTATTATCTGTTTCCAGCTTCGAGCGATTACACTTGATAAATTCATTGTACATATTTGAAGGATTTAGCTTTTGATATTCTTTATCGTTCTTTAAAAATGCTACTCGATGAATCGACAGCACACTTATCTCAAGGCCATATCATCTATGGAAATAATTGTTAATCGGAACAATTTCGTAAATGACTGACAAAGTCGTGTTTTAACTACTACATGGGGTCCCGGGACTTTCCAAGAGATGAAAGTACAAACCCATATGATTTTCAGTTAGTGTCAACTCTCAGAAGATTCGTGTAAAATTTTCATGACATTTTATCTACTAGTGTTGGAGTTACAGCTGTTTGAATGACGCTACTTTTGATTTTTGGAAAACTTCAGCAATCTCTTCTGTACTTGAAACCTCTATCTCTATCTCTAAACTATGCCTCATTTGTTTATTTATATTATATATATATATATATATATATATATATATATATATATATATATATATATATATATATATATATATATATAGCCCACATAGACACTATAAAAAACAAACAATGGAAAAAAAAACTGGCAAAGAATAAAGAAGTTCATCTAGCCTTCATAGACATAAATATAAAAAAGGCCTATGACTCAATACCAAGACAAAGATTATGGAATGCAATGAAAGAAATAAGCATTGACAAAGAACTAATATACGCAGTAAAAGCTCTCTACGAAAACAACACAGTGAACATAAAAATAGAACATAAAATAGGGAAAAGACTCCAAACATCAAAAGGCCTATTACAAGGATGCTCTATATCCCCAACACTATTCAAAATATACCTCGAACAAACATTAAAAAAATCGAAGCAAAAATGTAGTGGAATGGGAGTCCCAATATAAGAAGATTACTTATATACTCTAAGTTTCGCAGACGATCAAGTAATCATAGCGCAAGATGAGGAAGACCTCAGTTATATGGTAAGAAAACTGAAAGAAAAATACACTAAAGCAGGATTAGTAATAAACTTTGATAAAACGGAATCTCTAACAACAAAGGAGGGGAATGTGGAGAACCTAGAAGTCGACAACGAAGCAAACATCAAAGGAACAGATAGATTTAAATATTTAGGAACCATCATTTTAAAAAACGGAACATCAGAAGAAGAGATCAAAGCTAGATTAGGACAAACGGGCACTTGCATAAGACACGCATATAAAAACCAATAATACAAAGCATAATGACATATGGGTCAGAAACATGGACGATCAACAAAAGAAATAAATCTAAAATTAACGCGGTAGAGATGGAGTATTGGAGAAGATGCTGTAGAGTGACACGTATGGTACCAAATGAAGAAATAAGAAGCAGAATGAATATCAAAGAGAACGCAATAAACACCATTGAAAATCCTTATATATATGTATATATATATATATATATATATATATATATATATATATATATATATATATATATATATATATATATATATATATATATATATATATATATATATATATATATATATATATATATATATATCTTATTATTGTGTTAGCTCTATATATATATGTTATTATTGTTGTTAGCCTGTTTGCCTTTAAGAATGCTAAAAATTTCAAAGACTATTCTTTTGGACATATCCTATGCCTGGATGAAGTGTGGATGGAATTAAAAAATGGAAACAAACATCCCATTATCTCAGAAACTATTGCTCGGAGCAACATTTACCAAGAAACCTTTTTTGGACAGAGGAAGGCGGAAAATACGATTATTTAATATGTATATATATATATATATATATATATATATATATATATATATATATATATATACATACAACCGTTGTTTTTCTCCCGTGTTTGAAAATGGAATATACGAGGAACACACGTAAAGTTTTTATAACAGAAATAACAATGGATAGCGATGATTATACCCCAGAAGACTCGAAAAGAGGAAAAGTCGAAAAAAAGAAGAGCCAATGAGATTATTCAAAAAGAGTCAAAAGCTGATATGAACACCACAGAAAGAGAAAAACGAAAGAGTAGATAAGATAGACAATTTGATAGAAATGATCAGAGAGCTAATATCAGATATAAAGGATATAAAACAAGATCAGAAGAGATACCAACAAGAGTTGAAGGAACTAAAAAAGGAGAATGAAGTATTGAAAGAGGAAAATAAGATAATTAGAGAAAACATGAGAAGTATGGATTTGAAGATGAGTAGACTGAAAAAAGACAACTTAAAGAATAATATTGTAATATCGGGAATGAGATTTAAAGCGAATAGCTAACCAGATCTGAAAATAGGTGTAGAACATTTTATGGAAAGGAATATGGACACAAAAGTACAGATTAAAGATGTGATAAAAATAGAAGCGACTATATACAAGATAGAACTTGGAAACAAAGGAGATAAAGAAGTTGTAATGAAAAAATAAAAACAAACTGAGAAACCTAAGAGAGAGAATTTACATAAATAACGATTTAACAAAACATGAACGAGAAATTCAAAAGAAATTGAAGCATATAGCAGAGAATGAGAGAAAGAATGGAAAAAAGGGTGAAAATAGGATATCAAAAAATCGTAATCGAAGGAAGAGAATATAAATGGGACATTGAAGAAGAAAAACTGAAAGAACAAAAAAAGAATACTACGACGATTAAGTCAAAAAACTGAGAAAAAGGAGAGAGATAGGTAGATTGACGACGACTCTGGCAAAGATAAAAGATACGGAAGAGAAGACTAGTAAAATAAATACAAATAAGAAGATAGTCAAAGAAATAGATAGGAAGAAAGAAATGGGAAATAAGTATCGAGTTATTAGATTGAGAACACAGAATAATAGGGGTATAAACGGAAAAGAGGATGAAGTGATAGAAGAACAATAAATGCACTAGGTAAGAATCACTGAAACAGAAAGGAAACGAAATTGATGCAAAAAATTAGAAGGAAAATCATACAAAAATCAACATAGAGACATAATACCGGAACAAGATACAGAATTCACATAAACAGAAAAAACTAATACAGAAGAAACAAAAGAGGCAATCGGCAGTTTAAACAGGATGGAAGGATATGGAAGGAAATATAGAAAAGACAGATATAGAATAACTTAACTCCATGTTAACTCCAATTTAACTATCCATTACATTCTACTTTTCCTCCGTGGCTAACCCCATGTCCTCCCATAGATTTTTCAATGATGTCATTCAACAAACTTGAATTCTCCACCACCTACACCAACAAAACATTCTTGGAAAAATTATCACGGAATTACTCCCAATATGACATCATACACACAGATGGTTCCAAGTCCCATGCTGGTGTGGGATCGGCCTTCCACATGACAAATACAAACATGATGTATAAATTACCCCATTACTCGTCCATCTTCACAGCAGAACTCCTTTCCACGTAGAAATCTTTTGAGGTTTGAGAACAGATGGAAGTCAGACGGAGCCAGATCTAGCGAATAGGGTGGATATTCCAACAATTCGTACTCTAATCCCACCAGTTTTGCCGTTGCCAAAGCACTTCTGTCAACAGGTGCATTGTCATGATGACAAATCATTTTATTCTTCTGCAAATCGGGCCTTTTCTCTAGAATTCTCTCATAAACAGAAAAAACTAATACAGAAGAAACAAAAGAGGCAATCGGCAGTTTAAACAGGATGGAAGGATATAGAAGGAAATATAGAAAAGACAGATATAGAATAACTTAACTCCATGTTAACTCCAATTTAACTATCCATTACATTCTACATGTCCTCCCATAGATTTTTCAATGATGTCATTCAACAAACTTGAATTCTCCACCACCTACACCAACAAAACATTCTTGGAAAAATTATCACGGAATTACTCCCAATATGACATCATACACACAGATGGTCCCAAGTCCCATGCTGGTGTGGGATCGGCCTTCCACATGACAAATACAAACATGATGTATAAATTACCCCATTACTCATCCATCTTCACAGCAGAACTCCTGGCCATCAAGGAAAGTATACGTTTTGCCCTGTCTATACCAACCTCCTATAAATTCCTCATAGTTTCAAACTCTCAAAGTGCGCTCCGATCAGTTCAGTCAAAAAATATGAACTATAATTACATACGACAAATATATGATTTGCTCTACATAACAGCTCTGAGACACAAGACATTCTATTTTTTATGGCTACCTAGTCATATTAATAATCACGGCAATGACAGGGCTGAACTTTTAGCAAAAAATGCAATCACAAGAGGTATGCCCTATATCGGAGAAAATCATCCAAGTGATTTCAAAAATTATCTTCTAACCATCTTGCATAATACATTCCAATTGAATTGGGATCTCGAAGACCCTCTCAATAAATTATGGTCGATTAAACCCATTGTTTTCCCTCTCCTTCACTCTTATAACATGAACAGAAGGGATAACGTTACTAGATGTAGATTAGCCATTGGACATACCTATGGCACCCACGCTTATTTGTTAAAAGGTGAACATCAGCCAACATGCCCCAACTGCATGAGCCTCTTCACCGTAAAAACATATTTTCGAGGCAGCACATTTTCAAAACTTGAGAACCTCACTCAACATATCTTCCAATCTAGTCAGTATCATCAACTCTTATGAGAACAACAAAGATAACATCAGGAAATATTTCAGAGAAGTCAATCTTATAGTATAACTTCAAAATTAGTCACAGCTAATTAGAACATTGGGGCGCTAAATAACCAAGATGTTGACGCGCCCTAAACCCTAAATATCTATCTAACTATCAACTCCATGGGTCTTACACTCCTAACAAAAGGGGTAGAAAGGCATAAAGATTAAGTAAGTAAGCATATATATATATATATATATATATATATATATATATATATATATATATATATATATATATATATATATATATATATATATATATATACATATATTCATTTGTTATTATTTGCGTTAAAACACGCTTACCATAATACTCCTGTGACATTTCCATATTAAAAATCGAATGTTATTTTAACACGTAAATTTTATTTCATATTCATTTTTATTTACGGAATTACTGATGGAGAAGAAGTAATTGCTTACGATATAATTAAACTAAAAAAATCATAAAACTATGTTATGATTCAATTTAAAAAATAATTACTGCCATAAATAATTGGCTAAAATAGTTTATTTTGAAGGAACAAGTGTTTTTTATTCGTTTGATATGTAAAACTCCATTATTTATTTAATTAGTCAAAAATTTCCATAAATTATTTCGAAACAACCTCTGGTGGGCTACAGGATCATAGGACTTGTTAAAAACACAATAACGATAATTAAAAGTACAAAAACCTCACAATAAGATAAAAAATAATGTTTAAACCAACATAAGCATTATAAAAAAACCGGAATTTTTATTAAAATATCCATAATAGGTGCCGCGGTTTAGCCTAGAAATTCAATATTTATTAGCCAATAGAAATTAATGGATAAAATAAATATAAAACAAGTAGTCAGGAGCACATAAATAAGATTATTAACTATTAATAAAATTTTAAGTTATATAATAGTAAAAGGTGTTAATGAATAGTTGGATATACCGAGTGTCCAAATAAAAATATCTAAACAATTATTTTAAAAACAAGGCTTTTCGAATTTTTATAATTATTTTGAATAATAATGGTTCATTAGTCTTGAGACTAATTTTAAGCGTTTGGGCAAATGTTGAACAATTAACAGATAGCTATGTTGTTTACATTGAAGGTGTAACGGTATCTGTACTCTAATTTAAGAATCTGAGCATTTGATTATACGCATTGGAAATGTCATACAAGCTGGATTTACGAAAGTGCGTTGCTTCTTTGTTTGGACAACGGTCCACGAAGTAAATACTCGAAACGTTTGAAGATAAGCCAATATCTCACACCACCATATTTCGTGTTTTGCGTGATTGCCGTGAAGGCAAAGAACCAGAAAATAAAAAAAAAATTCGGTCGGCCATCTGTTCTTAGCAGAATAACAACAAAAAATGTTCTGTCGAGTGCAAAAAGTAGAGCAGTCGCAAAGAAAATTGTCGAGAAAATATGGTGTTTCGCAATCAACTGTGATCGAATTTTGAAGACAAATAATGTGCAAGTTCGAAAACGTAAAAAGGCACCGAAATACACTGCAAGACAGCTCGAAAAAATACTAAAACGTTGCCGTGCACTTCGTATTAAGCATTTCACGCTTGGGAAATATATCGTTATGCATTATGAAACTACTTCACATTTTTGAACAGTTCTCTCAGTGAAAACTCTCTACAAAAATCTACATTGACGATTATGAAGCAGCACCAGACGACGTCAAATACGCCGGCAAAATGAAATTTGAACCAAAAGTGTGAAATGGATTGCCATTTTATCGAAAGGTATTTCAGCTCCATATTTCCAACCAAGCAGTGCTGTTGCAATCAATTCTGATGTGTATATCAATAAATTTTTGACTAAATTGAAGCACCATATCAAAGAAAATCATGCGCGAGACAAAATAATCTTCTGGTCAGACCTTGGACGTTGTTATTATGCAAAAAAAGAAACACAAGAATTGCTCAAAAGTTAAAAAATCGTGTACTGCAAGATGACAATCCATCAAATATTCGACAAGCACAGGAAATTGAAAGATTTTGGGAAATACTTTCACGTAAAGTTGTGAGTTGTGGTTGAGAAACACAGAACCATTGGCAGAATAATAAATAATAAAGAGGAAGTTGAAAGAAATCGACGTTTCGGTCATCCAACGCCTGATGGATGGCGTTCCACGCAAGCTGCGTAAAATCGAAGATAATGGTCCATTCGTTGCAATGTAAACGTGCTATTTGATAGATTTTGAATAAATTTATACGATTCAAACAACTGCATTTGAAATATTCTTCCTGGCTTCACTCATACACGCGCCTGAAGTTAGTCTCAAGACTAATGAATCACCCCTTAATAACAAGGCTAGGCAACAAGCTTCTTGTATTTACTGCGTGATTGAATATATAAGAACTGGACGACCATGCACACCAAGGTGAGGAAACATGCAGGATACAGCTACTATCAAAACCGTCCTCTGTACGTCGATAAGTACAGTGAAGAAGTAAAAATAGAACATGCTTTTTACATATGTTACCTTATTTTTTTTTTTTAGCTTTACACACTTATGTCAGCTGTGTTTTAGAATTTTCATTCCTCTCAAAAAATAAGCAGTGTTGAAGTCCGCAAAATACTCGTTCACAGCATCAACAACGTCCTTACTCAATGATATTTACTCTAACCAGATCTTGAGATTGAGGAATAAGAAAGTGTGAGGGGCCAAATATAGAAAGCAAGATAGAAGTGGCAGTACTTCGTATCGAAATCGTAAAGTTTGGTCATTGCGACAGATGAAGTATGAGGTTTTACGTTCCCCTGGTAAAAGATTATTTTATTGCTCAATAATATTGGATATTTTGGTCGCAGTTTTTTGTTCAAATGATTGAGAAGGGTTACATAACATCCCTCTCTTATTGTACGAGCTTTCTTCAAATAGTCGACAAAAATAATGCCTTGGGACTCCCAAAATATTATAGCCATTGCCTTCCTAGCTAGTAACACAACAAAAACACCATGTACTTGGTCCAGCTCAGCTATAACTTTCGCTAGTGCCGATTTCTTCACATGTAAATGTTTAATCACTACACGGAACTCGTATTTTTTTCGTTGTTATTGACTTGCTTAGTTCTTCAATTGAAGTGTTGTTTACTACCAGTTTGCTTCGTAACGGTTCTCTGGCGCTTATCATTGCTTTAATTTTTTTGCGGAAATTTTCATATTATGATTTTCTGCTGTGTTCTTAAATGCGTGAAGTAGTTGTTATAGGTTGTCTTCCGATTCAGCCATCAGCACTCGATTATTCGGGTAACACAAAATACTCATGTATGTCTATATCCCAAGCCACATGATCTCACAGCGTTTACGCTCTTATCCATGATAACGTTAAATAATAGTGGGCTGAGACTGTCTCCTAGGTGAATTCTTGTCTGAGTCTTCATTTCTGGACTTACCTTTTTATCTACTCTTATTTTGGTTGTGTTGAGCTTGTTCAGATCGTTGATTATTTTGATGTATTCTCTGGGTACATCTCTTTCTTCCGATACACTAAACACATCCTTCCATTTTATGCGGTCAAATGCTTTAATGAGATCTATAAAACAGATGAATGCTGGTGTGTTGTATTCTATAGCCGTTTCCAAAATCTGTCTTAAGATAAAAAAAGGCATCTATGGTTGAACTGTTTCTGCGAAAACCTTGTCGTTTCTTGCTCATGGTTATAACATTAGAGATTTTATATTTTAATATTTTTCTTTATGGTCGTAGCACACCGGCTGCAGAGAAATCCATAAAGCGCTGCAGGAGCAACACGTGGGTGAAAAAAGCGATTCGCATTGGTCTTGAATGCAGTGTTCGGTGTGAAACACACTCATCCTGGTCCAATCATTCCAAAGCGACTAGATTCTTCATATAAACGAATTTTTGAAAAGGGTGGTATGAGAGGTAACAAGCTGAACCTCGTAAGGATGTGTTGTATTAGCTCGACGTGTATTCGTAGCATGCACCACTCTGGGAGACATTAAGCGGGGCGTAAGAATTTTTTTCAATTTTATTTTATGCTCTGGTTAACTTTGCCAGTAATTTTGACTCCTGTTTTACCGGAAATTTAATAGAACCATTACAAGTAAAATTACCACTTTAAAAACCTTAATCTGGTCCCCGCTTAAATCATATCAGTAACTTGTTATTTAATCTTTCAAAAAAGAAATAAGTTGCATTTATTCGTAACATCTGTTCTAATAATCCTATAAACGAAATAATAGTAAAATCAACTACTTAACATAGTATTCTTTTCTTGCTACGTATCTCCTTTCTTTCTTAAATAATTCGGTGAAATACATGAATTCACCTTTTATAAAACAGATGGAAGAAAAACGAGTAACTTAATCCGTCTGAATAGGTAAACAGACCTAAACTAGTTAATTTATTGTGTAGGTGTGATCATCCAGAAAGCCTTAATAGTACTTCTTTTATTTAATTAACTTAAAAATAATGCATTTCACTTATCGTATAATAAAGTAATTATGTTCAAGTGTTAATAAAATAAAAGATTACAATATTAGTAGGCGACTAATCCAAGAAGTTTAAATTCATAACATAGAGTGTGGCCTCTATCAAGGAATTACAAACGTTTACGATCAGTACTAAGACAATATGATAAGTACCTGTCCTTTTTTTTCAATATAGTCTCCTTTTAGCTCGATACACTTAGTCCAACGTTTTTCTGTCTTCTGTATTCCATCTAAAAAATACTATTTTTCCAAACCTTTAAACCAGGCAGCCATTACTTCATCGTTTAAGCCAATTTTTTTTCCGCCGAGCCATTTTTTCGTATTCGGAAATAATCGCTGGGGACTAAATCTGGCGAATATGGTCGATGCAGAAGTAATTCGTATCCTAGTTAATTCGTGAAATTCTCATATGGCCATAACACACGCGTACATTGTCTTGATGAAAGCGAATTTTTTTTCTTCACCAAACGCGGACGTTTTCCTTTCACATAATAGTTGAAAAGTTCCAATGAGCTAACATAATACTCTCCATTAATCGTTTTGCCCTTTTCAAGGTAATCGACGTGGATTATGCCGCATGCATCCAAAACACTGTGGTTATAACTTTGTTGGCCGATAAAGTCGCCTTGGCCTTCTTTGGCGCCAGTTCGCCACGGAAAACCAACTGTTTGGACTGTTCTTTGGTCTCTGGTATGCTGTGAGGAATCCATGTTTTGCCAACAGTTATGAACTGATGCCAAAAATCATTCCGATTGCACTTTAACATCGCCAAACATTCTTTTGAAGTTGATACACGTGCGTGTTTTCAATTGTGAGCAATGGCGGCACCCATCTTACGGAAAGTTCTCTCATTTCCAAATGAGTTGTTAAAGTGTTCTGTACCCGTTCAATTGAGATGCCCACAGTCTCAGCAATTTCACACACTTTCACCCTCCGATCATTTATTACTATGTCGTGGATTTTTTCAACCATTTCTGATGTGGTTGTACGGCCGCGTTTGAATGCGGCTGTCCAATATTTTATGGTCGATACCGAATGTAGAGTCTCCATATACTTCGCTTAGTTCCGCATTTATCTCAATATTCGTTTTCTTTTTCAAATTCTGTCTCCGCTCGATATTCAGTTTTTTCCATTGTTGTAAAATCACGAAAGTTGTTCAGGATTCTTGTGAAAGGTTATGTTTACGAAAAATATAATTTTTTAAAAAGTAGTAGAGCCATCTCTCGCAGAGATCAGATACTCGTACTTTGATAATTAGATTTAATCAACGTTTATTATAATTTAAATGCATTTTAAATTTAACTTCAGATTACAGATCATAAAAAACTTGATATGTTTATTAGCCCATACTACGAAGTATGAATTTGTTTGACACTTTAAATAGCGAACACATATTTTTCCTTCTCTAACTATATTAGTTAAGATTGAAAATAGAGGACCTGAACTACCCTGAGAATGAGATACGATATCATAATATACAAATCTTCGAAACTACAGTCTGTTCTTAAATGACTAACAGCAAAGAAAATTAAAAACTACCTACAAAGTTCCATAAACGACGGGTGTTTTTGTAGTTGGAAAAGTTTCAATAAAGCGGAAGATATATAACACGTAGGTCGAACAGTTTTTCGTCTAGCTACTTAAAACACATTTTTTTTTTACAAAATTTCACTTTATTCATCAACATAGTCTCCTTCAGGAGCGATACAATCGATCCAACTGTGTGTCTTTGGTCGCTTCAGGCGGCTTTTCACCGGCTGCTGCCCACTGAGCTGACCGCCGATTTGATTCTGGTGTGTAGTAGTGGATCCATGTTCATCCACTGTCATATGTCGCATGAAAAAATCCTTTTTATTACTCTTAAATAGGTCCAAACAGCGCAGCGCTCAGAATCATCAACACGTTGTTGTTTTTGGGCCACTGTAAGCAAACGCGGTATCTATTTCGAACAGGTATCTTTAGGGTTTTAGCTATCTAACGCAATTTCACTTAACACACAAAACAATTTTGTGGATTTTTTAGAAATTTTTCAATGTAACCACCTCATTTAGTCGTCAAAACCGTTCAGCATCATTTGTTTCTGTACGACCTCGTTTAAATTCAGCATACCAGTAAATAATGACTGATTTTCCAGGGGCAGAGTCCCTGTAACACTTATTAAGCCATTGCTTTGATTGAACGGTAGTTTTTCCCATTGAAAAAAAATGTTTAATCAACACACGAAATTCGATTTTTTCCATTGTCTTGAAAATATCAAAAGTAGCGTCACTAAAACCACTGTAACTTGTAAATTAATCGTCGAAATGTCATGAAATTTTGACACATATAGTTTGAAGGTTGGTACTTCCTACGTGTTATTCTACTACCTATTATAATTCATGTATCTAAGTAATGAGTGTTTCAGGTTAGTACCAGTTATGATTTATCAGATATGTATAAATATAGGACCGTAAATTCTTTTTGCCCATTTATCTGCAACTTTCAGTACTATGGATATCCAAAATTTCATTGTTTAATCAAAAATGTTGTCAGAGACAAGAAAACGGTCATCAATATGCATGATTTAGTTATTCATCAAGATACCCTGATGGTTGTGTAAAGTTTCTACAATTTACAGACTTCTTAGGGAAAAGAAAAGATGGCATTGATCAAGCCTAAACCGTCTCCAGGAAGGAAATCATTAGATGTTGCTGACTGCGGAAAAAATATAGTAAGAGATGCGTTCACGTATTTAAATTCACCAAAGAAATACTCTCTTGATAAAGATGTGAAAGGTGTCACAGATAGACAGTTAAACTTATTTTTAGGACATGTCAATAATATCCAGAAAAGTATTAAATACACACTTGAAATAAAAACAAAACAAATCTAACAATCACGAAATCTAAAAATAGGTTTGAATTCTCCATCCATCAGAATGATTTCTCCTACTACAGTCATAAAATGGCAGCTTTTCACAGTCAAATTCATAGACTACTCAATATTCCAATGAACGACTTAAATTTTCAAGAGGAATTAAATATCATTAAGCAAATTGCAAAAAATAATGGATATGAGAACAGGATAATATACAGATTATTACATAAAAAAACAACAGAAAAAGCTATTAATTTGGTTAATCCTTTATCAGTAAACAAGAATATTAAATTTAACACAATAACTTATTGTGGCATACCCAGCTACAAAGTTCCGAAACATTTAGAAAATATTGGATTAAAGGTAGCCTTCAAAACAAACAATTCTTTGGGTAAAATAATTAAAAACAACAAAACTAAAACCAAAAAACATAATAAATCAGGGGTTTATAAATTAAAATGTGGCTCCTGCCCCAAAGTTTACATAGATCAAACGGGTAGAACATCCAACCAGATAATAAAAGAACATAAAAAAGCATTTGAGAATAAGACTGAAGTTTCACACTAGGTCTCATTTATTTTCTGAAAATCATAGATCTGATGAAAACCTATATTACAATAATATAAAAATAAAAAGTTGAATTTGCTTGAGTCGCTGGAAATCAACAAATTAAAAGATTCCTAGGTATTACTAAATAATCAACTAGATTTATATAACAACCCTTTGTTAAATCTTAAGTTCATGTAATTATCTTCCTATTGTACTATGTTAAATCCCTTTAAAAATAATAATTTTGTTAGCGGTCAATTTATTTATAACACCTTTAGGAAATTCCGTATAGTTAAGGTAGAGTTTAAATAATTTTACCTGAATTAGTTATTAGACAAAATAGTAGAAGTTCAACTACCGTTTGAGAAAGGTACTGTGTACCGAAACATGTCACGGCTGATTTAAGTTATTATTTTATTTATTTCATTTTGATAAATAAAATATAGTGAACATCTGAACAACAATTCGTCTTTTAATTTCTCGAAGGAAATGAATTTCTGTTGGAAAACGCCAAATCGGCAATCACCACTTAGGCACTGAAAAGAAATAATATGTTGGAAAAGACAATATTTACGAGACCTTAAAAAATTCTACAAAAAAGGCAAAACCATTGTTATCTGGAGGAAACCTATCTTAATGAAAGAGACCCTGTAGAAAATGTAGCCGGGAACCGTCTACTAAAGAAGAAACTTCTAATAATTGTCAATGAAAAAAAGTACAATTTAAAAAACATATCATTGATGAAATGGCTAAAGAACGTGCTATTATTTTGGTTTACCCATTATCAGTTAACAAAAAATATTAAATTTAACACAATAACTTATTGTGGCATACCCAGCTAGAAAGTTTCGAAATATTTAGAAAATATTGGATTAAAGGTAGCTTTCAAAACAAACAATTCTTTGAGTAAAATAATTAAAAACAACAAAACTAGAACTAAAAAACATAATAAATCCGGAGTTTATAAATTAAAATGTGGCTCGTGCCCCAAAGTTTACATAGGTCAAACGGGTAGAACATCCAGTGTTCCAATCCAGGAATAAAAGAACTTTAAAAAGCATTTGAGAATAAGACTGAAGTTTCACATTATGTCTCATCTATTTTCTGAAAATCATAGCTCTGCTGAAAACCTATATTACATATCAATAACGAAAATAAAAAGTTGAATTTGCTTGAGTCGTTGGAAATTAACAAATTAAAAGATTCCTCGGTATTGCTAAATAATCAACTAGATTTATATAACACTCCTTTATTAAATCTTAGGTTCATGTAATTATCTTCCTATTGTACTATGTTAAATCCCTTTAATAATAATAATTTTGTTAGCGGTCAATTTATTTATAACATCTTTAGGAAATTCCGTATAATTAAGGTAGAGTTTAAATAATTTTACCTGAATTAGTTATTAGACAAAATAGTAAAAGTTCAACTACCGTTTGAGAAAGGTACTCTGTACCGAAACATGTCACGGCTGTTTTAAGTTATTATTTTATTTATTTCATTTTGATAAATAAAATATAGTGAAAATCTGAACAACAGTTCGTCTTTTAATTTCCCGGAGGAAATGAATTTCTGTTGGGAAACGCCAAATTGGCAATCACCACTGAAAAGACAGTATTTACGAGACCTTAAAAATTCTGCAAAAAAGGCAAAACCATTGTTATCTGGAGGAAACTTATCTTAATGGAAAACACCCTGTAAAAAATGTAGCAAGAGAGGCATAATACTGGTTCTCGTCAATAATTCTTAAAGAAATTATTAACAAGTTTAAAACCTCCACCCGGTAAGGGCCGCAGACTAGTTATTACCCATATTGGAGGTGTTCATGGATTCTATAGTTTGAATTGAAATTTCCGAAGGATTAATGAAGAAATGATGGAAGATTTGTTTGAAGAATATTTTTCTCAAATGATTAGTTATCATTTTCGGCTGACGGAAAAATTGCCAATAACTTCTTAGAAAAAAGGCGATATTTTAGGTTCGTTGTCCCAAAAAAAACAGATTCCTTCTGGGAACGATCTACTAAAGAAGAAACCTCTAATAATTGTCAATGAAAAAAAGTACAGTTTAAAAACATATCATTGACGAAATGACTAAAGAACTAATTGTGCTTCAACTACCAATGCAGCACTGTGCATTAAATCGCGTCGAGCTTCTATAGGCACAACTAAATAGATTTGTAACTTGCAACAATTCAACATGTAAACTAAAAGAAGTACGCGAACTTCTCAACATATCGTTAACAAAAACTGGCAGAGAAGATTGGGGAAACGACTTAAATTATACTACTAAAAACAACAACAAAAAAGGTGAGACCTCGATAACCTTTTGAACCAAGCTGTAGAACCCCTTATTATTTCAACTGATGGGCATTCTGATGATTCATTTAATTTTCAAGTTAATCATATTTATCGATTTTTTCATTTTAGATTAGCAATACTTGTCCATACACATTCCTGCATTTGTTATATATCTGTATCTGTACCTCTGACTTGTTAATATTAAATCACAAAATTAATTAATTAATTGCTTCTAGTTTCTTAAAAATAATGAACTGTAAGCTGTTTAAATATATCTGACAATGGAGAGTTCGTACTAGTAAATATCCCATTCATCCATTTTTACGCACTCACTATTTTCATTGTCCTCAGTACAGTACTGGGTATTGTTTTTATATTTATAATGAAAGCCTTGGGCTGCCAATCATTAAAGAATATAGTAGCGCAAATAAAAGTAAAATTTCAGTAGAGTGAATAAAGCATTCTTATTTTGTATAATTTGTTTCAGGAGTAGGAGTCTACGCCAATACCATATTTCAAAAGGATTAATGGATCGCCATTTTGCTAGATAAACTACTCAGGTCTCCAAATAAAAAAAATACAAGGAAATATACTAGTATGATTTTAATGTAATTGAAAATATATTTCCCATATTTTGGCCACTTGACTCAGAGAAGAATGACCCTGATCTTGAGTTCATAATCATTTTTCTAAAAAATAAGTGATCCTAGGTACATAAATTGATCAACCTGACCGCATAGATTCGTTTTTAACATATTTAAATTATTTAGCTGATCTACGTATATAACTTCAGATGTAATCCAATTAATTTTTCACCCTTACTCTTGCCCTATTATCTCCAGCCATTATCTTAATTATATACATCTCTCTCTTTCTCAATCCTTTCACCCCATTAGGAATACCGGTGGCAGTTGCTGCCTCAATAGTCATTCTCCAGGCTCCTCGATCCTGCGCGACCTGACTTGAATCGTGAATACCCATACCAAGAAGAAATCTTACTTCGTCGGACCACCTTGTTGGAGACCGCCCCTTGATCTTCTACCTTTCCGCTACTACAAGCTTTTCCATGGCATCCACTTTCCTCATAATGTGACCAAAATATTTTAGGTATTATTTATTAATTCTATTTGAAAGTCGGTCATTTATACTAAGCTCTTCAAGGATAAATACATTAGTACGATGTTTGGTATGTGATACTTTGAGGATTCTGCGATATGCCCACAACGATTCGTCTTTTGTCAGCTTGTTTGATGGTCCATGTTTCTGATGTGTAAGTTGGGAATATAGGGTGGATAGTAATATTAACTTTGTGTTTTTTGTGACAGCTGGATCTAAATATTGCTAAAAAATTGAACGAGACATTACCCAATATTAAACCCAGCTGGCCACTGCCCTACTGTCAGGAGCTTCATACCATATTCCTGACCCCAATAAATCAGCATGTGTGCATGTTATAAATAACCTAAAAAATTCTAATTCCGTTGGAGTTGATGAAGTTCATACTAAAATGCTAAAAACTTGTGTTCATCTTATATCAGGTCCATTAACATTTTTGATAAATATGATACTATCCGAGAGTGTGTTTCCTGAGGTGTTGAAAATTGCAAAAATTATTTCGGTATATAAAAAGGGTAAAAAATATTTTAAAATTACTAGCTTATCGCGCTGCTCTCTATATTATCAAAAATTGTGGAAAGGGTAATGATTAATAAAATATTGGCATTTGTAATAAAGTACGGCATCTTGTATGGGCACAAAATGGATTTCTCAAGGGCAAATCCACAATATCGGCAATTTACGAAAAACCCTGAGGCTATAAGGAGAACAACCTCAAAAAATTATGCTATACTTAATTCTTGAATAGAAATATGCATAATTATAAGACAACAAAACATTTCTATTGGTCAAATCTTTCAATTTATATAATGTAAAACACGACGATGATAAAGTCCTGCAAAGAGCATCAACATGGCTTTCCCAACTTAAGCTATTTTCCAAATGAATTCCTAAAAATTTTACTTCATCTACTTGTTGGATACTTTTCCCTTGAATTTTTAAACTTTCAGATATTGCTTTAGACCGAGGAATAAAATCAATGAATACAGTATTTTGTGTATTTATACACAATTTATTTGCATTAAACCATTTTAAAAATTTATTTAAAATATCTTGTGCACACACTAGCACTTTCTTACTTTTGTGAGAGCAAACGTAACTATTATCATCGGCAAACAGGATGAGCAAAAAGCAAAAACAACAGTGGTCCTAAGACTGATCTCTGCGGTACACCTATATTTATCGGTAATATGTCGACTTTGCTGTATTTACATGTACGAGTTGGGTTCTCCCAGTTAAGTAACTCCTAAGTAGTTCATTAATTTTTCCCCTCAATCCATACGCATTCAACTTATCCAGCAGAAAATCGTGTTTTACAGGGTCAAACGCCTTACTTAAGTCTATAAAAAGTCTAATGTTTTCATTTTCAGATCTAGATTTATGTAAACTTTATTAATAAATTCGTAAATTGCCGATACTGTGGATTTGCCCTTGAGAAATCCATTTTGTGCCCCATACAAGATGCCGTACTTTATTACAAATGCCAATATTTTATTAACCATTACTCTTTCCACAATTTTTGATAATATAGAGAGCAGCGCGATTGGCTGGTAATTTTCAATACAACCTTTTTTACCCTTTTTATATACCGGAATAATTTTTGCAATTTTCAACGCTTCAGAAAACACACTATCGGATAGTATCATATTTATCAAAAATGGTAATGGACCTGCTATAAGATGAACACAGTTTTTAGCATTTTAGTATGAACTTCATCAACTCCAACGGAATTAGAATTTTTTAGGTTATTTATAACATCCACCACATCCTGTTGATTTATTGGTGTCAGGAACATGGTATGAAGCTCCTAACAGTAGGGCAGTGAACAGGTGGGTTTAACATTGGGTAATGTCTCGTTCAATTTTTTAGCAATATTTAGATCCAGCTGTCACTAAAAATACAAAGTTAAGATTACTATCCACCCTTATATTCCCCATAGCAACTTACACATCAGAAACATGGACCATCAAACAAGCTGACAAAAGACGAATCGATGTGGGCATATCGCAGAATCCTCAAAGTATCATATACCAAACATCGTACTAATGTATCTATCCTTGAAGAGCTTAGTATAAATGACCGACTTTCAAATAGAATTAATAGATAATACTTAAAATATTTTGGTCACATTATGAGGAAAGTGGATGCCATGGAAAAGCTTGTAGTAGCGGAAAGGTAGAAGATCAAGGGGCGGTCTCCAACAAGATGGTCCGACGAAGTAAGATCTCTTCTTGGTATGGGTATTCACGATTCAAGTCAGGTCGCGCAGGATCGAGAAGCCTGGAGAATGACTATTGAGGCAGCAACTGCCACCGGTATTCCTAATGGGGTGAAAGGATTGAGAAAGAGAGAGATGTATATATTTAAGATAATGGCTGGAGATAATAGGGCAAGAGTAAGGGTGAAAAATTATATATAAAGTTATATATGTAGATCAGCTAAATAATTTAAATATGTTAAAAACGAATCTAGGCGGTCAGGTTGATCAATTTATGTACCTAGGATCACTTATTTTTTAGAAAAGTGATTATGAACTCAAGATCAGGTCTAGATTATAACTGGGTCATTCTTCTCTGACTCAAGTGGCCAAAATATGGGAAATATATTTTCAATTACATTAAAATCATACTAGTATATTTCCTTGTATTTTTTTTTATTTGGAGACCTAGGTAGTTCATCCAGCAAAATGGCGATCCATTAATCCTTTTGAAATATGGTATTGGCGTAGACTCCTACTCCTGAAACAAATTATACAAAATAAGAATGCTTTATTCATTCTACTGAAATTTTACTTTTATTTACGCTACTATATTCTTTAATGATTGGCAGCCCAAGGCTTTCATTATAAATATAAAAACAATACCCAGTACTGTACTGAGGAGAATGAAAATAGTGAGTGCGTAAAAATGGATGAATGGGATATTTACTAGTACGAACTCTCCATTGTCAGATATACTTAACCAGCTTACAGTTTATTATTTTTAAGAAACTAGAAGCAATTAATTAATTAATTTTGTGATTTAATATTAACAAGTCAGAGGTACAGATACAGATATATAACAGATGCAGGAATGTGTATGGACAAGTATTGCTAATCTAAAATGAAAAAATCGATAAATATGATTAACTTGAAAATTAAATGAATCATCAGAATGCCCATCAGTTGAAATAATAAGGGGTTCTACAGCTTGGTTCAAAAGGTTATCGAGGTCTCACATTTTTTGTTGTTGTTTTTAGTAGTCTAATTTAAGTCGTTTTCCCAATCTTCTCTGCCAGTTTTTGTTAACGATATGTTGAGAAGTTCGCGTACTTCATTTAGTTTACATGTTGCTCGACGCGATTTAATGCACAGTGCTGCATTGGTAGTTGAAGTACAATTAGTTCTTTAGTCATTTCGTCAATGATATGTTTTTAAATTGTACTTTTTTTCATTGACAATTATTAGAAGTTTCTTCTTTAGTAGATCGTTCCCAGAAGGAATCTGTTTTTTTGGGACAACGAACCTAAAATATCGCCTTTTTTCTAAGAAGTTATTGGCAATTTTTCCGCCAGCCGAAAATGATAATTAATCATTTGAGAAAAATATTCTTCAAACACATTTTCCATCATTTCTTCATTAATCCTTCGGAAATTTCAATTCAAACTATAGAATCCATGAACACCTCCAATATGGGTAATAACTAGTCTGCGGCCCTTACCGGGTGGAGGTTTTAAACTTGTTGATAATTTTTTTAAGAATTATTGACGAGAACCAGTATTATGCCTCTCTTGCTACATTTTTTACAGGGTGTCTTCCATTAAGATAGGTTTCCTCCAGATAACAATGGTTTCTTCTCATTCATTCACAAGTGCCTGACTTGTCCTATGCTATTGTGTATGGTCTCCTGGATTAATAAAGTTTGTCTTTCCAGACGTTAGTGAGTTTGATCGTCGAGTTTCTAGCCATAGCCAACTACTAAGTATATATATATATATATATATATATATATATATATATATATATATATATATATATATATATATATATATATATATATATATAATTAGTATAACTAATTTACTAGTTAGTGTCATCTGCCGTGCAATTTTTTCAACACAACTATTTGCAATTCTTTTATAAACTGAAAATGTTTATAAAATTTATTTTTTTCTGATACGATGTGTATAGGAGAAATTGGAAGATAAAAATTGAATAGAAGTAAGAAACATAAAAGATGCATAAAGAAACAAATTGACACACCATCAATGCAATAAACAACAAAATTAGTGCATCAATAAAATTTTACAAACATCTTACAAATATTACCAGGATTACTTCGTCGAAAAGTCACCCCAATCTAACACAGCTTAATTCCAAACACCTTTTCTCAAGATGTTTCTTAATCAACAATTATAAAAGTTGCAGCTGCCTGCAAATATTATTTTTACTCTCACTTTTCTCATTTCATCTTAAACTGCAATTATTCATCAGGCACGTATTTATGTAACGCATTATTGTTAAAAAAATAATAATCCTACACCGAGTATATAAGCACGGCATCCAATATCATTACAGCCGGCATCAGGCAGGTATACGCCAAAAAAGACCAAAAGTAGCACAAAAGAAAGCGAAACCCAAGTTTAAAAGCAAAACGAACGTGTAAAAACGAGTGATGAATGATTCCAAAAGCATTGTGTGGGGGAAATTAGAACCGAATGGCAGAATGGTCAGAAATCGGACCCGATTTTGGCACGTCTGAGAATGGATTCTGGAGCACAATGTGAGCCTTTTGTGCGGATTGTTGGGGTTATATTCACCGTATTGACGGCGTTTCCGGTCGGATGGCTATTTTTATGTGTACAAAGGTATTAAAAATTTGGACTTAAAACTACATTGCCGTAATAATATAGAGTAAAATAAGAAATTTCCTTCTGTGTCAGTTTGTTTGATTTTCAACACAATAGTTTTATTAATAAAGAAGGGGTCATTTTATGTGCATTCGCTTAAAAAATCATCATACTTTAGTCGGTTTTTAAACTAAAAATAATTTTTTTACGCACTAGTAAGGAAAACAAATTTTTTTGTACCATTTCAGTACCTCGTGTGATTCTACCTCTTCTTTACGTGCCCTGGTCGGCAACCTGAACGTTAGCTATTATTATGAGACATGCATCACGATGTTTAGCAATTTTGGACAGCTGTCTCATGTTTTGACTGACGATCTAGTCTCCGATATTTCTCAGCCAGGACATTTGCTTTCTTCCAGATACTCTGCCGCGGTCTATTTTCCCATGCCTAATTAGTAGAAGCAGATGAAACTTCGGTCCCCTCATAATGTGCCCGAGCCATGCGGTATTGTGATAAGTAAATAATTCGCGATTGGTATTAGCTCTTCGAAGGAATACTTAGTTATACAAGGCCAGTTCATGGTATTTTCAGTATCCTATAGTACATCCACGTTTTCAGTGCCTCTAACTTGTGTAAGGATCTTACTGACCAAATGTAACACTTCATCACTTATCTATGTTTATTTTTTATTATTATTTTTTCACTTTTGAAATAAAATACACGAAAGCAGAAAATGGTTTGCTATCAACTATGTCGGTATTAGTAACAAAATCAATAATAGCCATAATAAGTTAGAAATAAACTGTATAAGTGTTAATAAAAACAATATAGCCTGATATGTAGCTACCACCAAAGAAAGATCTAACAAATATGGAAAATCGGGTATATATGAACTTAATTGTGATGACTGTGACGCTGTCTGTGTGGGACAAACGGAACGGAGCCTACAACAAAGATTAAAAGAACACAGGCACTCTATTTTAAATAAACAAAAATTAACAGGCTTTGCTGGACACTGCAGAGATACCTTTTAAATAACGAGAAGGTGAAGTTTGCGACACAGTGCTCAAAAAGGATAATATATGGATTATTTAGAAATTCTTAGCATAAAAAAAGCCATTAAAAAATAATATAAAAATAACGAATACCCAAATAGAATTTGGAAATACCCCCATATAAGACGCCGTGTTAAGACGGCTACCTGTAATTAACCCAATTTTATTACCTCTTCATTTAAATTTAGTACCAATTAACCATCCAAATGTAATATCTTTTAGAACTATAAGTTTAGTCTTATTGTAAACCTCTTCGAAAATGATCGCGAGACCGAAACACGTGTCAGAGTGATCTGTGTGTAAATATTAAGATGTTTCACTTAGAACCGACCGCAAACTTTATAAATTTTATCTATTTTTATTTTAAATTTAGGCTTCGACTGTAGAAAAAAGGATAATATCTTCCTAAAAACTCCTCTTGAGTATTCAATGCGATATTTAATCTCAATTTCAGGATTCTAATTCTCTGCAATAATGTTGCCCAGATATCATATCCCGTTTGCATTGGCATCAGATATCGAAACTAAAAATCGAACAAAGTCTATCGGAGGACGCTTCTATCAAGAAAGGAGGATTATTTTGTCTCCGCTTCTCTTTATCCTCTGTTTGGAGGCTGTTTTTAAAGAAGCTCTAGCCCAGACTACAACGAGAATTAAAGTGATTGGCATCATGAGTAACAATCTAAGATATTCAGACGACACCGTTATTGTGGCTGATAATTTACCCGATTTGCAGAGCATGATGAATCTCATAGTTCGTTGGAGTTAACAATTTGAACTAGATATAAATATAACAAAGACCAGGCTGGTTGTGCTTTCAAAATCACACGTTGAAGCAAAACTTATTATTAATGGACAGAGAATTCAGCAGGTTTTGTCAATACCTGGGAATACTAATTAATAGCCAGTGTAACCCGAAAATAGAGATTAAATTAAGAATCGAGCAGGCCCGTGAGACCTTCATGAACATGAAAAATCGTTTCACTAGGTCCGACCTTAGTCTAGAACTTCGGGTGCATATGATTAGATAATATGTTTTTTCGGTATGTCTATATGGATGTGAAGGCTCGACTCTTGATCTCAGCACAGAGAATCGACTCGAAGCTTTCGAAATGTATGTTTATAGAAGGATTCTATGGATATCATGGGTGGATAGAGTAACAAATGCTGAAGTATTTAAGCGAATGAGCAAATCCACAAAACTGCTGCTGACTATAAAGGAAAGAAAAACTAGTTATATCGGTTGTATAATGAGGGAGGAAAGTATGACTTGCTGAGACTGATCATCGAAGGCAAAATACAAGGAAGAAAATCAGTTAGAAGAAGTCAAAACTCCTGGTTAAAGGACATGTTAGCCATTTGGATCGCCAACCTTCGTCAGGAGATGGCGAATTAAGATTAAGATTGAAATTGGTCAATTTGCTCTATTGGGGGGGGGGTGAACATCTTACTGCTGTCGATTAAAATATTTTGTTTGTTTCTCGATACGTTTATCTTCAATCCTATATTTTCACTAGCAGTATTGATTTTATCCAGGATGAAGTGAAATCCATCAATACTATAGCAGAATAATAACATGTCATCAGCCTATTTTATGCTATTGAGAAGAACGCCATTAATCTTCTAAAGCTTCTTGGAGAGTTATTTGGAGTACATATTGAACAAGAGAGGAGAGAATAAAACCTTGACGGACTCCTCGCTGAATATTTAATTACGTCATAGTGGTCCTCTCTGCACGAATTTCAGCTTTCCAATTCTAGTAAAGATTCTTAATAATACGGTATTCCTACAGTTATCATGAACTTCTCTTAGTAATTCGATGAATTGGCCATGGCATGTCTTGTCAAAGACTGTTTCATAGTCCAAAAAGCAGGCAAAGACACTTTTCCTCTGATCGCAACTTATTTGCATAAGCAACATTAGTACTGAACAAAGCTGTCTTGCTTTGAAGGCATTTTTAAACTCGGTTTCTTCGGGTTGGTCATGAATGTGGATTTCAGCCAGTCAGCAGAAATGATCTCCATGTCGTGGATCTTATTGAAGATTGTAACAAATTTTTCAATGTTTAATTACTTCAGTCGGTACAACATTCTGCCAGGAGCTATAGTTGTGTGCTTCTTTATGACGTATATTACTTGTCGCAATATTTCGTGAGTCTCAAAGACATGGTCTTCTTCTTGGTGTTGTTTTCGTTTTCCCCAAAACGTAATCCATATACAGTTCTCATGTACTTCGTTTCTCGTCGTCTTCTAAGATAAGCGAGCTATTATGGAAGATGGCTTTTTTTTTATAATAGTCAGCTATTTCTCTGACATTCCTAAATATTTAAAAGATATCAGCCCCTATTTCCTTCTTCTTCCTTCCCATGTACTCCGTTTCTCGTCGTCTTCTAAGATAAGCGAGCTATCATGGAAGATGACTGTTTTTTTTATAATTGTTAGCTATTTCTGTGACCTTCGTAAACATTTGAAAGATATCAGCCCCTATTTCCTTCTTCTTCCTTCGTACTCTATTTTAGGCATATTTGCCTAATCCATTTTCGTCACCTGTGCCTTTCTTTAGGTTGTGGCGGGATTGTCGCTCCACCTTTTTCGTGATCCTTCCAAACATCTCCTACCCGATGGCGATTTATTTCTTGCTATTCTAACCATCTTTCCCTCATCCATTTTACTGATGGGTTCATTCTCTTTTGTACACAGTCATTTATTCTCTGTACTATGGCTGTCCTTATATTTTGGCTTCTTTCCCTGTCCAATAATGTTTTCCCGGTTGTTCTTCAGAGTATCTTTATTTCGCTTGTCTCCAATTTTCCATATTGCATTATTCAGGTATGCAGCAATTCTGATTGCTTTTGTTGTTTGGTGCCTCACCTCTGCTTCCACGTCACCATATCCGGAGATTTCTATTCCTAGGGATTTAAATTTTATCTCTTATTGTATAATTTGTCCATGAAGCTTGTAACAATCATTACAGCCCTATTCATCATAAATTTATAGATTTCTCCTTTGTCTTTCTAATTTGTCCCCTTATCTCTCGGTGAAAGTTTTGGTACTCTTCATGATTGTCTTGTTTCCTTCCTTTTTTAATATAATCAGAAATTCCATAAAAATAAACTTTAAATTAAAATAGTAATCCTTGCCTAGCGTTACCAAGACAACGAACTATTTTGTCAATATTTCGTATGAGTTGCAAATTTGGATTAATTAATTATTTTTTACATTACGAGGCCATATTGAGAACTAATAGCCATAACTTTATTAGTAATAGTGAATGTTTTACAACTGAGATCTTAAAGTGCCCACTATTTACTGATTGATCACTTTTTCACATGATCCTCATTTACTCTAAACCACGACGAGTCGTGAATCAGTACTGTAAATGCTTTTTTATCGTTCACCTTCCCGCCTCGATACGGATTTTTACCCTTTTTATCATATCTCTAATGAGATATGTTGATGGGGATGTCATACCATCTATCAACGCTTCCCAAGTACCTGAAATACATTTATATTTCGAGCACTTTTTAGAACACGCGGTGATGCTACCACAGGCGATATTGTGTTTCTGAATTAATTACTACTTGTAAATATGCCCTGGGGTTCGTTACAATGCATTCTTAGCAAATATTTGTGTCTACACCCCTGCAAGTTATAGCTGGTGCAAAAGTTAAACAGCTCAAAAGTTCAGCTACGTCAATAGAATTAAGTAATTGATTTTTTAAATAGATTTATTTTCAAGAAAAAAAATCAACTCAAAAGATTTTACTTCATTTAACACCGATCCTTGAATTTCATTTTCAAACAGTGGTATTATTTTTTGTATCATTAGAATGTTGCTTTTGTACTCTTTCTAATAATACCAAAATATTTGGATTGACAAAAAGGTTTACTTATTAAAACGGTTTTACTAAATAGAACTGTTTTTGCTCGCTCGGCAACGTACATTTGCGCACTATTCATACCTATAAAAACAAATGCAACTACATTTTCCTATCATTCTTTTATCGGAACTTGAACCGTCAACATCTCTGCTATACCTCCTCACTAATTACGTCATCGGAAAGTAGATACCACCCTGGAAGAACAGCTAACGTACAGTCGCTGCGCAAGTGCATCTGAACCAGTCAGCTATCTCCAGTGTCTATAGAGGTTACTAAGAGACTGGTGCCTTTACAGGGAGGCCAAGATCAGGAAGAGGAAGGTGTACCTCGGAACGAGATGACCGCTTGACACTTGACCTCCGTTGAGCTCCAGCAGGAGCTCCGGCAAGTTCGCGATCGTGCTGTCAATCGTTGGACAGTCGAAGAAGACTTAAAAAAGCTAACCTAACTCCGAAGAGACCAGCTAACGGACCCAAATTGACAGCAGCCCATCTACAAGCGCGACTCAGATTTGCCCGAGAACATGTCGTCTTGACCTTAGAGCAATGGCGTTCTCCGACAAGTCCTGAAGGTGCCTACATGGCAATGAAGGAAAAATCTATAGGGGGCCTGGGGAGCGCTATGTGCAGCGCTGTATTACTGAAACGGTCGTCTACGGAGCAGGTTCTATCATAGTGTGGGGAGGCATCTCACTGGATGCGAAAACCGATTTGGTTTTCGTGACTAATGAGACTGGTAGAAACCTTAGGAATGGCGTTGCGTTTTATTCTCCGACGAATCCCGAATGTACCTACATAGCAATGATGGAAGAAGACGAGTCTGTGGAAGGCCTGGAGAGCGCTATGCGCCGTGTTGCTTTACTGAAATGGTGGTTCTATCATGCTGTGGGGGAGCATCTCGCTGGATGCGAAAACCGATTTGGTTTTCAGGACTGATAAGACTCGTAGTGGTGAATTGACTGCTCACCGGTATATCCAGGAGATCCTGCAGGAACACGTCGTTCCTTACGCTGGGTTTGTTGGCGATTGCTTCGTGCTAATATACAATGCGAGGCCACATGCTGCTGCATCAGTGCGGCAATACCTGGCGGAAGTGAGGATGCCCACATTAAACTGGCTTGCGCGGAGTCCTGACGAATCGAGCACATGTGGGAAGAGCTCAAAAGAAGGGTTCGAGCCAAAAATCGAGTACCTGCGCCGCTGTGATACTTAAAGGTTTCGATGGCGGAAGAGAGGGGAACCACAGACCATGGTGAAAAAACTCACCAACTCCTTGAAAAACCGGCTTGAAGCAGTAAATAAAGGCTGGAAGGGGGTAATACAAAATATTGTTTTTGATTTTTGTGAATAAATTTAATTGTTAAACTTAAAATTTGTTTAATTTTTCCTTTCTCTTACCCCCATTTTCAATCTTTGTTCTGTTTGTTTCCCCTTTCAATCATTCTAATTAGTAAAAAGCATGATGTATGCTACGGAATTTGGTATCATTAGAATTTGGTATCAGAGATCAAACGATACTAAAATCCGTAAAAATATATGAATACTAAATTCTTGGATCCTTGTTAAATGAAGCCAAATAGTTTGAGTCGATTTTTTTTGCTCACCAGTTTAGATGCCACAAGTTGATCTCCTTGTAACCCTATTTGATGCCCATCATTTTTTTTTTTATCTTACAGTAACGGTTTTGGCTCTCTAAAATAATTGTAAAAATATATTTAATTTTCCAAGACATGCACCTCGACATACAATAAAGGTTTTTTCCATTTGTCAGTTTTATACTTTCCAAATAGACCTTTTATTATGGGTCGCCTTGTATTTGTGTAAAGCAACGTTCCATACACACAATTCTGCTCGAAAACGTTTTGTGAATTTATAAGATACCCAAAAAATGCTTGCCCCCATTTTACCTCCTCAGAAATATAAAGATTCTAAAAGATCCTAATGGTGATAAACATGACTCATAACACCAGGTTAATTTGTAATTGTTAATAATTCAAAATTTAATTGGGACGAAATATACAGTTTTTTTTTTAATAATGCTACGTGAACATAAACGAGTTAAAAAATACATCCAATCAAGAGTCAATTATGAAGTTAAATATAATGCATTCCGCTCAACAATATGAAATAAAAACAACTTAAATAATAATCTTAGTACAAATCTTCATCTTTATTAAGTTGGCAAAATAAACGCAAAGCCACCGTGTTTATATAGTCCTTTATTTTGCCATCTCTTTATTCAACTGTGAGCTTAAAGACTGGGAATCTGCTTAACCTTCTTCTTTTCTTTCTGACAAATAAAGAGACAAACAGTAATTGTCTCGTGGGACAATTGCTGCACTAACTCACGGTAAAGAGATGGCGGATTACGGTGTCGCTATTGAAGTACATGTCGGCAGTGTTGCCACATAGTTGCTCTAAGATATTCAGCTGTAATGGAAGATTTAATGCTAAGAAACACCTTTCAATGTACCGACAAAATTATACTTGCAGTATAAATGACTTGACCCATTTTTATTACTATTTTAGGCTATCTTGAGTCCTTTATTTTCTATACATGATCATACCATCTTAGTTGCGTTGTTTCAATATTCGTCAGAGAACCATTCACTTCTAGTCGTTGTTATGTGTCTTTATATCGAATAATCGATATTAGTGTCATGTCAGATAATATCCATGAATTTAATTCTCGCATTATAAGTACTGACAACTTATTTGATCATTTTCTATCATCTTTGAAAATACCTGTAAACAAGAGAAATGGAACTTTTGCATAAAGTTTTGATAATTTTAAATATTTTTGATTTTTTAAAAATGTTCGCGACCCCCCTTCCCGATCCGCCATATTGGATCAATGAAACAAAAAATAAAGGGTTTGAAAAAAATTAATAATAACACTGGCCACCAAAAAAATATTTGTAAAACCTTTAGGTAGGGTCTTTCACATTGCCCAAAAACTTAGTCACAACTCCTTTAAATGATATCCAACCCTCCTTTTCCTTTGTAATCATCCTTGCTTCAAAGCTGGAATAGAACATCATTTTACGATTATCAGGCCCAACGAAAACCCCTTCTTTCAGTTTGTCTTCTGATAAATGAGGAAATCATTTATACAAATATTTAAAACATTCAGCATCTTTAAGCAAGGCTTTCACAAATTGTTTCATTAAGCCTAACTTGATGTGTAGTGGTGGTAAAAGAATCTTTTTTTGGGTCTACTAAAGTTTTATGCAAAATGTTGTTGAAAAAATACAAAATAAATCGAAAACTATTAGAAATAGGTATATGACATACTTATTAAAAGTTGGAGGGTTTTGTAAAATTTATAAAAATAATAATATGCAGAGTGTGCCATTTAAAAAATTTGAGATTTTTCAATCTAAAATAGTCGAAATGTGTAAATTTATTTTGAACACCCTGTAGCATCTAACTCAAATTTCTTTACATATATCTCCCACCAATTACGAGTATTCCTCTTACAATGTGACGATTATTCTTTATATAGGGGGTATGAGTTTATAAAAACTTGTAGGTTAATTTCTGACGTGTAGATCTATGGTACCTTAACCTAACTAAATTTAATTAAAAACTAAAAAACTAAGCTCCTGGCTATTTCGGGAGTATTGTATTACAATAGTGTTAGTGGTGTGTGATGTTTACATGTTTAACTTATTTTTATGGAGAGGAGTAGCTCAACGACACTACAACCTTATCCCTATATACTAAGTACGTAATATAGTCCGTCTTGGTAGTCGAGTTTTAGTCATGTCTATCGTTAGTCTATTTGTAGTATGTCTGAGGGTCGTAAGTAGCTATTGCCGACGTTTGCGTTGTGTCTGAAGACGTTAGCTAACTCAGAGTTAGGGTGAGCTGTCGCTTTCTTAAGAAAGTGAAGCTGGGTATTCCTGGGGAATTCTTTTATTGTGGGCATTTGAAACTCCCTGTGCAACTGGTTGTTGCGGACAAACCAGGGAGCTCCTGCTATAATTCGTTTTTATTTTGAACGTCTGAACTTTGGCTCGATGCTTTCCAGACATCTGGCACTATGTCTGGCAGCCGTACATAAGCCCAGCCCTGATAATCGTTTTGTTAATTTGGTTGCCTTATTCAAATGAGATACCTGTATAGTATGCCAAACCACATTGAAACGGGCATGCGTGAGTTTGAATTCCAAGATCGCGTTGCAATTTTGTGAACGATCACTGTACGAGCACCAAATTATTTAAAATTGTTTCTTTTAGGATTGATTGATTATTTTAGTTTGGCGCGTCGATATCGAGGATCATTTGGCGCCATAAGTGGGATGTTTAAATCTTAGAAAATAATTGTGTTTCTTTGAAGAATTTGATCAAACTGGAGATATTTGTAACATTTGGAATCAATATTTGATCGAGAGGTTTTAATAGATCTAACCTTGTCTTAATGTCTAAATATTCATTTGAAGTTAAAAATATGGTTAATAGTTAGAGTATTGTCGCAGTTTGGACATCTGGGTGGCGGATCACCTTTTAACAAATAAGAATGAGTGAGGAAGGTGTGTCCGATAGCTACCCTTCTCCATATTGTATTCTCTCTACGTGACAGAGCATCGAGCTGAAGGGGCGGAAAAACTAGAGGTTTAACCCCCCACAACTTGCACGAATCCTCCCGCAGGTCCCACTCCAGCTGAAATAGATTATCAAAAGTCTGTTTGAAAAAGTTTTTTAGATCTTTTGGAGTGAGAATTGTGTTAATTGGAGTGCCCGAGGTGATGGCAACCCTAGCTTGTAAATCAGCACTTTCATTACCTTTTATGTTAATGTGGCTGGGCACCCATAAGAAAGATATAGTGATACCCCTATTGGATGCCATTTGTATAAGATCAGATATGGATGTAGTGATAGGGTGAAAATGCGTGGAAGAGCTGATTGATTGTAATGAACTCAAGGAATCTGTTATGATTAAAACTTTAGTATCTAGTTTGGTGGATATTTACCATCTTAACGCTTCTTTGATAGCAAATAATTCCGCTGAAAAGACAGAGGTGTAATTGTTTAATTTGAATTTAATGGTAGTGTTATTGTATACGAAAGCGGCTCCCGTTCCCTGGGCAGTCTTAGAGCTGTCTGTATAAATATGAGAAGAGTCTTTGTATTTCTCGTTGATAAGTAATAGGAAGGCTGATCTGATTATGTGGCTTGGATTTAATTTCTTGTTATATTTTCGGAGCGTATAGTCAATGAAGGGTCTTATTGATGTCCAAGACGGGTATATAGAAACTTTAGGAGAGTCGTTAGTTTGAATGGAGAGGTTGTGACGATTTAGGATGTTTTTTACTCTAGATGCTATGGAGTCTGGTGGAATAATTGTGTTAGGTGGCGGGTTTAAATGTAATGCTCTTTTCATGATGGGTTTAAATGAGGCAGTTGAAAAGTATAGCATGAGGGATCTTTGTCTTGAAAGGTTGAGAGATGGAATAGCAGAGACGCACTGTAAACTTGGGATGGGCGTCGTACGAAAGGCCCCTGTAGCCAATCTGAGAGCTTGATTCTGGATTGTATCTAATTTTTTCTTGTAAGAGGGTCTTGATGCATCGTATATAAAGTCACCATAATTTAATTTGGATAGTATGAGAGAGAATTATAAATCCTGATTAAGGTTGTGAAACTTCCTCCCCATTGCGAATTTGCTAGCAATCTCATCAAATTGATGTCCTTTGAAGTAGTCATTCTGAGATGGTTGATGTGCTCCTTCCAACTCAAGGTTGGATCAAAGATCATGCCCAATATTTTGAAGTTGTTCTGATGTGTTATAGGGTCATTGAAAAGTTTTAGTGGATTTAATTTAGAGCAGTTTCTTTTCCTGCAGAAATGTATGTATGGTGATTTGTTTGGGGAAAAGGAATATCCCGAAATTGTGGCCCATTTTTGGATATTGTTCAGGGAAGATTGAATGATGTTTGTGAGTGTGTTACTGTCACTGGAAGATTTATAAATTAAAATGTCATCAGCAAATAGCTTTATTTTTGTGTGATCTGGTAAGTGTTTCTCCAGTGTCTGGATGGCTATTTGAAATAATGTAGGACTCAGTATGGAACCCTGAGGTATTCCCGATTCTAGTACATGTATATCCGAGAGGAGGCCATTCGCTCTGACTCTAAAAGATCGAGGTTGGATAAAGTTGATGACGAATTTAGGGAGGTTGCCCCTGAAACCCATCCTCATCAACTCGTCCGCTATGAGTTTACTGTTTGTCAGATCAAAAGCGTTCTGCAGATCCAGAGAAACGGCCAGAAGGTGTTTCCCTGATTGAAAGGCTGATCTAATGTCAGTATCGAACGAAGCGAGGTGATCTAGGGAAAAGAAACTTTTGCGAAAGCCATATTGGTGGGGAGATATGAGATTGTTTGACTCTAAATGCCGGGCTTTTACCATACGTTCCAATAATTTGGTCAGGTGGTGGGTGAGGGATATAGGCCTATGGCTATTGGGATTGTTTCTGGGCTTGCCGGTCTTGTGGATGGGAACGATAGTAGTTGTTAACCAAGAGGACGGGAATTCGCCACTCGACCAGAGGTTATTGAAGTACTCCAAGATTAATATGATAAAAGAAGATGGGAGATTGATGATCATATCCAGATGAATGCCGTCAGGGCCGGCAGCTGTTCTTCTGGCTTTGACGAGTAAGTCTCTCAGTTCCCTCATGGAGAAAGGAACGTTGTAGGGGAAGACAATGTTTGTGTTAAAAGTATTATTTAAAGGGGTTGAGGGGATTTCATGTTGGGAAGATTTGTCCTGATAGTGCTTTGCCAGTGCGTTGCCAATGACTGCAGAATCAGTGGTCCATGTGTTGTTTATCAAAAGACCTGGAATGTTTCTGGGAGGAAAACCTCTCATTCTCCGTATATTATTCCACATATCCTTGGAAGAGATGTTATGATTAAAAGAAGAAGTGAAGGAATGCCAAGAGGATATCTTGGCCTCCTTGATTGTTCTCTTAGCTGCTGCTCTTTTCCTTTTAAAGTTAATGAAATTTTCGGAAGACGGATGTCTTTTAAATTTGTTAAGAGCACTTTTCCTATTATTAATGGCCAGGCGACAAGCATCTGTCCACCAAGGAACTGGCATTTTTGAAGGATTTAAGGAATGTTTAGGAATAGCAAGGGAGGCTGCCTCCAAAATGTTCTGTGTTAACTGATTGATGAAGGTATTTGTTTGGGAAGGTGGAGATGTGGGGGCTTGAATGATATTAGCATAATAAGTCCAATCTGCAAGTTTAAGGTTCCATTTATGTGTGGTATGAATTGTTGGATGAGACGGAGAATTGGATCTAATGATGACTGGGAAGTGATCACTCCCATAGGTATCCTCAAGAATGTCCCAAGAGAAGCTAGGAGCGATGGCTGGACTGCATATAGACAAGTCTAAGATTGATAGAGTACCCGATGAGGAACTGAGAAACGTGGGTGCAGGTTGGTTTAGAAGGATTAGGTTATGATTTGTTAACTTGTTTCTACGATATTTCCTCTAGGGGTGGTTATAGAAGAACCCCACAAAGGGTTATGAGCGTTTAGGTTTCTTTTTAGGATAAAGATTTTTAGGAAACCAAAAATCGTTTTAAACGGTATATTAGTATACGTTATTGATTTACTAACCGATCAAATTCACTGCTACAAACCCTTTAAGCTAAATTCCCTAAATCCATAGCAACAACATTAATTATCGACCAAACATAACATATATTATAATTTGCCTGGGTTATTCAAATGGATTCTCTCCAAAGGACATCAAGCAACAACCAAAAAGGGTGGCATATGTTTGAGTTTTAATCGATCGCATCCCAATTTTATGAACTATCTTTATAACAAATCGTTTCAAATTATATCTTAAAGGGAAACACGGACCGGTAAACAGTAGCTTAATATATATGTAATGACCTAAAAATACATAAAAAATTGCAAATAGTAAAAATAGCGGAATGTTTTATCGGTCTCCCATTCAAGCTAGATACTCGTAATCAATAAAGCCACCAGCCCCCAAAAACATATAACAAACACCGCTTATCCCTGACTTAGTAATACACATGTCTTAATTGGCTTGTTTTATTCAAATGAGTTGTTTATAAAGTGTGCCAAACTACATTCGAACAGGTTTGCATATGTTTGAATTCCAAGATTGCATCGCAACTTTGTAAACGACCATTGGGACAAATTGTTTTAAACTGACACGTTTAAAATAAATGTCATGGGGAAACATCTATTTTAGCAGGAGTTTAAAATTTTAATGTCTTTTGGGATTGTTCCTAAAATTCTAGTTTAGTTAAAATATTTTTATTTTATTTCTTTATTTTTATTTTATTTATTCATTGATTTAATTTAATTTTCTCAACAGAAATCACCGACATCAAGTTATACAAATATAGGGTACATTCTACGGACATATCCACTCGCTACAGCTGTCAAAAAAACGAGGAATTTCTACTTGTATGATAAGGTGATGTTACAATGTCTTATTATACCGTAGTCGAATTACTGATCTGGCGGTTATTATGTGTAGAGCAAACAAGGAGCCAGATTAATTTACGCATTTGCTTTCAAGCTGCTCAGTTCAAGCTGTATCATCATCACAATACGACATTACTTGTCTTGTAGCACCATCTTAGAAATTCTTGTATTAATGAGATCAGTAGGCTGGCATATTTTGCAAAAAAATTTTGGAAAATAACAGATGTATTACTGAATTTTTTCTTTTGTAGCCCCAGGAATACGCAGGCTAACACGTCTTGAATTCATTCACAAATTTACAAATCTTATCAACAGTTTTTAAGAATGAAACACTTGTTTTCAGTAAAATTATAAACAAGTGTTTCACAACAAATAATGTGTTTGTATCAAGTATGAAACTTATCCGTCAGACTAGTGAAAAATAAAAAAAAGCATGCTGCGGAACAAAGTATTAGTAACTAGTACAATGCATTTATTGTTATTTATTTCTGTCATTGTTAAACCAAACTTATAACTGGATGATAGCCCTCTTTCATGCTTTGAACTCTAAATTATGTACGCTTCCAGGCGAATTGGCACTGCTATAATAAATTTTCAAGTTTAATATATTCTTCTTCTTCAGCCTTCATCAAAACATTGCTGAATATAAGCCTCCCTAATATCTTTCCGCTTTTGTCGATTTTATGCTTGTCTCATCCATATAAACCCGGCCGTTTGTTTGATGTGTTATCAGTCCAACGCTTAGGAGGGTGTCCTCCTGATCACTTACTCATGTATGGTCTACATTTCAATATAGACTGGGATCATCTTTCAACTGTATATCTAGTGACTGACGTGTTGCTTTTACGATCTTTTGAGGATATACCCAGCATTTGTCTTCCCATAGCACGTTGTGTTTTCTTCATTTGATCCATAATGTGCTTGGTTTGGGATCTGTAAGTTAGGACTGATATGATGCCCTGGTCGAAGAGCCAAGACCGCAGGTACACAAGGATATTTTTCTTTGTTAGCGTTTTACTCGTTTTGTCAAATGCAACCCAAGTCAATATTTTTCTTTTACAAATCTCGGTTGTCCCAGTTTTATTCTGTTGCCAAGGTATACATATTCGTCAACATTCTACAGAGTAATGTTTTCAACCATAATGTCAGGGTCTTCTTTACACATTATCTTGGTTTTTTGCAATCTTCTATTTAATCCAACAGTTGATAATTCTTTCCCCAAGTCCGTCAACATTTCTTCAATTCAGAAGGATTATCTGTAATTAAGACAATATCATTCGCATACTGACGATGATTCAGTCCATTAATTAAGATACCTCGATTGTCCCAGTGCAAATTCTGGAATACGTCTTCTGGGGTTAATGTAAACAGCTTTGGAGAGAGAATCACCGTCTTTTTATAATAATAGGCTTCGTAGACTTTGTAGACTTTTCAGCTTGAACAGTGGAAGTTGCATTATCATATATATACTTAAATATCTACTGGTACTGACGAAAGAGTCAGAATTCGAAAGAGAAACAGCTCTGCCAACAAATCCGACTCTCACGTCCCCGAAGACTCTGTCGCGTGGCCCCTGGATACATGGCGTACAACGGGTGTACGTTATGGAACAGACGAGAGAGGGTGTAGGGCGAGTTTCCGGCGCCCTTAAATAACTGGACCCTATTGGTTAAGGGAAGAAAACCCTGACAGAAAAATCTGGTCCTCCGGAAGGGGGTTGCGGCATTGAGCTAGCAACTCAATACCTGTAAAAAACGCTTAACCGCTAAAAACGCTCAAAACAAGCCTCGGAAACAGGACGGAAATTATAGACGACGACGATTGGCAAGAAAAAGGATGACGAGTATGGCTACATGGAATATACGTGAAATAGGAAATAAACTAGGAGAAATAATGAAAGAAGTAGAAAGATATAACCTAGATATCACAGTGTTAACGGAAACCAAGAAAAAGGGAAGTGGAAACGAAAGCTTAGGTAACTACACTCACATATGGTCTGGAGTAGACAAATCACAAAGAGCTAGGTCAGGAGTATCGATATTAATTCACAACAAATTAAAGAGATATATAAAAGATTACCAATACATCACAGACAGAATAATTCTCCTGGAATTAAAATTGTACGGTTACAACCTAAACATTATTGGAGTATATGCACCAGTCGATTCAGAGAACAATCAAACAAAGGATCAGTTCTATGAAGACCTTACCAAAACTGTAAGTAGCATCAATCCCTCCTATGACGTGATAATCGCAGGGGACCTAAATGCGAGAGTTAAAAGCCAAACAAATAACGTAACAGTAGGAAACTACACAGAAGACGTAGAAAATGATAATGGAGAGAGGGTCCTAGAACTGTGTAATCAATGTGACCTGAAATTAACAAATACTTTCTTTCCCCACAAGGATATTCATCGCTTTACTTGGGAGACACCATCATTAAATCAGAAATCCATAATAGATTATATTATAACTAAAGTTCAATCCACATTCAAGATATACGACATCAGAGTTAAGAGAGGAGCCAACTGTGACGCAGATCACCATCTATTGACTACTAAAATAGTGTACCCTTATTCATCAAAAAACAATAAAAATGTACAAACTTATCCCACAGACCAAGACAAGATAGAAATAATAAAAAACCGGTCAAGTACAAGTTGAACTTGCACAATTAGTGTTCCGTACGTTGATTGTTTTTAAAATAAAAATTTTTGTTAGGGTGGTATAAAATGATCAGTGACTTCACAAAACACATCCCAAATGAGTTTTCAACAAAGTTTGTTTCCAATCTTTACTGAAAACTGGTGACCTTGAAAATTGTTTTTTTTTTATATACCAAATAAATTATTAAATCTATACCCCGTGGAGAATATTCTAGAATTTTTTCAAAATTTTTTGATCAGTACTTTTCGAGATAAGGTAGGGTACAGCGATTTTTTAAAAGTAATGCGAAGAAAAGTGTGCGCAAGTATTACATTATATATATATATTTTTTACTCGTGTTTTCACAAGCTTTCATTTGACACCACACTCGATGACCTAGTAAAAAAAATTTTTTTTTCACTTCCGATTTCACCCCTCAAAACGAACCCCTTAAGTCAAAATTTATGTTACGGTGATATAAAAGGATCAGTGACTTCACAAAACACACCCCAAATGAGTTTTCAACAAAGTTTGTTTCCAATCTTTACTGAAATCTGATGACCTTAAAATTTTGTTTTTTTTTTATATACCATATAAATTATTAAAGGTAATGCACTCGTGATAATTTTCGTTCAATTTACACCCCGTGGAGAATATTCTAGAATTTTTTTCGAAATCTTTTGATAAGTACTTTTCGAGATAAGGCCCGGGACAGCGATTTTTCGCGAATTTTTAAAAATAATACAAAGAAAAGTGCGCGCAAGTATAATATTATATATATATTTTTTACTCACCTTTTCACAAGCTTTCATTTGACACCACACTCGATGACCTAGTAAAAAAATTTTTTTTTGACTTCCGACTTCACCCCCCAAAAACTAACCCCTTAAGTCAAAATTTAATTCTCAAAACTACATGGCTCTGATGAGGCCATCAATTCCTATATTATTACCAAATTTCACCTTTCTATGTCAAATAGTTTCGGAGAAAATCGGGTGTGACAGACAGACAGACAGACAGACACCGAAGTGATCTTATAAGTGTTCCGTACGGAACACTAAAAATGAAAAGATACAAAACTTATCTATTTCAACACGAAAGTATTAAAGAGCTTTATCCAAAAATATTACACAATGAATTACTTACAATGGAACCAAGCGAAGATATAGAGCAAGAATATGAACGCATTAAAAAAGTGATCCACAAGGTGGCACAAAAAACTTTAGGAGGGTATAAGTGGGAAGAAAAAAAACATGCAGATATTACATAACAGAAGAATTAAAAGAACTAATAGAGGAAAAAAATAGATTACACCAAAAATATTTAACATACAAGTCAGAAACTACCCGGGCAGAATACAAACAAAAAAATAGAGAGGTACGTAAGAAAATAAAAAAAGAAAAAATGAATACAGAACGAAAATGTGCACAGATTAACACGTATATTGGAGGAGCACAATCGGCAGAAGTGTGGCAAATCATCAAAAATATGAAAACGAACAACAAAGAGAGGGCCGTAAATTTAATACCCCTGGAAGAATGGAACAATTATTACGAAATATTACTAACTGAAAACAGACAAGAATTCCTTAGTAGAGAGGACAATGAAACAGAAGACACAGGGGGAAAGGACTGGGACGAAATAACCATGGAAGAAGTGCAACCAAATCTAAAAACGATGAAGAATGGAAAGCGGCCGGACCAGGTGATATCTCTGCAGAAATTATTAAAAATGGAGTTATAACCATGTGGAGAACAATAACTAGCTTAATTAATAATTGTATATCGAATGGAAAAAAGTTACATTTCATCAATCTGTAAGAAAGGAAATAGAAAAGACCCTAATATTTATAGAGGTATATGCGTTACAAGCACTATGAACAGACTGTACGGTAAAATATTGCAGAATAGAATAAGAGAAACAATTAAAGGAAAGATATCCGAAAACCAAAGCGGATTTACTCCGGGCCGGTCGTGTATAGACAACTTGTTTACTTTACAACAATTGATAGAAAAGAAGATCCAAAAAGATGACGAAATACATATGACCTTTATAGATCTTAAGAAGGCATACGATAGTGTACCGAGAAAATAAACTTTGGCATGTCTTGAGAACAGTAGGGATAAAAGAAGGGATGATAACAACAATAAAAGAGTTATATAATGAAAATATAGGATATCTGAAACAAGGACGCTATCTCTCGGAAGCTATCCACATTACAAAAGGTCTAAGACAAGGGTGTTGCCTTTCACCAATCTTATTTAATATATTTATAGACACCGCTCTAAAGAAATGGAACCGCACTTGCCAAAGCATAGGCATCCCTATTGGTGATAAACACCTATTATTGTTAAACTTTACAGACGACCAAGTAATAATAACACAAGATGCATTCGATATGGAATATATATTGAAGAGATTATACACAGACTACAGAGGCTGTCCCAAACACCCGTCGCAGCGACCCGCAACCAACCAAGCTAACTCTCAAGCCACCTTCTCCTGGGCAAACCGTCGTCAAACAGCGGCTCCCCCAGCGACCTCAATTCCAACAAACATGACCGACGCCCTTACATCTATCAATAGCATGAATTCTGCCATGCAAACCTTCTTTAAAAACATCCAAAACTTTCAAAAGCTTTCCGCCACTTTCATGCCCCTGCTTAATTCCAACGCCCAAGTATGAGTAAGCGACCAAATAAGATCTCTCCTAAAATGCTAAACATCTTGTCATGGAATGCCAACGGCATTCGAGACAAAAAGCATGAACTTCTCCATTTCCTACAAGACCATAACGTCGACGTAGCTCTAATCCAAGAAACCTTTCTAAAGCCCGGCATCCGATTCAGTCTTCCTAACTACACTGTTTACCGCAACGACAGAATCAGGGCCCGCCTAGGTGGGACCATGATTCTTGTCAAGCACTCCTTAAATCACTACCAACCACCCCCCCTTCCTCTTGTCCAAACTGTAGCCACGCCCATTGCCATAACCATGGCAAACAACACCACCATCCACCTCTTCTCGGTCTACCAACAAAACGGTGACCAACATCCCATCGATCCTGCAGACTTCCATCTGCTGTTTGGCCCTGTCAATCAAAAGACCGTTCTGGGCGGAGACTTCAATGCCAAAAACGTTCTCTGGGGAAACCTAGCTACGAACGCTAATGGCATTGCTCTCGACGCCATCCAGAACCAAATCCCATTCAATCTCATAGCTCCAGACGAGCCCACCCACATTGGACACGGAAGACCGGACTTTCTAGATATTTTTCTTCTAAAAAATATCAACCTCCGGCATAACATTACTGTCATTCATGACCTTTCGTCTGACCATCTACCGGTCATTTTTACACTGGGAAATCCGGCCGACAAAATGAATGCCACAGTCACCACTTCCAGCACAGACTGGGACCACTTCCAACGCCTCCTGGCGACCACGGGTCCCATCCCAAAAATTTCCACAACCCAGGATCTGGATTCGGCAGTCAATAAACTGACTGCTGATATCCAGACAGCCCTTGCCCAGGCCACAACGTCACGAACCCAACCAGTCTCTTCTCAAGGTAGACTACCCCCAGCTATCAAAGAGCAGATCAGGGATAAAAACCGGCTGCTCAGAAGAGCCCTCAGGACGGGAGACCCCCGCCTCAAAAGGCTCGCAAATCAAGCAACGCAGCAGGTGAAAGACTCACTTGCTGAATTCCACAGCAGCAGGTGGGAGTCCAAAGTAGAATCCCTCACTACCCAGGACTGTTCTCTTTGGAAAATGGCAACAGCCCTTTCCAATGACGAGCCAAGGTCCATGCCAGCCCTCACCCACGCCGGCACCACAGCCTCCACAACCCAGGAGAAGGCTGACCTTCTGGCAGATCTGCTAGAGGAACAGTTTTCTCCTAACACTCCTGCCCATCCCGATCCAGCCCGTGATCTTAGGGTCGCTACAACCATACAGACCCTAAATTTTGCCCAGCCCCCTCGCAATACGTACTTCACAACCCCCTCCGCTGTTAATGAGATCATTCGATTTACCTCAATCCGAAAAGCCCCAGGTCATGATAAAATTACAAATAAAGCCCTCAAAAAACTCCCCAAGAAACAGATCTCAGAAGCCATCAATATCATTAACAGCATACTGAGACTCAGCTATTTTCCACTCTACTGGAAAAAAAGCTGAGGTCAAAAAACCAGGCTCTCCATCCCACGAGGCAAGCAGCTATCGGCCAATCAGCCTACTTCCAGGCCTTGGCAAGATAGCTGAAAAAGTCATCCTCGAAATCGTCAGAGCAAAGTCCACAGCGCTCCGTGTTGTCCCTGACGAACAGTATGGCTTCCAGCCCCTTCATGGCACCATCCATCACACCACGAAACTCGCCCAAACCATTTCCAACAGCTTCAACAAACGTCACAAAGTTGAGCTGTGTTTCTCGATGTAGCAAAGGCCTTCGACCGAGTCTGGCACGAAGGCCTCATTCTGAAACTGATCCGACACGGCTACCCCCTTTTCATTAACAAACTCATTCAATCCTTCGTCTCTGACAGAACATTCCAAGTCAGAGTCGATAAGGCCACCTCCGAAGTCAAGGCCATTAGAGCCGGAGTCCCTCAAGGCTCCGTCCTCTCCCCCCACCTCTTTAACATTTTCACAGCCGACATTCCAAAAACGGATCAGACTACCCTACTCCTGTATGCTGACGACACAGCCATCATAGCAGAATCCAGCAGCTACAGAATCATCACCAGTAGATTGCAGCGCCACCTGAACGTCCTCGCCCCCTGGTTCGACCGATGGAAGATCCAGCTAAACCCATGTAAGACACAGGCCATCGTCTTCGCCAAAGGCAACGGCACTCCTTATGGACAACTCCAGCTCCAGGGATCCCGCATCCAATGGGCAACCACCATCAAGTACCTGGGAATCCAGTATGACAAACACCTCATCTGGAAAGACCAGGTCTGTGCTGCCTCAAGGAAAGCCAAGCAACTACTGGGCAAGCTGTACCCAATCATCAGCCGGTCCAGTAAGTTGCAACCAAAAATCAAGCTGCTAATTTATAAAACCATCGTGAGGGCAGGACTCACACACGCCTGCCCTATTTGGTCTAAACTCACCAAGACACGCAGAGCTCAACTTCAGGCAGTACAGAACAAGGCCCTGAGGATGATCACGGGAGCCCCATGGTTCGTCCGAAACCGGCAATTGCATAGAGACCTCGGTGTGCCAACAATCAAGGCACACATGAGGTCCACCAACATCAAGTTCTTCGCAAAGGCGCTACAACACCCAAACGCCACCATAAGGAGCGCATTCCACGTGCCCGCCAACGCCCGCCATCACTATCCAAGACCTTCTGACCCCATATCCGACGAAGACGATGGCCCTCCCCCACCCCCATGAAGATTGTAACCTAGATTAAGTTTAGAATTAAGTTCTAGATTAGTTTAGAATTAAGCTCTAGTTAAATTAGATTAGTCAACCAATGTAATTAAAACCCAATGTCCTAGGTTAAGTTAATTAGGATTACTGTATAGAACCTAGGTTAAGTAGTATAGGAATATAAGCTATCATAAATGTAAGTAAGAGGCATAGCCTAACTTAAATTCAATAAAGACAATGACAATGACAGACTACAAGGAATGGAGACTAGAGGTGAGCTTTGAAAAGACGGAGTATATGGTTATGAACTCGGAAATAGAATTTGATGTCTTAATTAACAACGATACACATGTTAAACAAGTCAAGGAATTTAAATATCTAGGAGTACTGATTGACAACAAAAATGGTATTGGTAAGAAGGAAATACAGAATAAAATGCAAAAAGCCAGGAGCTCTTAACTCAATATGGTGGGATCAAAACATAACTACACAATACAAAAAGAGAATTGGAAGAACAATGGTAGAATCGGTTTTAAGTTATGGTAGTGAACTGTGGGTAATGAAAGAGGAGGATAAAAGAAAAATAACGACGATAGAGATGGATTACCTGAGAAGAAGCGCCGGAGTGTCCAAATTCCAACATGCAATAGCAGCAACAGAAACAATTATACAAAGAATAGAAAATAGAAGGTTAAAATGGTTTGGACACCTACTCAGAATGAACGATATAAGATGGCTCGAAAGGCTCTGGACATGGAAACCGCCGGGAAGAAATAAAAAAGGACGACTACGTAGATCCTGGAATGAAGATATGAGACAAGCCATGAGGTCACGAGGAATGTACGAAGAGATGGAGGACGATAGAGAGGTTAGTTGTATAATTGTTATATATCTGTGAGTACTTATGATCGATTCTGGCATGACCAAGTGCATTCCTCATAGCCCAATATTCCATAGTATCAAATGCTTTGTGGAAATCTACAAAAGCCAGGCAGATGGTTGAAGTTTGATATTCAAAGAATACACACAATTAATGGAGGAGTGATTTCAATTGCTATCAACAAGGTAGCTCCATGTCCCGTTGAAGCATCTACTTTTAATAATGTCACATAAACACATCCAATTGTTCCTTAAAATCCAGCCATTGCATAAGAACTTGCAAAAATTTTTAGAATATTGTTAAGCCATGAAATTTGAGTTGGTTAACTGCGTACAAAACATTTCTAATACTTCAGCACACAATTGATTTGCCCACTTTAGGTTTTCATGGTATTACCCTCCAGTATCCAGTATTTTTGTTGTAAGCTCATTAAATCCAGCACTAGGATGACGTGAATGAATCCAGTATCCATTCTGAGTTGTTCGATTTAAATAGATCATATTCTAAATCTCTCTTCGAATTCATGAACAGACTGAAATTTCGCTTCCGAGGAATAACTACTGATCTTTTTAATACTCTAGAATAATTTTAACTTGTAAAACTATATAACGGTAATACCTGTGAGTTATCGTTTTGTTGACTACGCCTGTTACATAGAAGTAAATAATTGATAGTTGATTATAAGTAATTTACACTGCTTATTACAAGTCTTCATATTTTTATTAAAAATTACCTGTTACTTGCGAACTTGAAATAGGCTCATGCCGCAGTCTCTTCAATAAGACAAGAAAAGAAAATTCTAATGGCTTCGGCCCCAGCTGTGAGAAACACAACAACCAAAAAGGAAAAGAAACATTTTAATTACAAAGATTTTCAATATCAATTGTGCACTCGTATTCTCACGACTCCTCTTCATAATGGCGGTCCTTGTGATCAAAATTCTAACAAGAATTAAGAATATGTTTCTATAAAACCTGAATAAAATACCGCTTGCGTATTTCAGTTGAGTAATTTAAGATAATAATTACTATAATAATAAAATAAAAATTAACGACTAAAGTTTTTTCAAAACATAAAGTGAATAAAGTCGAAATCTAAAAATTATTCAAGATGAAGATAATTCTCAATAATTGTCATTTTATCCTGACGTTAGATGTAATTAACGGATTAACCTAATAATTATATATAATTGTCAAATAAAGCCATTAATTAAGGTTAAGTGGCAGTTTAAACTGGCGATTAAATAAAATTGCCCATTCAAAGCAGGCACTATAATAATTCTTTCGATATGTCTGTTCAACATTTGACAATTCTGTTGACGTCTTCATTTTGTAATATCTTAACTCTGTATACAAGCTCATAGAAACTTATAGGATATTATCTCACAGGGCCGGCTTTAGACGAAATGACGCCAAGGGCGTATATATACATAAATATAGTAAATTTTATTCCATATTTTTATCTTTTATTTGGCGTCTTTGAAAAGGAGGCGCTCTAGAAAATTTAGCGCCCAGGGCGACCGGTCCGCTGGCCCCGCCTTAAAGCCGGCCCTGTTATCTCATACAGATTTTCGGTAAATTTTTGCTTATTTGGTGTATTTTTGCAATAATGTGACCTGTAGTGCGTACAGTCCTTTATGAAATACCAGGTAATATCAATCAACAATTTGATATTATCAGCAGTGAATAAATTATATTTCCTAATAGTAAACCAGTAATAAAAGAACATATATAAAAGACATATATGTAATACTCCTATATAGCTAGATTGAGAGAGAAATGTCTCGTCGTTAGTAGAGTATAGACGATCGTTTCTCTCTCGCACCCTAGCTCGGAACTTCGCACGAACTGCGCATGCATTATATAAGACCATATTAATTCTCTGGAAACAAAATAAAATACGTACAAAAATATTTTTATTTTTCGACGTAATTTCCACCTAGCTCTATGCACTTCTTCCACCTGCTTTCCAAAGCTTCCACACCTGTTTGAAAAAAAGATTCCTAGAGGTCTTCAAAATACTGGGTAACTGCAGCTTCGACTTCTTCATTTGATGAAAATTTCTGACCACCTGGTATTTTTTTGGGTTTGAAAACAGATGAAAGTCCGAAGGTACCAAATCAGGAGAATAAGCCTGGCGGGGCAGCAATTTAAAACCACAATCACGAATTTGAGCCATAGACTCAACAGACGTATGAACGCGAGCGTTGACCTGATGGAACAAAACTTTTTTTCTCAGTAATCCTGAGCGTTCCTCTTTAATTTCTTCTAAACGACGCAAAAGGGTGCAATAGTAAGTCGAGTTTATTATTTCGCCTTTCGGACGATACTCCACCATAATAATACCTTTAGCATCCCAAAACATTGACGCCATCACTTTTCCAGCCGACAGAATTGCCTTCGTTTTCTTTGGGGTCGGTTCACCAGATTCTTTTCACTGCTTGGATTGTTGTTTTGACTCTGGACTATAGTGGCGAACCCAGATTTCGTCCATTGTCACAAACCTGTTAGCAAAATCTCACGGATCAGCCTCAAACATCTCCAAACAGTCGCGAGAAATCGTGAGTCCAATTCGTTTTTGTTCAACTGAAAGCAATCTGGGGACCCACCTAGCGGAAACCGTAGAAAATCCCAGTTCGTTGGCACTGATGTTTTGTGTTCGTTTATACGAGATGCCTATAGTGTCTGCAAACTCTCTGATAGTTAATCTACGGTTTTTCAATATGAGATCAAACACTTTGCCGATGTTTTCTTCAGTCGTAGACGTCGTGTGCCGGCCGGAGCGAAGGTCCACGTTTAAATTCTGCAACCCATTTTTTCACAGGGGTATATGACGGAGCAGATTCCTCTAGCGTTGTTTTCATATTATCGTGGATCTCCTTTGGTGTTAATCTTTTTTTTAAACAGGTCCTTGATGACCGCACGTTGTTAAATTTTTTCCATTTTTCCTAAAACGCTGTACTTGGTCTCACTAAACTCGTTTTAACCTAAAAACCACAAATTCTACCGCATCAAAACTTTACACTGTGACAACCAAAGAAAGTATGAACTTGTTGAGGGTACCATAATAAAAATATTATAATTATTTTTTGGTGAGGCCGCGAACATCTCAATGCATCTTCGTATATAGCTAGAGCCGCATCTGCGCCTATCGTCGCGAAGCAATGCGTGCCGAAGCTTCGTACGTTTTGTACACTAAAAAGTTATCGCGATAAGGCTGTGGTCATATTAGCGGCTTCGGTATTTTACGTGAACTATCGTGCAATAATCCAAGATGGCCGATATTATTTCCAGGCGTTTAACTATGGACGACGAGTTTCTTTACTTTTACATGTGTGCTAACAATTACATAATGCATTTATTAAAATCTAAAAAGAAACCTAAACAGAGAAGATTGTGGATGACAACAATACTCAGAAATCGAACACAGTAAGTACTTTTGACTCTTTGTTAGCTCACCATCTTTGCCTACATGTACCATGCAGATAATGATAATTATTTCATTTTCATCTTTTCAGATCGTCAATTGACAGACAATTTTCTGAATTACGGGCTGATAATGCTAGACAATTCTTTAACTTTTTTCGCATGTCGGAAATTGATTTTGAATATTTGCTTAATGAAATTGGTCCATTTATTGCAAAAAAGGATACAAAATTTAGAAAATCAATTCCGGCCAAATTACGATTAGCAATAACTCTTCGGTTTCTGGCTACCGGGGATACTTTTCGAAGTCTTCACTACCTGTTTAAGGTATCACACCAGCAAATATCAGAAATCGTAGCAGAAGTGTGTGAAGAGCTGAATGCGAATCTTAAATGGGTGGTGCAACTACCTTCGAATCAAGAAAATTGGCTGGCTGTGGAACATGAATTCAAGGACATTTTTCCTCATTGCATTGGGGCAATAGACGGCAAACATGTGCAAATTACATCACCACATTTCAGTGGCACTACATATTTCAACTACAAACGTACATTTAGTATTGTTCTAATGGCTCTAGTTGACCAAGATTTCTGCTTTTTATTTGCTGACATCGGTTGTCAAGGAAGAATAAGCGACGGCGGAGTCTTCAGAGAATGTCTCCTGAATAAGAAAATTCAAGAATGTGATCTTGATATTCCTTCGCCATCTCCACTTCCTGGTAGACCACAACAAGTTATGCCGTACGTATTTGTAGCTGATAATGCGTTTCCCTTGACTATGAATATTATGAAGCCATATCCTGGTGACCACCCAAAAGGCAGTCTTAAAAGAATATTTAATCGCAATCTGTCCAAGGCACGCATTGTAGTAGAAAATGCTTTTGGTGTGATGTCAGCTATTTTTCGTGTACTTCGAAAACCTATTTGTCTGGAACCAGCAAAAGCATCGAAAGTGGTGATGACATGTGTTTTGCTTCACAATTTCTTACGAAAAAGTAAAACCTCCAGATTAATATACAATCCTCATGGTTATACAGACAGATTTGAAAATGGAGAAATAATACGTGGGTCCTGGAGAGATGAGGAACGAAGTTCTAATGGGGCACTTGTTGATCTGGGTCCAGTTGCAAGAAGATCCTCCTTAACTCCATTACAAATAAGAGATAAGTTTGCTGAATATTACAGTACATTGTAATTTGTAAATATTAAAAGGTATTGACAAATAAAAATAATTATGTTCTAACAATGTTTTATTATTTATTAAAAGTAGTGCACATTTTTGTATTCACTTAATTCTTGCTCTGAATCGACTCTTGCTCTGAATTAATGTTATCATCAATTATATTATAATAAGCTTCAGCTAATATATCTTTACCAGGATGTATAATTTTATGCGATACAATCTTCTTTTGGTTATGTTGTGACATAGACAATGGCTGTTGTGAGTGCACTGAAATTAAGTTACTTGGCAAAGATTGAATTTGTGCTGATGGATGAACTGGTTGAGAGGATGGTTGTTGGGACTGTAAAAATACCATTTCATGGTCAGATAAGGCTACTGACTGTCTCGATTGTATGGTATGTGGGTTTGGGGATGATGGATGAATTGCGAATGGTGATTTTGGTGAACTTAAAACCATATCGTGGTTTGATTGTAACGACGAACTATAAGACGAGGCTACCGATGCCGCTCGTTCTTGGGCTTTGGCGGACATTATATCCTGAAAAACTAAATTATCAATATTGTGCATTAAAATTATTCTTCGTTCTTCATCTATTTTTTTTAATTTTTCAGATAAAAGCTGTGCATATAAGTCGCATTCGTGCACCTTCTCGGGTTTGTTTAAAGCTGCTCTTTCTTTAATTATTGTGTAGGCCTCATCCATTTGTTTTTTTGCATGTAGTAGGTCTGGCATGCACTGTTGCCGTCTTTTCTTAATCGACGTAGTGTCCACAGTTTGGTTTCTTTCGGTGCTACTAGATGGTTCATCAGCAATACCAGCTTTTTCGATTGGTTCCTGAAATTATAAAATAAAATCCAATGTAAGTAAATTCAATAATTAAATTTATTGGCTGATTAAAATTTGAAAAAAAAACGAATAAAAATAATAAGTGATAATTAATTGGGCATTTGTTTGTTGTTCAAATAACTATTTAAAAAAATCACGAAATAAAACAAAACTATCTAGCAAATACTAAAAATATCTATCTATCTAGAGAACTATCATAACCTATTAAATTATAAATACACTACATTTAAAAGAATAGGCGTTACCTACCTCAGTATTTATTGTAGCAGAGCTTTCATAAATAGGCGCCAGAAAACTGTTCATTGCAGAAAATGCAAACCAATTAGTTTTGTACGATTTTTCGGTTCCCATTCCAGATTTTTTACTACTTTTAATTTTATTGAGATGAATTCTGTAATACGCCATCAAAGAATCCCTCTTCTTCTTCAATTCTTCGATACTCGTTGAGTTTTCGTAACTTAAATTGCTTTTCAAACGACGCCATGCATCGGCCATCAAATGTTTTTTTTTGTGATTTACATTTTTTGGATCCCATATGATGGGCTCAGTTTCATAATGATGTAAAAATTCTAACACCATTTCATCGCTCCACTCCATATTTATTTATTAACTTGAGCCACCCGCACACGTCTGAACAAATCGAAAACAACCGCCGAAATGAACAACGCTAGTCTGACCACGCAGCGCGATATATTAGCGCGCTAAAACCCTTTGATATACCGCCTACCGCGCGATAACGCCCACGCAGCCCGAATGTTCGCGACGATAGCCGATAATGGCCGGTCACATCTGCGAGTATCGTGTCATAGCACGAAGCTTCGTGGCGATACACGCAGGTGCGGCCCTAACATTAAGTGTATATAAGAGGCGCGCGTGCGCGTTAGCCAGCGAGCATGGGCATTAGTAATCTGCTCTTGTCTTGTTTCTCACTTTAATAGCACTCGCTTCGCTTACAGGTGAAGATAGGGCGCTAGCTATATAAGAGTATTACATGTATGATAAAAGATAGCAGAAAGTTCTTAGTTTAGCAGAACAAATTCAAATTGCACCTAATTTAATGTTAGTTTAACTACTGCAACGTTCTCCTCTTTTTATTTTAATTGTCATAGATGCCAAGACAATACAGCCTACAACCAATTCTAAAGTTTATGATTATATTTGTATAATTTATTATTTAAAGATTAACCAGTTCGGTATGTGAGTTACTAAAGATCTGAATTTGAGCTAATTTACGAATTCCAAAATATAGAAAGATATGTTTGTCATACAAATTCGTCACAAATCCTGAATTTTATGTCTTTCCAAACGTTTCGTGTTAACTATCCTGTCGGCTATACCGCTCCGTTATCTTGAACGTCCACTTTTTCTTGTACATTTGGGGCTGTTTCTTTGCGACTTCTGCCTTCAAACGCACCAATAACTTTATATAATAATCGGTATTGATGGTTTGTCCTTTCTCAGCATAGTCGATGAAAATTATTCCATGCGCATCCCAAAATACAGAGCCCAAAACCTTCCCAGCCGACTATTGCGTCTTTGATCACTTCTGACGGCTTTCACCGGTTGCTATCCACTCAGCTGACTGCCGATTTAATTCCGATGTGTAGTGGTCGACTCATTTTTATTGTCCTTAAACAGGTCCAAGCAGCGCTCAGAGCCATCAACACGTTGCTGTTTTTGGGTCACTGTAAGCAAACGCGGTACCTATTTCAAACAGAACTTTCTCATGCCAAATGTTCATGCAAAATATGACCAACTTATTCTTTTGATATCTTTAGGGTGTCAGCTATCTCACGCAATTTCACTTTACGGTCATCCAAAACAATTTTGTTGATTGTGTGTAACCACCTCATTTGGGCATCCAGAGCGTTCAGCATCATTTGTGTCTGTACGACCGTGTTTGAGTTCAGCATACCAATAAATCATGAGTGATTTTCCAGGGACAGAGTCCTCGTAACACTTATCAAGCCATTGCTTTGATTGAACAGTATTTTTTCCCATCAAAAAATAGTGTTTAATCGAGATACGAAATTGGATTTTTTCCATTGTTTTGAAAATATGAAAAGTAGTGTCACTAAAACCACTATAACTTGTAAACTAATAGTCGAAATGTCGTGAAAATGTGACACGTATCGTTTGAAGGTTGGTACTTCCTAAAAATCATACGGATTTTTTGAAAAGGGCGACATCTACGTGTCAGACCAAAAACTTTTCAGTCTACATGTTATCTATAAAAATCTCTGCACCGTTCGACTACTATTTGTTTCGCCAAGTAGGTATACAAGGGCCGAAATTAAATTTGCCCACCCAACATGTGTAACGAGTAATAAAACAAAGTCATTCTTTTTTTGCTCGCTTTGCGTTTGGCAGGATATACAAATATATTTGTTCTTTATCGTCAGATTACAACAGCTCGACCAGTACGTTTATCCGATTGCAATGCAACACACTAAAAGAGTATAGAGTATTTTCTCATGACGATAAATTCCATTCTAGGATAGTTTGAGAATAGAAAAATATTAGTTACAGCATTTTAGGTGAAATTTTTTTACGGGGATATATTTTCCTGGGAATTTATTGCAAAATTGTACCGCCGGTATTAGTATAAGGCACTGAAACGTGGGCTTTAAATAAAAGTATAATATACTAAATATAATACGAGTATAAACAGCGAGTAACCAATGTTGGAGTCCTGGAGAGGATGAATAAGGACCAGGAACTTTTAACTGTAGTAAAAAAGAGGAAAGCAGCATACTTTAGCCATATTATCAGAAACCCTAAATATGGTTTTCTGCAGCTGATTATAGAGGGGATGATTGAAGGAAGACGAGGCATCGGACGTAAAAAGTTCTCATGGATGCGGAAACTGGGCCAGTGGTTTGATATTAAAGAGGTTAGCACATTTATCCGTTTTGCTCAAGATAGAGAAGAATTCCAGTTGGTGGTCGCCAACCTCTGTTGAGGAGAGGGCACTTGAAGAAGAAGAAAATAATATACAAACACCAGATAACCTAAAGAGCAATGGAGAGGAAAATGCTAAATATTAGACTCCGAGATCGTATTCCTAACATTGAGATACAAAGAAGAGTAAAAGCGACAGATGTAATAAAACGAATATGTATATTAAGGTGGAATCGGGTGAGGCATATCGCAAGGATGAATGATAACAGATGGACCCGCTGTATAGTTGAATTAAGGCCTAGAGAACATAAAAGATGCAGAGGTAGACTATAGACAATATGGACGGACGACATAAAAAGATTAGCGGGACACGGTTGAGTGCAAAAAGCAAACAACAGAGCTCATTAGAGACAAATTTGGGATGTTTATATTCGACTATGGATGGAATAAGCCAATGATGATGATGATGAATATACTCAATAGCAACGCGATGACCTGATACCTTGTTTTATTACACAGCCCCACAAAAAAAAAAGTGGAGTATACTTTTGATGCGATATATCAGATCCGTAGTATTTTTGCCCGCTGATCACGAATCTGACGTCAGAATATCGCCATCGCATCTCAATTTTTTTCTAACCTCAAAAAATAGGTAAAAATTAGTAAAAATTAAGAAAAATATACTCCTAAAAAATTGATTCAAGCTTTTTCATGAATCCAAAGATGTATTAATATATATTCGGATACGCTAAGCTAATATTCATCGGTTGGATTAAGCCATACAGTTCTGTTTTCTTTCTAACCTCAATAAATCAGACAGATATAGTGCTTCTCGAATGCAAAAACGAATTCAAATTAAAATTCAACCGATTCTTACCAAATTTGGTACACGGGGGTTTTTTTTTGGGTTGCTGATCATGAATCTGAGGTCGGATTTGCAAAATTCAAAATGGCGGATCCAAGATGGCGGATCCAAGATGGCGGATCCAAGATGGCGGACAAAATTTTTTGAAAACCAACCGATTCCTACCAAATTTGGTATACAGTTGGGGAATCCTCAAACCTGATACTCTTAAACCCTAAACCCTGAAACCTTAGACTCCCACACCCTGTAACCTCAAAAAATAGACCTCAATAACCCTGTAACTTTAAAAATGAGACCCAATAAACTCAAAACCAGGACTTTTAAACCATATACTCTCAAATAGTAGACCCTTAAGCCCTAGAATTGCGAAGGTTAGACCCGCGCCTAACTTTCCTTTTTTTGGCTGTATCTTGTTCTTTTTTTTCCGCGAATGACCTATTCAAAGGCTTTCTGCCCAAACGCTTTTGAGGACTTGTTTCTCTTTTTAGCGACCAGCAATAGTCCGCTAGCATATGGTCATCCCATCGTCCTTGATACCGATTTTCTATGATTTTCAGATCTTGGTGAAAACGTTTCCCGTGCTCCTCACTGTAGTCATCAAGATTATCTGGGAAATCATCGATGTGGGAGTCCAGGAAATGTAATTTTAGATTCATTAAGCAACCTAATGTTTGAAAATTTTTTACCATTTTCTCGACTATTTCTTTGTACTTAGGACTTTTATTATTTCCCAAAAAGTTTGTTGCGACTTCTTTAAAACTAAGCCAAGCAGCTTTTTCAACTTTATTCATTTTAGTAACAAATAATGAATCTTGAAACAATTTTCTTATTTGTGGCCCGTCAAATACGCCTGCCTTAATTTTAGCTTCAGAAAATTTCGGAAATTTTTTATGCAAATATTTGAAACATGGGCCGTTTGTATCTAATGCTCTCGTGAATTGCTTCATAAGTCCAAGCTTAATGTGAAGCGGGGGAATAAGAACTTTTCCTGGATCTACCAATGGTGGAAACAATACATTATTTTCACCAGGAGTGAACGATTCTCTTGTTGGCCAAATTTTTTTCTTATAATGACGTTCCCTGTCTCTGCTATTCCACAGACATTTATAACAGGGATAAAGTGTAAACCCTGACTGTTGGCCAAGCAATATTGTTACAATTTTCAGATCTCCACAAATTTTCCAGTTATGATCAGCATATTTTATTTTTATCAAAAGCTGCTTCATTTTTTTCATATTGCTCTTCCATAACTGTGGAATGAGCAATCGGAATGGGAGCGTAAACGTTGGTATTATGCAGCAAAACTGCCTTAATGCTCCGTTTAGAAGAATCAATGAACAGTCTCCATTCTTCAGGATCGTATGAGTTATTTTGAAATTCATCCATTAGACCTTTTACATCGGTACAATATGAAAGTGACAATTCCTCGTCCATTGTGAAATATTTTCGAAATTCTTCATCTCTGTTTCTATAATAAGAAATCGTAGCTTCTGGCTTGAGTAAATGTCTTTTCTTTAAAAAGGAAGCAAGATGCTCTGAACCATCTTTGGATAAGCCTAAATCTCTGACTAGATCACTAAGTTCTGACTGTGATACGAGTATTGGTTCTGGTTTACGGTTGTATGGTAGAAATTCTTTATCTGTGTCACTAGTATATGATAGGTTGTCACTAGAACATTCATTAGTAACAGTGTTTGAATCTTTTTCGACAGTCTCAGTGTTTTCGGCATGAACTGATAAGGTGAAATCATTTGTTTCCATAACATCAGCATCAAGTGGTTCAGGAGGCGGAATTAGTTTAGTTGGTCTTGTTACTGTCGAAACATCGTTATAAGTAATAGTGCTTTTATTTTTTCGGTTATGCCTAGATACAACATCCATACAAAAGTAGCAATCATTTTCACTGTATGGTCTATTCCATATTGCTGGTCTGGAATATTTAATCGCCTTCTTATTGATGTACAACATTATTTTGCAAGAACTGCAAATGATGTGGGGAACCCAATCTGTATCCTGGTGCTGTATTTCAATGTTAAAACAATCCTTATATAAGGTTTTAATCTTATCCGTTATCGGTGACCCCATTTTACTCAATACGTGTTGACAGCAAATATAACAAAATGAATCACTGTTTTTATCGCACTTATGAAAAGTCCTTGTACCGTGAGACCGTTTTCTTGTAGCATTATACTCTACATGAGCCAAGTCACCCACACATGAAGAGCTACGGTCGCTGGATGACGACGGCTGCGGGCCCGCTTTCCCACCCTGACCAACCGCCGATACTAGGTTTCCGAGTCCTTGCATCGTAATTCTCTTTCTTCTACCTGCCATGACGGCATCTAAGCCGTTTATCCAGGGACTCTGCCGGCTAGTGGAGTAACACCGTTGCCCACCGTCACCACGTGGAGGTGCCCTGGATGCAGGTAGAAGAATAAAAATCGACCGATGAATTTTCGCGGCGTTCAAAATGGCGCGAAAACATCTGCCATCTTGAATTTTGCAAATCCAACCTTAGATTCGTGATCAGCGACCCAAAAAATCCCCGTGTACCAAATTTGGTAAGGATCGGTTGAATTTTAATTTGAATTCGTTTTTGCATTCGAGAAGCACTATATCTGTCTGATTTATTGAGGTTAGAAAGAAAACAGAACTGTATGGCTCAATCCAACCGATGAATATTAGCTTAGCGTGTCCGAATACATATTAATACATCTTTGGATTCATGAAAAAGCTTGAATCAATTTTTTAGGAGTATATTTTTCTTAATTTTTACTAATTTTTACCTATTTTTTAAGGTTAGAAAAAAATTGAGATGTGATGGCGATATTCTGACGTCAGATTCGTGATCAGCGGGCAAAAATACTACGGATCTGATATATCGCATCAAAAGTATACTCCAATTTTTTATTTGTGGGGCTGTGTTATAGAGGGGATGATTGAAGGAAGACGAGGCATCGGACGTAAAAAGTTCTCATGGATGCGGAAACTGGGCCAGTGGTTTGATATTAAAGAGGTTAGCACACTTATCCGTTTTGCTCAAGATAGAGAAGAATTCCAGTTGGTGGTCGCCAACCTCTGTTGAGGAGAGGGCACTTGAAGAAGAAGAAAATAATATACAAACACCAGATAACCTAAAGAGCAATGGAGAGGAAAATGCTAAATATTAGACTCCAAGATCGTATTCCTAACATTGAGATACGAAGAAGAGTAAAAGCGACAGATGTAATAAAACGAATATGTATATTAAGGTGGAATCGGGTGAGGCATATCGCAAGGATGAATGATAACAGATGGACCCGCTGTATAGTTGAATCAAGGCCTAGAGAACATAAAAGATGCAGAGGTAGACTATCGACAATATGGACGGACGACATAAAAAGATTAGCGGGACACGGTTGAGTGCAAAAAGCAAACAACAGAGCTCATTAGAGACCAATTTGGGAGGTTTATATTCGACTATGGATGGAATAAGCCAATGATGATGATGATGAATATACTCAATAGCAACGCGATGACCTGATACCTTGTTTTATTATCTTTAATTACTCAGACAACGCAGTAGTGTTTTTTTAATAGTCATTTATTGTTATTATGATTCTGCTAATTTATTATAAGTATCAAGTATAACTATATTTTTCTGATTGCTGGGTCTATTCCGTTACAATTATTCTGTTAACTTGCACATACAACTTTTACATGCGCTCATGTAAATGTAAATGCGCCGGCTTCATAAATAACACAAGTCGAAACAAATCTCGAGACGAAACACCTGTCGGACGTAAAAGTCTAAAAAGTAAAATTAACAAGCCGAGAGGCGGAACCAGGAGGTACGACTCGAGCTTAAACCCATAATCATTGGGCTTAGCACAGTAGCGCCTACTTTTTTTTTAAGCGGGACAAATTAAGTTTCAATTAACTTAAGTGAACCGTTTATAGAAGGCTATCATTTAAGTGATGAGTATATTTATGACTTTACTTTGGTGGAACGTAATAGGATTTTAGAGAAATATTATTATAATAAATTGAGTGGACAAATACGATGTAAAGACAGGTCCTTTGTTGCAACAAAATGTTTTAATTTAATAAACCAAGAATTCTAGTTAGTTCACGTTACTAAGACTATCGCAATATACGAGGACTACCTTTTAAGTTTTCACAAAAACAATGAAAGAAAGAAAATTTTTTTAGTACAAATTGTTTTATCGTTTCTCAAAATATTCGTCTTTAAGATTTATACAGTTTTGCACGCGTTCGAACCAATTCTAACATTTTTTCCATTCTTAAGTTGGTACCTCAAAAACATGATTTTGGAAGGATTCAACAGCTTCTTAAGGTGTTGAAAACTGCTGTCTACGCATTTTTTTTTGACATTCGGGAACAAAAAGAAGTCGTTAGGAGATAAATCAGGTGAATACGGACAACGAGACATTAACTATGTTTTCCTCCAACTAATCAATTGTTTGACGTACTGTATGAGAACTGGCATTGTCATGATGAAGAATGATGCGACGTTTCCCGTTATTTTTCCTGATTTCATCGTTGACTTCTGGCAAACAACTTGTATACCATTCAGTAATAACCGTTCTTTGATCCCCTAAAGCAACGGTTGCAACATGTCCAGTATAATCAAAGAAACGAGCGATAATTTTCTTGGAAGTGCTTCGCGAATGAACGACTTCTGTTGGATTCAGTTAATCTTAGAACCCCCAGACAGTTGATTGTTGCTTAGTTTCCGGCTCGTACGAATACATTTAAGTCTGTCTCTTGTTACGATCTTGTATACGGATTTTGAATGTCCTCCTCGAATTTTTTGAGCTTTGCCTTACACCAATTGACACGAGCCTGTTTTTTAATTTCTGTCAAATTATGCGGAATCCATCGGGAACAGATCTTTGTCACAGCTAAATGTTCATGCAAAATCGAGTGAACTGCAGTCTTCGATATGCCTAAGGATGCCACTATCTCATGGTAAGTTACATGCCGATCCGTTTCAATCATGTTGTGCACAGCATCGATATTTTTTGGAACAACAACCGATTTTGATCGCCCTTCACGAAATTCGTCGCTGACGGAAACATGACCATGATGAAATTCTGCAAACCAACTGTAAACAGTCTTTTCTGATCGTGAGTCATTACCAAAAGTTGAACGAAGCGATTCGAGACATTGTTGTTGAGTTAGGCCTTTACTGAAATCGTAAAAAATCATCCAACGAAAATCTTCATGTGAAATTTCCATTTGTTCACAAAACTGTTTTTTTGTTAAACACTCACTGTAAACAAACTACTCGGCCAATTTCTAAGCTGCCAGTCTTTTAACAATATCATATGTCAAGTTTTACAACAATGGTAATGTCACATCTCAATAGCGCCATCTACTAGTCCTTTGTAAATAACAATTCTTCGTCTACCGAAAAAAGATTATATGTCGTCTAACAATGAAGCCCTAAGTGATCATCTGATTGAAAAATTAGCGATTTACCGAGTAGTTTCCTTCCAGCATGTAGTTCTAAAATAAATACTGAATTTATCACGCAAAATAATGGCTTAATTCTGATACGATAAATCGATATTTTCAATGATGGGTAGTTTATGGAAATATATGAATTGCAAAAAAAAGTTTAGCAGAAGAAGAGTCTCAGAGATATTGCAACTTAAACCTGACATTTCCCTTTACATTCTACTTCTGTTAAAATTAAAAATAATGAAAAAATAAAACATTTTTCAGATTCGTCAGCTCCGAGAATCCTAAAATAGATGTATAGTCGGTCAAGTAAGAAACTGTCTGCGATAATTTATTTTTGGTAGATGTAATTCTAGCGATTCAACAAAAAATCGGTAGCGGGAGCCTTTGTCTATGACGCATTTTAGTAAAAGTATCAGTCGATTCCGATGTTTCGTCGAAATTACGTAAAATCCAAAATGAGTCACTTGTTTGCGCATCGGTTCGAAGCAGTCTTTCTTTGTTCCTATCCAAAGAGCCCTAAAATAACACATTCCACGGCCGCTAAATATATTAAAAAATCGGTGTCGGTTGTGAAGAAGTGGGTCAATCGTTTTAATGAAATGAAAAATGTCAACGACCTGCCAAAACGTGGTTCGATAGGCAAAGTTACTCCGAGAGTCGAAAAAAAAAAAAACGAATCGTATCTTTATTTTCACGGGATTTGAAATTGACGCTGCGTCAAGGAGCTCATAATGTCAAATTCCGAAGCACGTTGAAGAAACCTTTGCTGGGCGAAAATCATGTCGCGAAGGGGCTCACTTAGGCCCACGATAAGATACTAGAGTGGACCTCACAAACGCCGGACATCAGTCCTATTAAAAACGTTTGGTTCCTTGAAAAGAGAAAGCTCAGAGGAAAGACTCTGAAAAAATAAATTTCACTTTAATAATGTCTATATTTTGTATGCTGTTTGTAAAAGTGAGCTAATTAGATACATTTCTTCTGTAAAAACAACTTGTTTATCTGGCCTCGATGGCATTACATCTAAATTCATAAGGCTGACTTACAGTATAATTATTTAGCCACTGGATGGTATTACATCTAAATTCATAAAGCCGACACACAGTGTAATTATGCAGTCACCGATAATAACCAGAATTTTTAAAATGAGAACAGTACCTTCCAATTTTAAAATCACAGTTATCACATCGATTTACAAAAGTGGCACGAAAACATTAATAAGTTAAATTAAGTAATTATAGACCTACGTGCTTGATCTGTAATTTTGCAAAATTGTTTTCAACGTATAAAACAAGGCTTATTAATTTTCTCCAGTAACTAAGATCTAACCAGAAAACCAGTGTGGAATTATTCAAGGTTGCAGTACTAAAGAAGCTATGTACAGATTCTTCTTCTGTCTGAACCTGTATTGATCCACTCCTGAATATAGGCCTCTTCCAAAACCTTCCATACCCTTCTATCCATTGCAGTTTATATCCAGATCGTTCCTGCAATCCTCTGGATATCGTCTCGCCATCGCTTTTCTGGTCTTTCCACACATCTCTTGGTCTCCCTTGGTCTCCATGTTAACAATTTATTAGTCCATGTATGTGGATCTTACTATTCAATATGTATCATCATTACACCAAACATTTTATTTTTACGCTCGACGCGCGTTTCGCTAACCATGTTAGCTTCATCAGGATCGATGATTGTCTTTCTATCTCTCAGTCAATCATTGCTCCTAAGGAAGCTAACATGGTTAGCGAAACGCGCGTCGAGGGCTCAAATAAAGTGTTTGGTGTAGTGGTGATATATATTGAGTAGTGTCATTGTACCAAAGATTCCACATTCCCCACATGGTATGTGAATCTTGACTCGCACTTGGTACTTTTATTCTTTCTCGGATATCTTTGGTTCCTGATTTGGTCTCAAAGGCTTTTTCTAAGCAAGGCTCTTTTCATTGCTCTTTGAGCCATTTAGAGCTTGTTAGCCGACTGGCGAGTTAGTGCCGTAATTTCTAGACCATAAGTGAAAACAGGCATTATACAACTATTAAAGACTTTCCTTTTAAGATTCATTTGGATAACTAGTGACTTCGTTATATGTCCCAGTTTACCGAATGCTGACCATCCAAGACTTGTTCGTCTGAAAATTTCCGCATCGTGGTTCTCTTTTCCCAATTGGATCTTATGTTCTAAATACATGTACGAGGGCAAGTTTTCGAGCAATTGGTTGGTAGCAGTCACATCTATGTCTCGGGGACTCATTATTTTGGTTTTATTTGCGTTAATTTCTAGTTCAACCTTTAAGGAAGCCTCATGGAGTTTGTGCAACATGATTTGAAGTTCCTCTGCTGTCTCGCTAATAATAACAATGTCATTTGCGAACCTTAAGTGGTTGAGTTGTACGCCATCTATGTTAATTCCTTTGTCATGCCAGTTGAGAATTTTAAACACCTCTTCCAGCGCTAAGGTAAACAGTTTGGATGAAATTTAGTCCCCTTAACGTACTCCCTTTTCGGTACGGATATTATCGGTCTTTGTGTTCTCATCAATGGTTATTCACAGCGATGCATGATGTACAGATTATAAGGTTCCTCATGATGAACTTTTTGACATTTTATCGCAGTTTGGAGTTAGAAACAGTGTTGCACTCTCTTAAAAATAATCTTTTTGGGAAGCAGGAAGTTATTAAAATTAATAGAATTCTTTGCAATAAACAAACTATTAAAAGTAGTATGCTTTAAGACCTCAACTAATCGTATTTGTGACCTATTTTCTGTCACTTAAGATTATCAGTTTGAGGGTATCATATGCTGATAAGACATTGCTGGTTTCAGATGATTTTCAAATAGGGAACAGTCTGAATATCATTAAAATTGGCAGAAAGTTTTTAACTTATCCCTAAATTAAACCAAGATAAATAAAATCACTTATTTAATTGGTGCTAATAGATTTGATTTCAATACTATCATCGTTAAAAATCAACAAATCGTGGAGTGAGATACTGAATAAGTTTGGCTTGCCGAAGTCCACCTTTTATAAGATTATTAATAACAAACAGTTCATAATGTCGTAGTGTCCTAAGGGACATGAAAACATTAAAAAAATCCGAGTTGTTGAATTCCCCAAGAAAAAAATATTCCCACACATGGACCATTATTGAAAGAAAAGGTTAGAGACTTCGCCATAAAACTAGGAATACAAAACTTTTCAGCGAGAAATTGCTGGTTGGAAGGTGTATTTAATCGGTGGACTGGAGATCTGCCATGTCTTTTAGAGGGGTATGATCCAGATGACACTGACAACGCAGACGAGACTGGTTTACTTGTCAAGTACCTTCCGGATAAAACATTGACATTTAAAGAAGGAGAGTGCTATGGAGGAAAGCAAAGTAACGAACGCCTTAGCATTCTTCAATGAACAAGCATCACTGGTATGGACAAACTCCCTCTTCTCATTATCGGGAAATTCGACATTATTGCAGAATGTGGGATACTACGGATAGAAATGGCAGCGAAGATGGGAATTTGGACATAAAGAAAGCCCATTCTAAAAATGCGCCAGAGGTGGTCCACAGGTTTTTTTGAATTTTTTATTAGATTTATGAGCTTGAAAAGCAGGCGCAAAATACCAAGACAAAAACATAAAAGAAATTAACGGATTTCTTTAAGTAGAAATTGTTCCATAATAAATTTTTGAGATACATATGTAAGCATGTACATAATAAATTATTTCTTAATGATCCGTTCATTTCTCAACCTGTTTTTTACACCTCTATGAGCGAGAGGAGTGCCTCCTGAACCTTTGTAAGTGACGAACCTGCTAAATGGTCCGGTCTCTTGAACTCTCGAGGTTCGGCTGTGTGTATATATATATATATATATATATATATATATATATATATATATATATATATATATATATATATATATATATATATATATATATATATATATATATATATATATATATATATATATATATATATATATATATATATATATATATATATATATATACGTATATATATATATATATATATATATATATATATATATATATATATATATATATACGTATATATATATATATATATATATATATATATATATATATATATATATATATAAATATATATATACGTATATATATATATATATATATATATATATATATATATATATATATATATATATATACGTATATATATATATATATATATATATATATATATATATATATATATATATATATATATATACGTATATATATATATATATATATATATATATATATATATATATATATATATATATATATATATATATATATATATATATATATATATATATATATATATATATATATATATATATATATATATATATATATATATATATATATATATATATATATATATATATATATATCTATATATATATATATATATATATATATATATATATATATATATATATATATATATATATATATATATATATATATATATATATATCTATATATATCTATATATATCTATATATATATATATCTATATATATATATATATATATATATATATATATATATATATATATATATATATATATATATATATATATATATATATATATATATATATATATATATATATATATATCTATATATATATATATATATATATATATATATATATATATATATATATACGTATATATATATATATATATATATATATATATATATATATATATATATATATATATATATAGATATATAGATATATATATATATATATATATATATATATATATATATAGATATAGATATATATAGATATATATATATATATATATATATATATATATATATATATATATATATATATATATATATATTATATATCTATATATCTATATATATATATATATATATATATATATATATATATATATATATATATATATATATATATATATATATATATATATATATATATATATATATATATATATATATATATATATCTATATATATATATATATATATATATATATATATATATATATATATATATATATATATATATATATATATATATATATATATATATATATATATATATATATATATATATATATATATATATATATATATATATATATATATATATATATATATATATATATATATATATATAATCCTAAGTTTAACTGCTGGGAAACGCCCTTATAAGGAGAAGAGATGAGCAATCAAAGATCTAAAGGCTCTAGTATCTGCTTTTTATTTTTATTATCGAACTTTCGCTGCCTAATGGTAGCTTCTTCTGGATTCTAAAAATGCAAACCAGGTACAGAAAATAAACTAAAACGTTCGTTTTTTAAAACGTGATTAAATGAATTGTACGACTGAATGTGAAATTACTTACAAAAATTTAGCAGTTAGTTCATCTCTGGTGAAGACAATGAAATTTGCATTTTTGTTGGCCAGGTAGTATGCATGATTACACAAAACATGATTAAAAGACACTTAGAGAGTTACACAAATATTGAAAATAATGAAAATAAAACTTTGTCAATAAACATTAGTTAAAACACTTTTTTAAAGACAGAAACACAACTGCAAGAAACCATGATGTTGAAATGGTACTCCATTTTAAAATTTTGTGACGTCGAGTTTAGTAACTATTTAGTGATATTTGAGTCCGAAACGGATATTGTTGGTAGTCTATATCGTCATCAGGTCGACAAAAAAAGCATTAAAGTTAGGGATGTGGTAAATTTTTTTAGGTAGATGCTAATTTTAGATAAATTATTTATTATTAATGATATCTATTTTTTAGTTTTAATTTTATAAAAAAAGGGGGACTTAAATTTGATGAATTTTACTCTTCGACGAGTTATTTATTATTAATTATATTAATTCTTTAATTTTATAATCAAGAGATTCATAGGCTAATTTAAAAATTTAAAAATTTGAAATCGAAAATTAATACTGGACGTTATTTATTATTAGTCATATTTAATTTTTTATTATGTAATTTTAACAAGAAAATATAGAAAAGTAACTGGTAATAAATAGCAAAAAATGACAGAAAGAGATCAGAAACGTCAACTTTACTAGAAACTAATATTTTCATAAAGATCGTTCTTTTTTATTGGTTTGGTATAGTTTTGTGTTAGCAAATAAGTATACATGGAGCTCAATCCTTCTATGTCTTTTTTGTGGTTGAGATTATTTTTACAGGTTTTTATGTAACACATTTCCAAGAAACTTCTTCTGAAATAATTAGTCTCAACATCCAGAATGAAGCTGTTGTTATATTGTACTCTGTGATCTGTATTATTTACGTGTAAGCTCAAGCTAGTTGCGTTAGGTTTGTGTTTACTATTACTTTTGTGCAACGCTAATCTCTTAGAGAGCTTTTGTGAAGTTTGTCCAACATAGACTACCAACATGACGACATAGACTACCAACAATATCCGTTTCGGACTCAAATATCACTAAATAGTTACTAAACTCGACGTCACAAAATTTTAAATTGGAGTACCATTTCAACATCATGGTTTCTTGCAGTTGTGTTTCTGTCTTTAAAAAAGTGTTTTAACTAATGTTTATTGACAAAGTTTTATTTTCATTATTTTCAATATTTGTGTAACTCTCTAAGTGTCTTTTAATCATGTTTTGTGTAATCATGCATACTACCTGGCCAACAAAAATGCAAATTTCATTGTCTTCACCAGAGATGAACTAACTGCTAAATTTTTGTAAGTAATTTCACATTCAGTCGTACAATTCATTTAATCACGTTTTAAAAAACGAACGTTTTAGTTTATTTTCTGTACCTGGTTTGCATTTTTAGAATCCAGAAGAAGCTACCATTAGGCAGCGAAAGCTCGATAATAAAAATAAAAAGCAGATACTAGAGCCTTTAGATCTTTGATTGCTCATCTCTTCTCCTTATAAGGGCGTTTCCCAGCAGTTAAACTTAGGATTGTTTGTTGCCAGTGCCCTGTTACTGTCCTTCCTCTTTCTTATATATATATATATATATATATATATATATATATATATATATATATATATATATACGTATATATATATATATATATATATATATATATATATATATATATATATACATATACATATATATATATATATATATATATATATATATATATATATATATATATATATATATATATATATATATAAAATTTGCTCTTAGAAAGTAGCTCATTGAATTGTGGTATTCATTTCAAAATACTCTCAAAAACACATCTTTACATTCTACAAACAAAACACTTAACATGAAAGACTTTATATGACTAATAAGTAGATATGGTTTAGGTTGTTTACGTCTGTTTTTTTGTGGGAGTTTTTTGTATGTGAATGGATTCCCGTACTTCTGTTTTTTTGGTATTTATTTTGATGTTTTTGAAATCAAAGGTATGAATTTTATTCATTGCATGATTGTAAGAGCTGTACTATATATATATATGTATATATATATATATATATATATATATATATATATATATATATATATATATATATATATATATATATATATATATATATATATATATATATATATATATATATATATATATATATATACGAGTATATATATATATATATATATATATATATATATATATATATATATATATTGTTGTTTACATTGAAATCAGTAAGAACTATTCCATCTTTTCGCAAAAAACAGAACCGAGAACTTCTTCCGGTGATTTCTGTAACCGAAACTTCTTGGTAAGCCAGCATTTTTCCATTCCTTTGACTGTTTCTTTGTTTCTGGATCATAACGATGGGCTCACGTTTCATCCATACTTACAATTCAATTCGAATCCTCTTTAAAATAGCTACAAATCAGATTGGATGTTATGATTCTCAGAAATGTTTAGACCCTTTGTAATACTTTGCAGCCCAATTTGCCGATTATCACAAACTATTTCATGCACCGCCTCAACATTCTCTCCCGTAGATACACTTCTCATAAAATACAGGGGCTATCTTTTAAGTTTTTACAAAAACAATGAAAGAAAAAAAAATTTTGGGACTAATCATTCCATTGTTTTCCCAAATATTCGCCTTTATGATTTATACACTTTTGCATGCGTTCGAACCAATTTTCGAAACATTTTTTCTACTCTGATTGTGGAAGGATTCAACAGCTTCTTGAGGTAATGAATTTCACATTTTTTTTTTGATTTTCGGGAACAAAAAGAAGTCGTTAGGCGATAAATCAGGTGAATACCGGTAATGAGACATTAATTCGCTGTTTTTCTCCGTCAAATAATCAATTGTTGGACGTGCTGTTTTCCTAATTCCATCGATGAGTTCTGACAAGAAAGTTATTGTATAGCATTCAACATTAACTGTTCTTCGATCCTCTAAAAGAATGGTTGCAACATGTCTAGAATAACCAAAGAAACAAGCGATCATTTTCTTAGAAGTTCTTCTCGAACGAACCACTGTTGTTGAATTTGGTTCATCTTGGAACACCCAAACAGTTGATTGTTGCTTAATTTCGTACGAATATATCCAAGTTTCCTCTCCTGTTACTATGTTGTATAAGGATGTCTTCGGTCGAATTTTTTTAGCATTTTCTTACAAAACTGACACGAGCCTGTTTTCGAGTTTCGGTCAAATTACACAAAATTCATCGGGAACAAACCTTTTTCACAGCTAAATTTTCATGCAAAATCGAATGTAGCGTAGTCTTCGATAAGCCTCAGGATGCTTCTATCTCACGGTAAGTCACATACCGATCTTCTTCAATCATGTTGCGCACAGCATCGATGCTTTTTGGAACAACAAACGATTTTGGTCGACCTTCACGAAATTCATCGCTGACGGAAGCACGACCATGACGAAATTCTACAAACCAATTGTAAACAGTCTTTTCTGATGGTGGTTTACTACCTTCACGTAAAATTTCCATTTGTAAACAAAACTGTTTTTTTCAAATGCTCATCGTAAACAAACTGTTCGGCCAATTTCTGAGCTGCCACTGTTTTAACAATAACAAATGTCAAATTTTACGACAATAGTAATGTCACATTTCAATCTAGTGGTCGTTTGTAAAAACTTACAATTTCATAATTTTTGTCGGTCACATCATCCTTCAAAATTTACAATAAATAGCTCAATATTTTTTGTTTTGGTAGCGTACCATCAAATATTTTTTCTTCCCGAAAAAAAGTTACCAAAAAAATGTACTTCATTTTTAATCCTGTATTATCCCACTAAATACATTTGTCAAAACGTCTAACTTCAGACATCATATTATATTTACTCAAGAATATTTACTATTGTATGTATATTTCATAAAAGCTTTCTTTAAGGCCGGTTAAATCCAAATTTGAATATAATACCAACAAAAAATGTGAGTTTAAGTGGTACTTCTAGCGAGGTGCATGGATACTCTATAATAATGTCATTAATTTTATAATAGGTTTCTTCTAGCATAATTGTATTTGTTTTTAACTGGTAAGTAGTAGAGTAAAGGTAATGTTTGATTTTTTTTTAACTCATCCCGAAAACATTTGGCTTTCACAAAAAAACATAATTATTTGTTAACTAAGTTGGGAATGTGGAATCTTTGGCACAATGATACTACTCAGTATATATCACCACTACACCAAACACTTTATTTTGCACTCGACGCGCGTTTCGCTAACCATGTTAGCTTCATCAGTCAATCATCGCTCCTGATGAAGCTAACATGGTTAGCGAAACGCGCGTCGAGTGCAAAAATAAAGTGTTTGGTGTAGTGGTGATATATATTGAGTAGTATAATTATTTGTAGTCGGTTTTTAAATCACTGTCTACTTGAAGGGTACCATCAACCATAGGCCTATTACTAAAGAGACAAATTCCAATAAAGCTAGAGATAAATATTCTCCCCATTATAATTAATAAGGTATCCAAATAACAGTGAATGTTTCCTTCTTCTTATTTCCGATATGGACGTAGGCGACCCTCTCGCGTTTGAATGTGGTTGAAGCCTTTTTAAATATCCCACAGACAAAGAGGACCTACAGTTTAGTGCCGGTTCTGAACGGCCAAAGTGAGAGGGCTTTACTAGGTATGATACTACGAGTGGTTTGCCTTTGCCTTCCCGAGAGAGGAGACCGTCACGTTGTAAATTTTTATTTTATTTATTACTAGCCGTGCCCGCGGCTCCGTTCGCGTGGACTTGATTCACTACTTTCGTCACTGCTTATTCCTTATGTTACCTAACGTAATAAAATATCTCCCATTATCTCACCTTATCTCCCATTATCTAGGCTTATCTCGACTTATCTCGCAATATTTCTCCTTATTTCCCATTATTTCTCTTTATCTCCCATTAACTCACCATAACTCCCATTATCTAGAGTTATCTCTGCTTATCTCCCATTATTTCTCCTTATCTCCCATTATTTATACTTATCTCCCATTATCTCACCTTATCTCCCATTATCTAGGCTTATATCGAATTATATAGAACATGTGTATAAATTTATAAAAACACGTAAATCGGATAAGTGGTTCTTAAGTGATAAGCGCACTAACGGGCAGACAGACCGACAGGGAGACGTTGCATTTTATATATGTTATATTCTTTGCAACATGATATTGTTCCATATTTAATGGTTTAGGCAGTGTATTGCAAGAGAACACGCTAGCGGCAAACTTTTCTCCGACTTGATCAACTATTATCGTCACTGCTTAATCCTTATGTCACCTAACGCAATAAAATATATCCTATAATCTGGCCAGTAAAAAAAACACGTAATGCACTAAGACAGACAGACAGAGAGACGTTGCATTTTATATATATTATAGATAGAAGATTATAGATAACCTGGTCAGAGAACAAATGTATGAATTAAAAAAAAAACATGTAAATCGGATAAGTGGTTCTCGCGTCATAAGCGCATTAACGGACAGACAGACAAACAGAGAGACGTTGCATTTTATATATATTATATTCTTGACATTGTTCCATATTTAATGCTTTAGGCAGTGTATTGCAAGAGAACGCTCTAGCGGCAAACTTTTCTCCGGCTTGATTCATTATTATCGTCAATGCTTATTCCTTATGTCACCTAACGTAATAAAATATATCCTATAACCTGGTCAAAGAACATATGTATGTTTTAAAAAAAAGCACGTAAATCGAATAAGTGGTTCTCGCGTGATAATCGCACTAATGGACAGACAGACAGACGGAGAGACATTGCATTTTATATATTTTATAGATTATAGATATTCTGTGCTAAATAATATTGTTCCATATTTAATGGTTTAGGCTGCGTTTTGCAAGAGAACGCGCTAGCGGCAAACTTTTCTCCAACTTGATCAACTATTATCGTCACTGCTTAATCCTTATGTCACCTAACGCAATAAAATATATCCTATAATCTGGCCAGTAAAAAAAACACGTAATGCACTAAGGGAGAGACAGAGAGACGTTGCATTTTATATATATTATAGATAGAAGATTATAGATAACCTGGTCAGAGAACAAATGTATGAATTAAAAAAAAAACATGTAAATCGGATAAGTAGTTCTCGCGTCATAAGCGCATTAACGGACAGACAGACAAACAGAGAGACGTTGCATTTTATATATATTATATTCTTGACATTGTTCCATATTTAATGCTTTAGGCAGTGTATTGCAAGAGAACGCTCTAGCGGCAAACTTTTCTCCGGCTTGATTCATTATTATCGTCAATGCTTATTCCTTATGTCACCTAACGTAATAAAATATATCCTATAACCTGGTCAAAGAACATATGTATGTTTTAAAAAAAAGCACGTAAATCGAATAAGTGGTTCTCGCGTGATAAACGCACTAATGGACAGACAGACAGACGGAGAGACATTGCATTTTATATATTTTATAGATTATAGATATTCTGTGTTAAATAATATTGTTCCATATTTAATGGTTTAGGCTGCGTTTTGCAAGAGAACGCGCTAGCGGCAAACTTTTTTCCGACTTCATTCACTATTATCGTCACTGCTCATTACTTATGCTACCTATCGTAATAAAATATAGCCTATAACCTGGCCAGAGAACATATGTGTGTTTTAAAAAAAAACTACGTAAATCGGATAAATGGTTCTCCAGTGATAAGCGCACTGACGGACAGACAGACAGACAGAGATACGTTGCAGTATATATATTATAGATGTAATGAAATATATATCTATAACCTGATCAGAGAACATATGTATGAATTTAAAAAATCACGTAAATCGGATTAGTGTTCCTCGAGGGATAAGCGCACTAACGGACAGACAGACAGACAGAGACGTTGCATTTTATATATATTATAGGTATAGATTATTGTTGTTATTATATAACCTGGCCAAAGAATATATGTATGAATTTAAAAAAAGACACGTAAATCGGATAAGTGGTTCTCGCTTGATAAACGCACTAATGGACAGACAGAGAGACATTGCATTCTATATATATTATAGATTATAGATATTCTCTGCTACATAATATTGTTCCATATTTAATAGTTTAGGCTGTGTATTGCAAGGGAAAGCGCTAGCGGCAAACTTTTTTCCGACTTCATTCACTATTATCATCACTGCTCATTCCTTATGCTACCTATCGTAATAAAATATAGCCTATAACCTGGCCGGAGAACATATGTATGTTTAAAAAAAAAAAAAAAGTACGTAAATCGGATAAGTGGTTCTCCAGTGATAAGCGCACTCACGGACGGACAGACAGATAGACAGACAGACAGACAGAGAGACGTTGCATTTAATAGATATTATAGATTTCCTGAGTCGAGATAAGAACTCGGGTCGCTGGCATAGAAAGCCTTAACCACAACGTTATGGCTGTCTCTGAAATGTTTCCTAAAATAGAGCATTAATGGAAATAAGTTTTTAAGTTGGTTTACTAAATCGAATTATGAGTACCAACTGAGGCACCGAATTGCCGAACTGTCTCTATATGTAACCCCTGTTCCCCTAGTAGATAGGAGAGAAGATAACGATGTAAACACGTCGATCGACGGACATTTATTTACAACGCAACAATCAACTATGTTTTTCTATTAATAAAATTGATGAATCAAGTAGATTTTTGCGTAGAAACACTCTTTAGGCTTGTGCGCTTGTTATGGATATAATCGTTTGATAAAAAATTGTTTGTTTAATTTGTTATTAACAATGAATAGACTTTACGCCGAAAAATTTCAATACTAATTAAGAATTTGGCCAAAATGAACAATATCGGCTTATTTTTCATACCTTTGGGAATATTGTATCAAAAATTCAGATCAGTACATTAATTTTTGCAGCCATGATGTGGATAAATAAAACGCCCACGAGCTCTTAGTGTACGCACGCGTTTTCATGCAGCTAATCGTAGTGAAAATTTGTTTTTTGAATGCTTTTAGCTGCCAAAAAGACATTTCGTTTTCTTATTTGGTTATTTCATTTGAAAATGAAATAACCAAATTGGTTAAAATATTTAATAAAACCAAATTGGAGAACTAAATAGTCAATAGGCGCTATTTCACTGAGTTTCCACCACGTTTGTTGAAAGTATCAAATTTTATTAATTATGATTATTTAAGTGTAATGGATACCAAAGCAAAGAAGTTGGGAAAAAAAAAGGATCTTCTATAATATTGAAAGTCATGGAAATGGCTATCAATTAGCATCTTCTAAAATATCTTGAAGGATTCAATATTATTAGCGACCATTAATATGGCTTTCGTAAACATAGATCAACAGGAGATCTTCTAACTTATGTAACACATGCTTGGAACAACGCAAATGAACACTGTGGACAATCTCGAGCGGTTGCTCTTGATATATACAAGGCATTCGACCGTGTTTGGCACAACGGATTGTTGGCTAAGCTACGCTCTTCTGGTATGTCTGCAAAGTTCTATTTGTGGCTCTCAAGTTTCCTCAAAGAGCGTTCTTTATGAGTGGCAGTCGACAGGTTTCTTTCTACCACATTCACTATCAACACCGGTGTGCCCCAGGCCATACTATCTGCTACTCTCTTTCTCATTTGCATTAACGATTTGCTAGAAAAGACCAGGAATCCAATCTACAGCTTTGCAGATGACAGTACGCTTATCGCATCATTCACTTTGAACGCTCGAACATCGGCTACTCATGCAAATATCCGCAGATAGCAGGAGGTCGTTCAACTTTACAAAGAGCTGGAAGAAATTCTATCTTGGATTGATTGTAACCAAGTAGAATTTAACGCTACAAAAATCCAGGCGGCAGCTTTTTTTTTTTAAAAAAATTAACGTTGTTGAACCTGACATAGTTATGTCGAGGCACTCCATTCTTTTAGCATCGCACAGTGCGAAATTTCTTGAGTTTACCGGAACTTAATTATTTAAACCAGTAAAACAGTTCTATTTGTTGGTTTTTTAAATTTTTTAATGAAAATTAATGTGTGTTATTTAAAGTTTTTCAGATTATTTGTGTTTTTTATTATAGAACAATTAAAAAATTTTGTAACAACATTTTGAACATCTATTCAGAACGAGACTCATTGCAATCGTCTGAAGACTCGCAATCATTACATGGGTCTGCAAATCTTACTAACAACTCTAAAACTTCTGGCGTAACTTCACTATGCTTGGTTTTGGGTGCTTTACGAAGACTAGCGATGTACAGGTCCGATGAAATAAGCAGTCGATTAAATAAATCCGTATTTGTGTCAATTCGGGATGTTTTTCTAGTAAAAAGTTCGCGATATTTTCTGCAGTCTTTGTTTCTTGCCTCCTGAGCTTCTTCAGAAAATTGTCCAATTGGAAGAATGTAAGAGGCTATAATATCCTTTCCATAACAAAGGACTTTATGCACACTTACAGGCATTGAGTACCAAAAATATTCTTTCAAATACAATTTCAAAGTTTCTCTTGCATATTCGCCGAGCTTTTCTGAATCAATTTTAAGACCACAATTTAGGCACTCTAACAGCACATGAAAACGCTTGATCAAATCTAAATTAACGCCAGTTATTTCGGAAGACTTTTCGGCATTTCTAAAGAATTTCCTCGCGGTATTACCATCGTTTGTGTTTCCGGTCTGCTGTTTTGGCATATCTATAAGCAAGCCAAGCTCCTCTTTGAATTTTTGTTGAATGTATTTTTTCTTCTCTGCAACTTTTTTTTTATTTTCTGCTCCACGAGCTTACCATGCCTTAATATCCAGTTTGTACGATATATGTAAAATACATTCCAAAAACCTTATCCATGCATGGATGGGTGATAGTCCAAGGGATAAAAAGGATTCATTTATATTTTTTTGAGGTATATCGCAGATGTTGTTCATTTCACTAGGTTTAGCCCCACATAAGTAGCATGTTTGTGATGATGCACAGGATGATACAGCATTGCATAGTTTACCGTCAATCATACAAAAGATCATATTTGCTGTAACCTGAAATTGCTTGCCATCTACAAGTATAGTGGTTGGAGTAAGTTGAGATATTTGTTCTTTCACTTTGTTTACTTCTGAGGTAATTACACTGACTGTTTCTTTGGCAAAAACGAACTTAATGGGGCGACAGTACCGTGTGGAAAAAAAAGCAGGGTTTTTCCAAATTACTGACTGATTATCACCATTATCATTTACGGAGCACATTTGGATTGGTACCATTGATACACTAAACATACTATCATCAGAGCTATGTTTGTCCATATACTTTTGTCGATAATTAACTTGTTCCGCCCCATCACAACCCCACTTTACGATAATATTTAGTGCTTTAACGTTTGATAAAGTTCTAAGAATCCCTTCTAGCCCTGTACAAAGTCTTGCTACGGTATGATTTATAAGCGACTGAACTGATACTTCAGCTAAAACTTCAGTTATTATCATGTCCTTTGGATAGCACAACCTCTTTGCTTCTTTTACAACATAATAAGGTGGATACAAAGTGTAACGGTGATTTTTTGCTTGATCTCGAACAATGTTGTACTGATTTGACGATAAGTTTGCATCAATAAGTAGTGCCAGACTCTGGTCTGAAGTTAATTTTCGTGGGCTGTTTGAAGAAGACATGCGAACCTTCTTGATTTTGCTACCCCTTTCTGGAGAACCAGATGCCAGTTCCTTGACAATCGCTGCAGAGTTTCGTTTTCCAGATTGGTATAGCTTTGTTGTAGTTGCTTTGGCTAACTCGTCTTGACTACCGGAGTTCAAAAGATGATGCACTTTTCTGTTTTGCACTTTAGGATGACAATCCCTAAATTCTTTTTTAGGTCTGCCTGCATTGGTCCTCGATCCACTAGGCAATGCATCCCTTACAGCATTTGAAAATTTTACATTATTTTCAAGCCAGCTAGCATTTTTATTTAGAAATGAACGAAGAGTTGCCTTTAAACTGCAAAGAGCGTCAGATGTTAGCAATGGTGAGCCTATTTTTTCCAAAACAAAACCAATGATGGCGTCCGATGTCGGTTCTTCCTTCCACTTTTGGAATATGCAGTTATATGAAATTTGCAAAGTCATTCTGGAAAATGTTTAATTTAAAAGAAGATCGCAAAATATCGCAGAAGATCTTTTGTGTTTCCAACAGAGGAAAAAAAAAACCTTTCAAATTTTGTGCGTTTCAAGTTGGTATTATGTAGTCTCACTTTTTAAAGTCTCCACTGAAGTTAAAAATGTAAATTTTACTTCTTAAAAATCATTTTTTTCACGAACAAATCACACACGAGTAAGAAAAGATTTTGCAATTATTTAAATGCCAATAATTGACAATTTTCTTATAAAATAAATGAAGAAAAAATCATGGCCTACTAACTTGCCGTTTGTATGTACCACTTTATTAACTTAAACAAATCGAATAGCTTTCTGTAGGCAAATAGTATGATTGAATAAGTAATGCAACTTTCAGGTGCATTTTGCAGTTGTTTCGCAGGGTTAATCCCCAAACTGAGTATGAGGTTTTAGAGGTGGGATATTAACCTACCAAAATAATGAATAATCTTATGCATTTTACGTATTTCAAAAATTGAATAAAGTTCCGCTAAACTTCCTAAATTTCGCACTGTGCATCGTCACGCAATAGGTCTTAGCATGAACATATTGCAAGTATAGCAAAGAGAGCTTCTCAAAAGCTGGGAATATTATTTGGAACTGATAATTCTGTACAAAGCTCAAATTCGACCATCGATGGAATACTGCTCCTATGTTTGGGGCTCTACTCCCAAACATACACTGCATTTATTGGATTCTATTCAGAAGAGAGCTATTCGCCGGATTGGAGCCCCGAAACTGGCGAGTAACCTTGATTCATTGGAACATCGAAGAACGGTTGGCGACTTGAGTCTATTCTACAAGTATTGTCGTGGAAAATATTCGATGGATGTAGTCCGCTTAATTCCTTCCAAAGCGGTGCATGCTAAAAAGACGCGTCGCGTCAATACTTCACTTCCGTATGAGGTTCAGCCTGTTACTCCTCGTACAACCCTTTTCAAGCAGTCTTTTATATGGAGAACCTCATCCCTTTGGAATAATTGGATTGTGTTTCCGACCGAGTACAATTTACAGCGATTCAAGACCAACCTGAATCGTTTTTTCCGCACACATGTCGCTCCTGTGGCACTTTAGAGATTTCCCTGCAGCTCGTGTGCTAGGCCAATAAAAAAAAATTCACCTACCCCCTACTACATCGAAGAAGAATTGGTGACTTGAATTTATTCTGCAAATACTTTCAAGGGTAGTTTTCAATGGATGCTAGGAACACAAATCGCGCTAGTATAGCTTGTCACACCTCGAACAATTGTCTTGAAGAATTCTTTAACCTGGGAAACCTCATCCCCCTCGAATGAATGCCCTTCCAAAACTTCATTTTTCACCCAGTACGTGAATGACTATTCTGAACGAGTCCCTCTCACAATTAGATCTAGTGCATATTGCAGTTTTTTCCCATGTCTCCAAGAAACGTTTGTTGTAACAGAAACTTAAGGAGATCCCGCTGTGTCGCTGTACTCCTAATTCCCCTATTTTACCACTATATTGTAACGGTTAGTCCGCCGCCTTTGTAGAAGCGTCAAACTCAAATAAACATAAAAAAAAAACATAAAATAGTCATATAGTACGGTACGTAAGTTAACAAAATATTTAAATTTGCAAAAATGCAAAACGAAGAGCTTCCTAGTATGCCAGGGAAGTGCATGTGGTGAGAAAGCAATGTAATTTTGAACTTAATTTGAAGCCTAAACAAAACATTTACTTTCTATTCAGTCAAGATAATGTTTATTTATCTTTACGGCCTTGGGTAAGTTAACTGATGCTTAACCACTCTTAATAACTACTATTTAATGAGAATTCATTAGTAACAGCTGTTTGCATAATAATTTATAATGATCTCTAGGAATGTTGCAAAAACGGGTGAAAATAGTTGTAATTTTTTATTTGTTGATTAAATAAGACTTAACTTTATAAGCCTAATTATTTCTTTTGATTGGAATAGACAGAACGCCTGTGGGTATGACTTGAGCTTGACTAGTAACAACATTGCAGAAAGAATACAACAAGCAATTATCGCCGGACGGTGTTACTATTAACACAAGGTTGGCAAAGTTAGGATTAACACTAAGGAAGGTGATGTTATATGTTTGGTGGGAGTGGAAGGGACTCGTGTTTTATGAGATGCTACAACCTGGCCAAACGATTGATTTTGATCTCTACTGTCAAAAACTGACCAGATTGCAGCGAGCATTGAGAGAAGGGACCGGAATTGGTCAACAGAAAAGAAATTGTTCTCCGTCGTGATAATGCAGACCACAAATATTTTTGACGACCCGGCAGACATTAGGAGAGGTCGGCTGAAAAGCTTTAATGTATCCACCACATAGCCCAGACTTTCAAACGCTGTAGAATTCTCTTAATGGTATAAAGTTACCTTTCAAAGAGGCTTGTGAGAATCTTTTGGTTGGTTAAAATGGCATATATTTAATTTATTAAACTTCATTGAAAATATCAAAAAAACTATTTCAATTTTGACTTAAAAAGGCCCGATACTTTTTCGATAGGTATATATATATATATATATATATATATATATATATATATATATATATATAGTAGAACCCCGGTTATCCGAGGTAACGTGGGGGGGGCACCCTCCTCGGATAACTCAAAACTCGGATAATCCGGATTAGTTTTTTATTCATTTAAAAAATAAATATCTTTAAACCGATGTAACAATTAACGTTTTTAACATATAAATAGGTACATACATTATAAAACAGTAAAATAGGTATCTATGCGCTTCTGTTTCATATTGCATCGTCTTTTTCTCGCTGCAATGTTTCTCCATCTATTAAGAAGACGCAAATTCGCTGGTGTTGCCTCTGGTTGTTGTCCGATATACCTCAAAGCTTTTTCCAAAGAAGCAAAACCTTCTTGATGAGAGATATTAGTGGGAGACTGTTCATCCACCGCCGCTTCGTCATCGTCATCTGATTTTTCGGTTTCCTAAAAGGCATTCGTTATTTCTTCAATACCTCTTCTTCTAAATCACCTGCTGTAATCCATTCAACAACATCTTCTCTTGTCACATTTTCGCAACCTTTTAATTTTTGCATTAATTCAAATAAACTTTTTTCTTTTTCTTCTATTCTATGTCAAAATTTGAACAGGACATTTCTCCATGGTTTCTCAATTTCAAAGCAGCTAATTCATTTAATGGAGTATCAACTTCACTGTCATTATAGTCCTCAAAATCAATAACTTTTGACCAAGATTTTTGAATAGTGGTAGTACGCACAGAATCCCAAGCTTGACTTACCCAGTAAATAACATTTTTCAGTGTAACCTTTCACATCCCATTGATAATATCCTCCTTTTCTGTGTATTCTAACAGATGTTTAAGATATAAACGCCTAGAATTTTTTTTAATGTTTTCGAGGATGCCTTGATCCATTGGTTGCATTATGCTGGTTACATTTGGAGGAAAAAATTTTACAATAATTTTGCCCACATGAAGTCCTTCTCCAGGCTGAAAGGGGGCATTATCCATTAACAAAATTGCGTTATTAGGAAGACGGTTTCTAATCAAAAATTAAATTACAGATGGCACGAACTCTTCTTCAGACTAGTTGGTTTGGTCGCATCCATCCATGCGCTCTTCTGACTTTTGTAATTGACTGGTAGGGCTTTGGGTGAGATGTCTTTTAAAGCTCTTGGACGTGCAGACTTTCACCAGTGGGATTATGTGCTTGCCAGACGCATTGGAACATACCATTATAGTTAATCTTTCCTTAATTCATTTATGCCCAGGAGCTGACTTTTCCTGTCGAGATGCCAATGTTTTTGATGGAAGCATTTTATAATTCAGACCAGTTTCGTCACAGTTGTAAATTTGATCACAATAGAAACGACGATTCTTTTACGCTTGTTTTGCTCCATTATAATACGACAAACAAAAATTCAAACAAAGCAGTTCGTATTAATTACACCTAACTACCAGAACTCCAACCAAATAAATTATGTGAGTATTCTCGTACTTCTCCGTAGTAAACGCTATAACGCACTGCATTCACGCAAATTTACATGCTGAGAGTCCAAAAACATAAATAGGGGAACCCCTCACACGGGCCAGGGGGATTCCCCGAAGGCCCCGACGATTTTAAAAGGGAATATGTACATACATATGTTAGAAGCTCGGTTAATACGCAGCATAGACGCGCGTACCTCGGATAATCAGGTTCTTAGATTGGCTCGGTTAATCCAGAGCTCGGGGTTCTATTGTATATGTATCTTCTTATACTTTTTATAGATCTATTAATTTCGAGGTTGTGGGATTGGCAGCTATCTCTCCATCTTTTGGTGGTCTCTCCGGTGGACATTTGTCTGCTGGTTTTCCTTCCAGAACGGTCCTTGCTAGTCTGCGCTCCTGCATTCGTTTTACGTGATTATTCCACTGTTTTTTCATGTTACGACGTCTTGTACGCCACATTGTTTCCTAATTTCAGTATTTCGTATCCTATCTCCCCTTATTCCACCAACTCTTGCTTTTAGGGTCTTCATTGCGCCCGTACGTGGCATACTTTTTGTTTTGTTGGTATCCTTTTGTGATTGTTTACCGTAGGTCATTATGGGTCTATATATTTTAACCTTGTTTTTTATTGGCATGTATCGATTGGTCCATACAATATCTCTTTAGTAGCCTGGTATAACTGCTGCTTTATTAATCTTTTAAGGTTTTGGACGATATATATATATATATATATATATATATATATATATATATATATATATATATATATATATATATATATATATATATATTAGGGTGACCGCAAAAAATCGATGTCGGAATTTTGTTCGTCTGGACCCCACAAAACGATTCCCCTTTCCAGATATTGAGATAGCCGAAATTTGAGCTCGATTAAACGACGTTAACCAGTGCCGCTCGTCGCTCAAAGTTTGAAAAAATCCAAATTTTTGGCCAAAAAGCTGACATATGGAGCCATAACTCCAGAACGGTAAATAACAGAAACACGCTTAATATCTCAAAAGAAAGCTAATGTTGTTCTTCAAAATTTATATTCTATACATAATTGTTGTTATTTTAAGTCAAACCGAGTTACAATAGCCTTTAGCCCCAAAAACCTGACCTGGTACCAGTAGGAGCCAGTTTGGGAGTATTCTAAGAATTTTACGAGTTTTTAGATAATGTGTCTCGGAATTAACATTTTTTTGTTAAAAAGTATTTTGGAACTCAATTTTCAAACATAAAGAGCCTTTTGTTCAAATTTAATCTTTTATTATATGGGGATTACCTGACTAGTTTACCAAAGAAAGACCCGTTTGACAGGTAAAAAGGAGGGTGAATCTAATTCCTATTTTAGGGATGGTGATTTTACTTTAGCGTACAACCGACCTTTTATTTATTCAGTTTAGTTTCTGGAGTTCTGGAGTTATGGCTCCATATGTCAGCGTTTTGACCAAAAATTTGGATTTTTTCAAATTTTGAGCGACGAGCGGCACGGGTTAACGTCGTTTAATCGAGCTCAAATTTCGGCTATCTCAATATCTAGAAAGGGGAATCGTTTTGTGGGGTCCAGACGAATAAGATTCCGACATTTTTTTCCCCCTCTATGAGATCCGGTCACTCTAACATATATGTTAAAAAAATGCCCTCCCGTTTGGACGCAATTTTGAAACGTCTTGACTTCTTTGCTTTTAATAAATATATTATTTATTAAATAGAAGTCGTTATTTGCGCCTTATGTATATCTTAATTTCTGAGAATGGATTGAATGGATATTAGTACTGAGAGAACTAAAGAAATTAGACATAAACTAGCTCAGTTTTTTTTTTCTTTTGGGTAGAGAATATGTATAAGAGATAATTTTTGTACATCTTTTGAAAATAGTCTCTATAGTTGTTTAAAATTTTGGTTGAACAGATTTTGGGCACCGTTTATTTTAAAAAATAAAAGAATCTCACTTCAGCTCAAAAAATGAAAAAATACTGAAGAGTTATGTAGTTGTTAAAAATTTTTTTGTCAATTGACTTTGACTACAATAGGTCTAGGTTATGTTTTTTGGGTCGCTGATCACGAATTCGGGGGTCTGCTTTGGTCCATCACATCTGGATTTTTCATAAAATAGCCATAAATTTGGTAAAAATGAGCTCAAAATGATATTTTACTTGATGCTGTTGGCGATTCTGATCAAGATAAGAGAATGAAAAATATCATTTAAGAGCTGTTAAGTTTACTTTCGCAGCTGTCAAGTTTCCTTTGACAACTGTGAAGTTTACTTTGACAGCCGCCACAGAGAGGGCAAGAGTATAAGGAATATTGACCCTCTCAATGATATGGAGTATTCGCTCTGATTTGACAGTTTCATTTGCCATTTGACATCTGTCGAATTACACTCGCAGCTGCCAATTAACTTGCGTGGATATCAGCACTGGAACAAAATCGATGAAAGCATAAGGCATAGTGACTTTGGCAACGATCTAAATTACTAGAATATTCTCATAGTCTTAACAGTTCTATTCAGCAACGCTAGCTGTCAAAGTACACTTGAGAGGTGTCAAATAACCTTTTATATGTTAGGACCGTTACTATAGCCACCAATATCATATAGTATACTGAGTTTTCAAGGTAATAGAGTAACCCTATCATCATGACAGTGTGGACTGCAATTTGACAGCTGTCAAATTACACTCACAGCTGCCAATTAGCTTACGTGGATATCAGGACTGGAACAGCGCCGATAAAGGCATAAGGCATAGTGTTCTTGTCAACGATTTAGAAAGTTCTCACGGGTTTGCAAGCATTATCCATCATTTGACAGCTGTTGAAATGTACTTGAGTGCTGTCAATTAACATATTAAAGGGCGTCCCAAAATTCACGCAAGATTTGAATTTGGCGCCATTTGTATGGTAAAGTGTTGCCAACAAAACAAAAAACACAGCGTGACAGCTGACAGGTCAGAGTTATTAAAAATGGGGCGCTACACGAAAGAAAAACATGTTTTCATTGTTGAGTAATATTTTAAAAATAATGAAAGTTTGCAGCTACAGTTCGGAATTTTCGTACAAAATATGGCCGGAATAGTGATTTAACCTCATCAACTGTGAAGAGATTAATTGAAAAATTCAGGGAGACTGGATCAATTAGTGATCTTAAACGCTCTGGCCGTATTTCAACAAGTCGTTCGATACAAAATATTGAAGCAGCTCGTGAGAGTGTTGCTGAGACTCCAGGAACATCAATTCGGTACCGTGGTCAAGAATTGGACATTTCGAGAAGCTCTCTACACCGTATTCTCACGAAAGATTTGCATTTTCATGCATAGAAAGCTCAGTTGACTCAAGAACTGAAGCCTATTGACCACGCACAACGAAGAGAGTTCGTTAATGGATTATGGAACAACAACAAGAGGATACTGATTTTTCGAAGAAAATCATCTTCAGCTATGAAGCTCATTTCCATCTTGAAAGCTTCGTTAGTCGACAAAATTGTCACATTTTGGGTTCAGACAATCCACACGTGATTGTTGCGTAACAAATGCATCCACAAAATGTCACTGTTTGGTGCGGATTTTGAGCTGGAGGCATCATCGGACCATTCTTCTTCGAAAATACGGTTGGCCAGACAATAACAGTTAATGGTGATCGTTATCGCGATATGATGATATAGTTTTTGTACCTAAATTACAAGATATGGATGTGGACGACCTATGGCTTCAACAAGATGGTGCCACATGCCATACACCCCGAGAAACAATTCAATTACTGCATGAGTCATTTCTTGGTCGTGTAATATCCCGTTTTGGTGATCAGAATTGGCCGCCCAGATCATGCGATTTAACGGCTTTTTTAAAGTCTAAGGGTTATGCCAACAAGCCCATGAACACCCACAACTTGAAGGAGGGAATTAAGCGAAATTCAGCCACATTTATACATGGAAAATTTCAACAAAAAAGTGCATATGTGCCAGCAAAACCGTGGAGGCCATTTACCCAATATGTTATTCCATACATATCCCTATACTGTATACCTAATGAATCAATAAAAAAATTACAATGTTTAATTAAAAACCTGTGTTTTCTATCAAAATTACTTCTTGCGTGAATTTTGGGACACCCTTTATATCAGGCTCCTTACTATAACCAATCCTATTATAATAGTAACACGATTATTCAATCGAATAAAATATTCGCATTGTTTTGACCATTTGACGGCTGTTAAAGTAAACTTTACAGAACTCAAAGAAAACTTGACAGCTGCCAAAGTAAACTTGACAACAGTTAAATGATATATTGCATTCTCTCATCTTGATCAGAATCGCCAGTAGCATCAGGTAGCATGGTTGCATTAGCAATATAGAATCTCTTCGTCAAGGCATTTTGGCACTTGACAGCTGCTGTCAAAGCCTATTTAGGACATTGACCCATACCCTAAAAGTGGCGGGTATATGGCGAATTTGATTATTCCGGAACCATGCCCTTTAAAACAATGAAAACCTTATTTTGAGCTAATTATTGCCAATTTTATGGATACTTTATGCAAAATCCAGATGTGATGGATGAAAACGGACATCGAATTCGTGATTAGCGACCCAAAAAGCATAACCTAGACGTATTGTAGTCAAAGTAAATTGACCAAAAAAAATTTTTGTGGTTCTGTGTAATCTTTACCGTCTATGGAGATCCTTAATGCCGTTTAAAACAAACGAATCTCACTGGATTATTAACATTTATTATTTATTAACCAGACGACACCAGATAAATCACGCATATAAGCACGTAGAAATTAACAAAAAGCATAATTGTCGACTTCCTAGAAGATAAATTTAATATATTTATAGTTTGGCCTGAAAAGGCAGTACAAACATACTAGTAAAAATGTGGCATTAAATCACCGCTTTATAGTTAACTAATATAAAGTTTTAAAGTTGGGACACAAAAAGAATATTCAATTAGGTAAATGAATAGATTCCGTTAGTTAAAAGACAGATATTTAATAATAATAACCTAATATTGGTTGATTTATGTTACAAAAATTGAAAAAAAATTAGAAGCTGTCGGTGTTTTCCAACTTAAAATGGTCGTGGTCTTCTCGCATTTTTATGATTTTTATATTTTGATCGTTTTAAAAGTAAAACAAGAAATGCAGAATAGTGACGTTGCGACTTCTGAAATCCTACGATTATGGAATGAATGACGAAATACGCATTCATAAATATCCAAAAAGAGAACCGTCCAAAAATAAGACAAAGCAAAGAAGAAATACTACAAAAGTAAACCTAACGGAATAGAAAAATTACAAAATTAAACATGACAGTTTCAATGTAAACCAGAATGTCAAAGAACTGGCTCGAATACAAATGCGAATACCATCTTCGTAAACGCTTACTGGCACATGAAACAAGGTAACATTTTCCGCGCATTAACAAGCTGGTCTTGCAGATTTTCCGATGTTTCTACTCTATTTTTACTTGAAAACCATTTTTATGAAAAATAAAACCATGTATTATTCATACGTTTCGTTCCAAGAAGTAACAGTAAATTGCCAGTATTACACGAGGTGAATATTCCAAGCATCTGAAATACCCGCAAAGGAAAGATACATGCTTTTAAAAGGTGCTGATATACACTGGTGTACCTCGGAGCGAGCCGACCGCTTCATTGTCAACACAATTCTAAGAAATCGTCACTTGACCGGCGTTGAGGTCCAGCAAGAGCTCTAAGAAGTTTGTGGTCGAGCTATCAGTCATTGGACAGTCACAAGAAGTCTTAAAGAAGCTAACCTAACTCCGAAAAGACCAGCTAACGGACCCAAGTTGACAGCAGCTCATCGACAAGCGCGACTCAGATTTGTCCGAGAACACGTCGACTGAACCTTAGAACAATGGCCCTCCGTTTTATTCGCCGACGATTCCCGGATGTGCCTACATGGCAATGATGGAAGAAGACGAGTCTATAGCAGGCCTGGGGAGCGCTATGCGCTGTGCTGCATTACTGAAACGGTTACCTGCGGAGGAGGTTCTGTCATGGTGAGGAGAAGCATCTCACTGGATGCGAAAACCGATTTAATTTTCGTGACTGATGAGACTCGTAGCGGTGGATTAACTGCTGACCGGTACATCGAGGAGATTCTACAGAAACACGTCGTTCCTTACGCTGGCTTTGTACAAAATAATGATTTTAGTTTTTATCAATAAATTTAATTACTAAACTTAAAATTTCTTTAATTTTTTCTTTTTCTTACCCCCATTTTCAATCCTTGTTCTCCTTTCAATCATTTTAATCAGTAAAAAGCATGAGGTATACTAAGGAATTTGATATCATTAGAAACAGAATAGAATGAGCTTTCAAATTATACTAAAATCCATAAAACTATATGAACACTAAATTCTAGGATCCGTGTATCATAGAAATGTAGCCAGTAGTTACCATATTTTGTGTTTAAACATCTACAAATATATGTTGTCCAACCAAATATGGTATGAGCTTCATTTCGACACGTAGGTTTTGGTTCCCTACAGAAAAAGCGGCATTTCTTTATGTAGTTGGATACCCAGTTATTATTAAACTCCTATAAAATATCTTAAGTGAAGGTAACTTATAAGGGTAAACAGTCCTCGTACAACCCCTCACGTAATAAAATTTTATAATACTACCATGAGATGGAAATATTTCGAGACTTTCCGAGAGATGGCAGCATAATCAAAAAAACCATATTATTTTCAGCTGGTGTCAAATCACAGACTCGTGTAAAATTTTCATTATATTTTGTCTATTAGTTTGCAAGTTACGGCTGTTGCTTTTTGAGGAGAAAAAATACAGCTAGAACCCAAGAAGTGTTATAGGACATCTGCTCCGTAAGTGGACTTAAATGCGTTCTGGATGTCCAAATGAGGCAGTTACTTCAAAAAACACACAAATAAACCACCATATTAGTCTGAATGACTGTCAAGTGAAAGAGAGAAATAGCTGACATCGTGAAGATATCAACAGAACGCGTGAGGCATATTTTGCATGAAGATTTGTATACGAAAAAGCTATGCTCCCAGTGAGTGCCGCGCACTCTCTCGATTGATCAAAAACTGCAACGTGTCGAAGATTCAGAACGTTGTTTGGCACTCTTTCGGCGTAATCCAAAGGAGTTTTTGCATCGATTCGACGAAACATGAATCCCCCGCTACACGCCGACCGAAGCGTCTAAACACACAAACACCAGTTGTATATATATATATATATATATATATATATATATATATATATATATATATATATATAATCATCAACATCATCATTAGCTTATTCCATCCATAGTCAGATGTAAGCCTCCCCAAGTTGTTTCCGATGAACTTTGTTGTTTGCTTTTTGCATCCAATCGTGTCCTGCTAATCTTTTTATGTCGTCCGTCTATCTTGTATGTGGGCTACCTCTACATCTCTTGTGTTCTCTAGGCCTCCATTCAACTATATGGCGTGTCCATCTGTTATCATTCATCCTTGCGACATACCCCGCCCAATTCCACCTTAATATACATATTTGTTGTATTACACCTGTCACTTTTGATCTTCTTCGTATCTCAATGTTAGGAATACGATCTTGGAGTCTAATATTTAGCATTCTTCTCTCCATTACTCTTTGGGTTACCTGCCGACCGAAGCGTCTAAACACACAAACACCAGTTGGAAAAGTTTTCTAAAGTATCTTTTGGGATGTACAAGGAATAATACTGATCGACTATCTTAAAAAGGGGAGACCAATCCACGCAGACTATTACGTCGATTTATTTGACCGTTTGAAGGGAGAAATCAAGAAAAACAGGCCACATTTAGCGAAGAAAAAAAAGTTGGTTCACCAAGATAATGCACCAGCTCACAACACCCTAAAATAGATGGTAAAATTGGACTAATTGGACTATGAATTGCTTCCTCACCTGCCGTATTCACCAGATCTGGCCCCCAGCGACCATTACATCTTTCCAAATTTAAGAAGGTAGCTCTAGAGAGAGAGATTTGGCTCAAATGAAGAATGGGAAACTACGGCTTATTTTAGAGAGGTTGACAAATTGTACTATTTGAAAGGTATCCAAATGTTGGAATTTTACTGGAATAAGTGTTTTGCTCTTGAAGGAAATTATATTAAAGAATCAAATCGATTTCTAGCAAAACATTGTTTTTTCTTAAAAAATCTAGGGACTTTTTACCCCTTGTATAATATTCTTTTCAGTATTTTACAATTAATTATTATTCAATATTTTCGTCAAATATTTAAAAAGTACACTGCACAAAAGCTGTAATTATATTACTGCAAAAGAAAGGAGATAAGTCAGAATTGGAAAATTATTGACCAATAAGTCTTCTATATTAAATACGCTTGTGAGCAAAAAAATCGACTCAAACGATTTTGCTTCATTTAACACCGATCCTTGAATTTAATTTTCAAACAGTGGTCTTACTTTTGGTATCACTAGAATGCTGATTTACTGCTCTTTCAAATAATACCAGAAACATTTGGATTTCCAAAAACTTTTACTAATTAAAACGATTTTACTCAATAGAACTATTTTTGCTCGCTCAGCATCGTAGTCGTTGCGCGCTATTCATCCCTACAAAAGCGCATGCAACTGAATTTTCCACTCATGCCTTTATCGGAACTTGAACCCTCAACATCTCTGCTATACCTTTTCACTAATTACGTCATCGAAAAATGGATACCACTCCGGAGGAAACGGCACAAGTCATTGCCCTATTGCAAGAAGGGCATAGTCAAGGGTGTAGTCGCCGCGCAACCATACCTGAGCCAATCAGGTGTCTCCAAAGGCTACAAACGTTACCAAGAGACTGGCGCCTTTACATGGAGACGAGGAGCAGGAAGAAGAAGGTGTACCTCGGAGTGAGACGACCGCTCCATTATCAACACAACTCTAAGAAATCGTCTCTTGACCGGCATTATGGTCCAACAGGAGCTCCGACAAGTTCGTGGTCGAGCGGTCAGTCATTGAACAGTGAAAAGAAGACTTAAAGAAGCTAACCCAACTCTGAAGAAACCAGCAAACGGACCCAAATTGCCCATCGACAAACGAGACTTAGATTTGCCCGAGAACATGTCGACTGGACCTTAGAGCAATGGCGCTCCGTTTTATTCTCGGACGAGTCCCGAATGTGCCTATATGGCAATGATGGAAGACGACGAGTCTATAGGAGGTCTGAGGGCACTATGCGCAGTGCTGCATTATTGAAACAGTCACCTACGGAGGAGGTTCTGTCATGGTGTGGGGAAGCATCTCACTGGATGCGAAAACCGATTTGGTTTTCGTGACTAATGAGACTCGTAGGGGTGGATTAACTGCTCACTGTTACATCAAGGAGATCCTGCAGGAACACATCGTACCTTACGCTAGGTTTGCTAGCGATAGTTTCGTGCTAATGCACGACAATGCGGGGCTACATGCTGCTGCATTGGTGCGGCAATACCTGGCGGAAGTCGGAATACCCACATTAGACTGGCCTGCGCGGAATCCTGACCTCAATCCAATCAAGCACATGTGGAATGAGCTTAAAAGGAGGATTCGAGCCAAAAATCTAGCCTCTGCATCGCTGTGGGACTTAAAGGTTGCGATGGCGGAAGAGTGGGGATGAATTTCATAGATAGTGGCGAAAAAGCTCACCGGCTCCATGAAAAACCGGCTGAAAGGAGTGATAAGAACTAGGGGGTAATACAAAATATTGATTTTGGTTTTTACCAATAATTTTAATTGTTAAACTTAAAATTTGTTTAATTTTTTCTTTCTCTTACCCCTATTTTTAATCCTTGTTCTCCTTGTTTCCTCTTTCAATCATTTTAATCAATAAAAAGCATGAGGTATGCTATTGAAATTGGTATTATTAGAAAGAGAAAAAATGGGCATTCAAATGATACTGGGATCCGTGTTAAATGAAGTCAAATAGTTCGAGTCGATTTTTTTGCCCACCAGTTTGTATAAGTCAGTAAAAATATTAACTACCAGACAAACAAACAAATTCAAGCTGTAAACCAAAAGAGTAAATAAATAGGATGTAGAAAACAATGTAAGACTCAGTATCACAACAGTTAAGTCGAAACATCATTGGAAAATTTTAAGGCTTATACTTAGCATTTATGGTATAGGCTATGAGAAGGTCTTTGACTCAATTGACATATGAGCAATAATAAACGCGTTACAAAATTGCCGTGAAATTAACAAAAAACGTAATTGTCGACTTCCTAGAAGATAAATTTAATATATTTATAGTTTGGCCTGAAGAGGCAGTACAAACATACTAGTAAAAATGAGGCATTAAATCACCGTTTTATGGTTAACTAATAAAAAAGTTTTAAGTTGAGATAAAAAAAGCGTATTCCATAAGTAAATGAATAGATTCCGTTAAAATTGCAAATTACATAAGGTGTTGTAGAACTTAGAATGGAAACCGTCATAGTATTTTCGCATTTTTGTGATTATTATAATTTAACCGTGTAAAAAATAAAGCGAAATATGCAGAATAAGAAGATATAATTGAAACATAAACTGAGTGCTAACCACTCACTAAACGAAAAATGCATATTGTCAAACAAAACACATAAAATAGACGACTGGATAACTTCCGAATTTTCACAATTATGAAACAAATGACAAAATAACGACGCATACGAGGGCTACCTTTTAAGTTGTTACAAAAACAATGAAAGAAAAAAAAATTGGTATAAATCATTTTATTGTTTCTTATTATATTCGCCTTTAAGATCTATATACTTTTGCATGCGTTCGAAAACATTTTTCCCCTCTGAAGTTGGTACCTCAAAAAACACGATTTTGGAAAGATTCAACAGCTTTTTCAGGTGAAGAAAATTGCCGTCCACGCATTTTTTTTGACATTTAGGAACAAAAAGAAGTCGTTAGGCCATGGAGTAGGTAAATACGGGAAATGAGATATTAGATTAGATATTAGCTCGATGATTCAAATAATCAATTGTTGGACGCGCTTTGTGAAAGCTGACATTGTCATAATGAAGAAGGATGCGACGTTTTCAGTTGTTTTTTCTGATTTTATCGACGACTTCTGGCAAACAAATTGTTGTATACCATTCAGCACTAACTGTTCTTTGATCTTCTAAAGCAGTGGTTGCAACATGTCCAGTATAACTAAAAAAACAAGCAATCATTTTCTTGGAAGCGCTTCGCTAACGAACCACTTTTGTTGGATTCGGTTTATCTTGGAACAACCAAAGAGTTGATTGTTTGTTGTTTAGTTTCCGGCTCGTCTGAATATATCCAAGTTTTGTCTTCTGTTACGATGTTGTATACTGATTTTGTATGTCCTCGGTCGAAGCAAGTTGAGCATTTTCTTGCACCAATTGACAGGAGCTTGTTTCTGAGTTTCGGTCAAACTATGCGGAATCCATCGGGAACAGATCTTTTTCACACCTAAATGTTCATGTAAAATCGAATGTATTCCAGTCTTCGATATGTCTAAGGATGCCTCTACTCACGGTAAGTCATATGCCCATCCTCTTCAATCATGTTGCGCACAGCATCGTTGTTTTTTGGAGCAACAACCGATTTTGTTCGACCTTCACGAAATTCATCGCTGATGGAAGCACCACCATGACGAAATTCTGCAAACCAATTGTAAACAGTGTTTTCTGATGGTGATTCATTTCCAAAAGTTGAACGAAGCGATTCGAGGCATTGTTGTTGAGTTAGGCCTTTACTAAAATCGTAAAAAAATCATAATTTCCATTTGTTTTTTTTTAAACGCTCACTGAAAACAAACTATATATATATATATATATATATATATATATATATATATATATATATATATATATATATATATGTATGTATATATATATATATATATATATATATATATATATATATATATATATATATATATATATATATATATATATATATATATATATATATATATATATATATATATATGTATATATACATATATATATATATATATATATATATATATATATATATATATATATATATATATATATATATATATATATATATATATATATATATATATATATATATATATGTATATATACGTATATATATATATATATATATATATATATATATATATATATATATATATATATATATATATATATATATATATACTCGTATATATATATATATATATATATATATATATATATATATATATTTTCTACAGCTGATACTGTCTTCCTCTCAGTCTTTGATTCCATCCGTTTCTATCTTCCCAGTCTCCATCTGTTAGACCCCTGTCCTCCATAGCCTCGTCGACATCGTCTCTCCACGATCGTCTGGGTCTTCCTCTTTTTCTTCTCCCTATAGGGCTCCACTCCGTTATTTTCTTTATCCACCTATTATCTTCGCTCCGTCTTATGTATGTATTTTAATCGTTTTTCTTCAATGGTGTTTATTGCGTTCTCGTTCTGCTTCTTATTTCTTCACTAGGTATTCTCTCCATACGTGTTACTCTACAGCATCTTCTCCAATACTCCATCTTTACCGCGTTAATTTTAGATTTATTTCTTTTGTTGATCGTCCATGTTTCTGACCCGTATGCCATTATGCTTTGTATTATTGATTTGTATATGCGTGTTTTGTTTCTCTTTGTAAGATGTTTGTCCCACAGGATCGAATTTAATTGTCTTATGCATGTCCGCGTTTGCTAGCTTTGATATCTTCTTCTGATGTTCTAGATTCTCCACATTTCCCTCCTTTGTTGTTAGATATTCCGTTTTATCAAAGTTTATTGCTAATCCTACTTTAGTGTATTCTTCTTTCAGTTTTCTTACCGTATAACTGAAGTCTTCCTCATCATGTGCTATGATTACTTGGTCGTCTACGAGTATATAAGTAATCTTCTTGTATTGGGACTCCCATTCCAATACATTTTTGCTTCCCCTTTTTTAATGTTTGTTCGAGGTATATTTTGAATAGTGTTGGGGATGTAGAGCATCCTTGTAATAGGCCTTTTGATGTTTGGAGTCTCTTCCCTATTTTATGTCCTATTTTTATGTTCACTGTGTTGTTTTCGTAGAGAGCTTTTACTGCGTATATTAGTTCTTTGTCAATGCCTATTTGTTTCATGGCGTTCCATAATCTTTGTCTTGGTATTGAGTCATAGGCCTTTCTTATGTCTATGAAGGCTAGATGAACATCTCTATTCTTTGCCAGTTTTTCTTTATAGCTTAGTTCTATCTCTTTTTTTTTCTACTTACAAACTACTCGGCCAATTTCTGAGCTGCCACTGTTTTAATAATAAGAAATGTAAAATTTTACAATCATGATAATGTCACATCTCAATAGCACCATCTAGTGGTTGTTTGTAAAAAGTTAAAAAGCGACCCTCGTAAAAAAATAGCCTACGAGAAAACAGCTCAAAAATAAGGCTACAAAACAAATCTAACAGAATAGAAGAATTACAAATCATTTCAGTGTAAACCAGAAAGTCAAAGAACTGACAGGAATACAAAAACGAAAACAACCGTTGTGAATGCTCATTGGTGCATAACACAACTTAAAATTTTCCATGCATTGGAAGTTGTTCTTGCAAGTTTTTTGGTATTTTATAATGTAACTCCTTTATTTTAACTTATCTGCCAACCAGTAGTGTACAACTAGTTCTCATCATTTGAAAACCATTTTATGTAAAACAAAATCCTGTCAAGTGCAAGTGGGACTTGAGCAATTAGTGTTCCATATCGTGACTGCCTTTAAAATAAAAATTTTTGTTACGGAGATATAAAATGATTAGTAACTTCATAAAGCACACCCCAAATTAATTTTCAATAAAAGAATTGAGAGCCCAGATTACATACATGTTTAGTCAGATACTGACTCAACAGGCTAATCAGACCAACCAGAATAAGCAAAAAGTTCCTGACACGTAGATATCTTAAGATCCAATATGTATTTTCACGTTTTTTCACGTTCAATAATGTATAATAGTTATAGCATCTTAGCTACCTAACAGGCAATAATTCAATCTAGCTCAATCTAGAATCTAGTAATAAAAGTGTAAAACAAATATTTACTACCTAAATATTTGTTTAATTATAAACAAATAAAATAAAATTATTTTTTCTCTACCTATCCGTTGGTCACCAATATATGTACTGAAAAGTATAATAGAAAATCTCCACCATATTGTCAAACCACTTAGTTTTTTTTATAGCAGATAAATCATCAAATGTAATGCACTCGTGATAATTTTTGGCTCAATCTACACTTTATAAATTAAAGTAGGCGCATGTCCACTCATACTCATACAAAGATAAAGGATCAACAGGAATAATAAAGCAAACACAGACGAATATCGACAAGCACTAGAAAATCATATAAAACACATGAACTACTAAAGAGAACTTGATGAACTAAACGCACAAATAACCAACACCCTACTCATGACTACAAAACAAATAGCAAAATCGAAAAAAGAAAAAACACAAAAATTAAGTAAGATACACAAAATCTCATGAAACAGAGACGACTATTAAGAAATGATCCTACAAATTGCAGATTAGAATTGGCAGAAATAGACAAAAAAATCAGAGAAGACGTCAGACAGTACAGAAACTCGAAAATAGAAGAAACTTTGAAAGAGGGGAAAAGTTTGAAACACATAAACAAACAAATGAATGAGAGACATCAAATAATAAATAACGATAACCAAGAGATGGCACAAATCAAAGAAATAAAGGAAGCTACAGAGAAATATTATCAAACACTATGACACGAACATATCGCCATCGCCCGGGAAAGAAGAAGGAAATAGAAGTGAAAGTAAGAAATGTGGGATCTGAAAAAATTTCCGAAGTAACAACGGATGAAATAATGACCGCCCTAGAATATATACACAACAACAACGAACCAGAGGACGATGAAATAACTATAGAAATATAGAGGGGCATCGATAATACAATATCTTCAAGCTCTATTTAAGAGGTGCCTCACAGAAGTAAAATACCAACACCGTGGGTAAACGCCTTCATTGTGCTTATGTTTAAAAATGGAAACAACTGTACAAAATCCTCACTAGAATCATAAAGTATAGATTAACGAACAAATTAGACAGTTATCAACCACGTGAACAAGCGGGATTTAAACGAGGATACAGCACTTTGGACCATCTTCAATCAATTAGATTACTAGTGGAAAAAGCAAATGAATATATAGTCACCTTGTAAATAGCAATGGTTGACAACGAAAAACCATTTGATTCGGTAGAAATATGGGCAGTCTTTAACGTCTTAAGTAACAGCACCGTCGAAAAAGGTACACAACCCTTCTCGAATACATATATAAAAATGCCACATCACAAATAATGCTTGAAGAAAAAACAAATAAAATCAAAATTACAAAAGGAATTAGACAAGGCGATATCCCCAAAGCTGTTCACTTTGACTCTAAAAGACATACTACTCAGTATATATCACCACTACACCAAACACTTTATTTTTGCACTCGACGTGCGTTTCGCTAACCATGTTAGCTTCATCAGGAGCGATGATTGACTAAAGCTAAACTACAAATCTACCCTATTTATACTGACAATTACTCAGGCGGAACTAATGGCCTAGGCAAGGCCATCAGTTCCGGTCAAGTAACCAGTAGAGGGGACTATAAGGAATAGGCCCTCTGTCTTTATTTAAACTACTTTTACATTTTATAATTTCCATACTTTCGTATGCGTTTAACAATCTTCTATCAGATACATTTTTTATTAATCTTAGATTATCTAATGTTACAGTACGATCAGCTTCAAGGGCATGTTCGGCAATGCTAGACTTTTTGTTCTACTCTATTTTAAGTGTGTTAAATGTTCTTTAAATCGTGTTTTAATTGACCTTTTAGTTTGCCCAACATAATTTTTGTCACAATCATTACAACTAATTTCATAAATTCCACTTTTCTCACAATTAGGAATCTTATCTTTGGGTTTTCCTAAGATATTCCTCAGATTGTCTGATGACTTATAGACTAAGGTGAGGCCTACCTTATTAAATACCTTATTGAGTCCCTTGCTATATTTCGGATTATATGGTATGGAGACATACTTGGTGTTATTTTCTTCGCGTGTAAAAAAGGTGGAATTCTGAATATTAAACCTAAACTTATGTCTATTTATTAGCTTATTTACTAAGTCATCGTCATAACCATTAACTCTAGTTATATTTCTAATACGATTCCTTTCTTTATTAACGTTTACTCGATTCAGAGGGAAAGTGACTAAACGATGAACTAAAAAATGTAATGAGGCTAATTTGTGTTGTTTGCAATGAAATGAATCATTAGGAATATATCTATCTGTAACTGTGTCCTTCCTATAGATATCAAATTCTAATCTTTTATTATTTTTAATAATTAAAATATCTAGAAAAGGCAATTGTCCTTTGTTCTCAACTTCGTAAGTGAATTTAATGGAATCATACCGGCTATTTAATTTAGAAACAAAATCATCAATGTTTGCTTTCTTTGTATCAAAAATCGCGAAAATATCATCCACATACCTATACCATACCCTTGGGAAATATTCGAATTCTTGACTGGCTTCGGTTTCAAACTTACTCATGAATAAATTGGCCATGAAAGGTGATAAGCAATTACCCATAGCTGTTCCTTCTTTCTGAACATAAAATTGACTGTTATATTGGAAATAATTTTGTTCCATACAAAGTTTGGATAATGTTAAGTATTCACGAATAATTCGTCCTCAAAGTCATTAATTCTAAGTAATTCTTCGAGATACTGTAAAGTTTGTGGTATTGGCACACTTGGGAACAAAGAACTTACATCAAAAGAAATTAAGACTTCACCTTCATTAAGAACTAGATTTTTTGTTTTATTAATGATTTCTAATGAATTCTTCACTGCGAAAGTATTTAATGGTAAATTCTCAAGTTCTTTTGATAACCATTTGAATATTAAATATGTGGGTGATCCGACCGATGAAACAATGGGTCGCATTGCTTTTCCAGGTTTGTGGATTTTAGGTAAGCAATACAACTTTGGTATGGTCAAATTACTCACATTTAATTTAAATTTTAACGAATCGGAGACAAGGTTTTTACATTTTTTTAAAGAATTTTTTACCTCTGTTATCATTCTCGGTAATGGATTTCTTATTACCTTTTCATAAGGGCCAGATTCGATAAGATTATCTACGCGTTCAAAATAATCTTTCTTATCCAATATAACAACCTTATTTCCTTTATCCGCTTTTAAGTAGAAGACATCTTTCTTTTTCAATCCTTTAACTACTTTTATGTTTTTCGATATTTGATTGCGACATTGCGATTGTGAGAAAAGTGGAATTTATGAAATTAGTTATAATGATTGTGACAAAAATTATGTTGGGCAAACTAAAAGGTCAATTAAAACACGATTTAAAGAACATTTAGCACACTTAAAATACAGTAGAACAAAAAAGTCTAGCATTGCCGAACACGCCCTTGAAGCTGATCATATTGTAACATTAGATAATGTAAGATTAATAAAAAATGTATCTGATAGGAGATTGTTAAACGCATACGAAAGTATGGAAATTATAATGTAGTGTAGTTTAAATAAAGACATGTATGTATGTATGTAAAATGTAAAGGTAGTTTAAATAAAGACAGAGGGCCTATTCCTTATAGTCCCCTCTACTGGTTACTTGACCGTCAATCATCGCTCCTGATGAAGCTAACATGGTTAGCGAAACGCGCGTCGAGTGCAAAAATAAAGTGTTTGGTGTAGTGGTGATATATGTATACTGAGTAGTACCATTGTGCCAAGGATTCCACATTCCCAACTTAGTCTAAAAGACATGTTCAAATCGCTAAAATGGGAAAATAAAGGAATACTAATAGACGGTGAACTCGTCTCGTTAGCTTGGTCTGCGTTTGGAAGGTTACATTCTACATTTAAATTGGACATCCAAAATACAGTAAAAGATAGAGTATTCGATCAATATGTACTGCCGGTATTAACAAATGGTATTGAAACGTGGGCTTTAAATAAAAGTATAATAAATAAACTCCAGGTAACCCAAAGAGCAATGGAGAGGAGACTAAATATTAGATAGAACAGAGAGAGAAGATCGTATTCCTAACATCGAGATAAGAAGAAGATTAAAAGTGGCAGATGTAATACAACGAATATGTATATTAAGGTGGAATTGGGCGAGGTATATCGCAAGGCTGAATGATAACAGATGAACAGGCCGTATAGTTGAATGGAGGCCTAGAGAACACAAAAGATGCAGAGGTAGACCACAGATAAAACGGACGGAAGACATAAAAAGATTATCAGGACAAGATTGGATGCAAAAAGCAAACAACAAAGCTCATTGGAGACAACTTGGGAAGGCTGGATGGAATAAGCTAATGATGAAGTTGATGTCCACTCATGGACAATCAACACTGGATAGAGAGAAGGAAGTTTCAAAGAAATGAAAATAAGGAAGAAAGGTTTGTAATTTGTTACCTAGAATGTCTAAATATGGCTTTACCTATAAACCATTGGATCAAATTTAGAACGGTGAAAATCTTTGCGAATTAGGTATAAGTCTTAAACCTGCTAAGGGTTTAAGAAAGGTAAGTTCAGAGCTTTTAAATGTAGATCCTGTTTATATTAGTCAGTGGGCTTAAAAAAAAATCCGAAGGTATAAATTACAAAGTATTTAATAATAAACTTATAGTAACCATTAACTAACACTTCTCCGTCATAAACGTAAAGCTAGTAATTTATTTAGACAATCAGTCGCCATAATTTTAAATAGCCTACACCTTAACATCGCGTAAAATACGAAAAGATATGTAAAAAAAACTATTATTTGTAAGCTGTAAATAATCCTGTAAGCATATGGGCTTGTGTGCGTCAATTTTTTATTTGGTAAATAGTATTGGTGTGTGATTGTGTGGTACTGACAGTGTAGTATAAATGAGAAATTATGGTTTTTGGTATTGGACTGTGACAACATGGAGTGACTTTACGACGTTTCGCTTCTAACTGCAAGATGCACCTTTATGGAACTTTAATCTTAGATATTTGAATATTCAGTGAGTCCGAAGTGAAACAAGCCAAGCATTTATTTAATTATTTAAACATCGGTCAGCCTGACATTAGAAAATTAAGGCCATGTAAATTGCTAAAGATGTTGGGAGAAACCGCCGTGATTACGCTACATCAACTGTGTAATGTGGTATAGAAGACTGAAAGATGGCCGAAAGATTGGTATGAAGTTGGATTGCAGCAACAATCGCTCTGGTATCACATGCTGGTAAGATATTTCTCTGGATCCTAAATGAAAGACTCAAAATTTTCCTGCTGTCGCAAATAACTACCGAACAAACAGGCTTCATTCCAGGAAGAGAGACTAGAAAACAAATTCTCAACACATGCCAGATAATAGAAAAAGTAAAGGAATTCCAAATAACAACCTATATCTGTATGTAGGCCTTCCTCCTCAATTTCCATCTCAATCTATTTGCAGCTGTTATCATCCAACTAATGCCCGCAACCCTCCGTATATCATCCAGCCATCTTGTTTTAGAACGTCTTACGCTCCTTTTCTGTTCTCGTGGTCTCCATTCTAATGTTCGCTTGGTTCATCGATCATCGGTCATGCGTGTTACATGTCCAGCCCATTGCCACTTTCTTTCTGTTACGTGTTCTATAGGGGGTCCCAAAAGATATGGTCAAAAATGAAGGATCTAGTAAATTGAAGAATATGGTCAGAAGTTCCTACAAAAATGTCTCCTATCTCCCCCGTTTGGGAGCTACAGCCACCCAAATTGGGAGCCCGAAGATGGGTCTTCATTGAATATTTCAGAAACCGTTAAAGATAAAAACATGAAATTCAGGTTCTAAAGTAAAGTTTATGTGCGGAATCGGAATTTTACCTTATAATCGTCGATAATTCAACCAGTACGTCAAAAGTAGTGGAGGGCGTGGTAAAAATGGACTTAACTTTTTTTACAATAACTTTTATTGCATTTTCGCGTCGGATTAGGGAAGCTTGAGATCTTTGACGAAAAAAGGGTACTCTTAGTTTAACACGATTAGACTCACCAATTCCGAGTTAAAATCGATAAAGAATGTCCATGTCAGAAAAAGAGCCTGTTACCTAATATTATTACGATCATTAGCAATACTTCAAAATATCCAGATATTTTTAAATGACCATAAAACTAAATAATAATTAAAGAAAACATAATTATCAAATAAAGCAAAAAACTTATTTTTATTTATCAATTTAAGAAAACAATCACAAAACACCGCTAAAAAAATCGGAAATATTAATTTAAAGGAAAAATAAAATCCATGCGTAATTTCAACTAGGGAATATATTCTGTGTAGGCACCTTGTACAGTTATACATTTTCTTAAGTGAAGAAAGCCCTTTGAACTTTAAATAACATGCCGGGATTATTCTTTATTTCAGCACAGTGAAAGAAAATTTTTTCTAACCGCTCTTCTCTAGTTTGTACAGGAGTCAAATAAACAAGATAGGTGGCTCCAGAGAAAAAAGTCTAAGGGATTTAGATCTGGTGATCAGGGTAGCCACGGGAATGGCCCACCCCAACCTATCCAACGATTGGGAAACTGGTTATCTAAATATCCCTAGCAATGTTGCTGAAATGTGGTGGTGCACCGTTGTGCATTGACCATATATTGTTGCGAATATGTAAAGGGACTTCTAATAAATTATTTAAATCATCTCGAAGAAATTGCAAATATTTCTCACCATTTAGCCGCCCGTCAATGACATATGGTCCAATCAAATAATTCCCGATAATTCCCATCCAGGCATTTAACAAAAATTTATGTTGGTTTTTAGTTTGAATTATCCCATGTGGATTATTCTTATTCCATAAGTGGAGATTATGAGAGTTTATTACACCATCCATAGAAAATTCCGATTCATCTGTAAAAAGCACTTTGCTTACAAATGTATTATCTTCTCGTTCCAATTAGCGAATTCCACTAGTGCAGGATAATCATCGGGTGACATAGAATGCACTTTTGGAAAATGGTAGGGATGGAGTAATTGCTCTTGAAATACCCTATGCACCAATGATTTGCAAGTATGAAGTGGTGCTGCCAATTTCCTTACATTATTAGTTGGATCGTTTGTTATTAGGTCCAAAATATGTTCTTCCATTTCAATGGTACGAGCAGTTCTTGGACGACCTACTCTTCCAGGTTTTGGTATAAGACTATCTAAAAGATATCCAGATCATCGCAGAATGCGATCAACTCGTTCAATAGTTCTGCGATCAGATAAGTATCGATCAGGAGCCGCTTCACTAGCGTTACCAGAAGCTAAGCCATATATTAAATGCATCACCGCATACTCGACAAAAGTAAAATTTGGCATAATGAAATCCACCGCAATTTTTTTAACTTTCAGATTTGATTTGTGTGTTGACATTTGATTAAATATCATTGCACTGATAGAAGCCAGGTAATAGGCTCTTTTTCTGCTATGGAAATTCATTATCAATTTTAACTCGGAATTGGTACGTCTAATCGTGTTAAACTAAGAGTACCTTTTTTTCGCCAAAGATCTCAAACTTCCCTAATCCGACGCGAAAATGCAATAAAAGTTATTGCAAAAAAAGTTAAGTCCATTTTTACCACGGCCTCCCCTACTTTTGACGCACCGATTGAATTATCTATGATTATAAAGTAAAATTCAGATTCAGCATATAAACTTTACTTTAAAATCTGAATTTCATGATTTGATCTTTAACGGTTTCTGAAATATTCAATGAAAACCCATCTTCAGGCTCCCCATTTGGGTGGCTGTGGGTCCCTAACAGGGGGAGATTTTTGACCATACCTTTTGGTACACCCTGTATAATATCCTTTAATTTCTTTTGTTCACGTATCCGCTTGTTTATTTTTCTATCTTTAATTTTTATCCAAATTATCTGTCTTTCGTGTGCTCTCTGGGACCGAGCTAGTTCTTGTATATCGGCTTTATTCAATGTCCAAGACTCAGCGCCAGATGTAATTACGGGTAGGATGCACTGATCGTAAACTTTGAACTTTAACTTAAGTTGGGATGGCTTCATCTTTGAATGTATAACTTAAATTCCCAAATGTGCACCATCCAAGCCTGATTCTTCTTGAAATTTCATCCAAGACACTGTTCCTCGTCGTAGTAATTTTTTGCCCTTGATACACATAATCCTTAACAAGCTGGAGAGCTGTTTCTTCCAAATTTATAACTATGTTGTTATTAATGTTGGTTATTATTTTTGTTTTACTTTTATCCGCCTTAAAACTAATTGTCTTTGAGTAGTAATTTAACTCATTTCTCATTTCTCGTAATTCATGTGGATTTTTACTGATGACTACAATATCGTCTGCGACCCTTAAATGACTCAGATACACACCAGCTATCTTTAAGCCTTTCTTTGTCCACTCTAGTTTTTCTCCATAGTCACCTTGCAAATAAATACATTTTGGTAAAACGGCTTTCCAATTTTTTAATACCCTCATTAAAATAGGATATATCTAACTCTATAAAATGAGCGTTCGTCTCGTCTTTAACTTTATCATTCGAAATTAATCTTCTTCCATCCAGCCATTTTTTCAAACAACAAGAAGTAATCGCTGGGAACCAAATCTGGCGAATACGGTGGATATGGAGGCACTTTGAAGGTCATGCAGTTTTGCAGCAACAATCCGCGACGTGTGCCAAGGCGCTTTATCGTTATGAAAAAAAAACATTTTTTTGTAAGATACTTACATTTCGCCTGAATAGCACCCTTCAATTCGTTTAGTAGTGAAGCATAATATTTCGTATTTTGAATACGTCTTCTAGAGCTGTGTTTTCATATATATCTTTGAGTAGGGTAGTGTATCTAGAATCAACTCTACAATTGTTCAAGCTGTTGATGATTGCCCACATTTCGACAGAATCAAAAGCCTTCGCATAGTCTATGAAGGCTATGTAGAGTTCGAAATTGTGTTCATTGTTCTACTCTAAGATATTTCTCATTGTCTGTAAGTGGTCGTATGTGCTATAGCCGGATCTAAAAGCAGCCTGTTCGCATGGTTGGTAGGAATCTAACTTCTTTTTTAATCTATTGCAGATGATTTTAGTCAACAGTTTATAAATATGTGTATTATTGACCTCCTGTACAGTAACTTCTGGCCGTTCTTCCGTATCTACATTTTGTATTTTCTTTTCAGTCCGTTTTCTTTATTCTTCATTGGGTGTTGTTTTGGACGTGTAAAATTCATTACAGTAGGTGTTTATTTCTGAGTTTACTTTGTCCCTATTCATTATTACTAGTCCCTCAGTGTTTTGCAATTTACTAACTAATATCTTTTCTTCCGTCATTCAGTTTCTTGCTTATTACTTTCGGGCCTTTATTTCCTACAATGGTTTCCAAAATCGCTTTATGCTTGTGCATTCTTATATCTTTTTGAAAAGAATAAATTATACTTTAAGGGAAAAAAATATGTATATATGTATATATATATATATATATATATATATATATATATATATATATATATATATATATATGCAGCACAGCAGTGATTAGTGATTGCGTGATTGGGAAAAACTCGTGTGCTGTGGCGTGAATACGGGACATGTTTTTGATTATGCGAATACTAAGATACTTGAAGTTGAGAACGTATATAATAAACGGTTATTCCTTGAGATGTACCATATTATTAGGGATGATAAGACAATTAATTATAAAACGGATATTAATAACATAAGCAATATCTATTGTAACATTTTAAGTTTGTAGATTTACAGTATAATCTGATAGGCTATTAAGGATTAGGTATAGGATACTACTACTCACACAGTCAAACCACTGTTCAAACAAATTACCTTCACAATTATCAGTTAAATTATAGTGATAGGGGCAGAAGGTTTATATTGTTCCTTGTCATGTTGTTTGTGTTTTTAATTGTTAGTAGTGTGTGTGGCGAATGTTATCACCTTTGATTTTGTAATACTCTGTGTTGGTGAGTCTCCTTTGTTTATTCTTGTTTAGTACGTACAGTTTTTTTTTTTCTTCTACTTTCAGTTTTTACATTCCTGATGAAGTTGGAAATTACCAACGAAATATAGAATTTAACAACAAATGAGTTTCCTCCTATTCAACAATTTCCCGAAAACAAAAAGATAAAACTTTAACTATTTTTTACAATAACTACGGTCGTTATCAACGAGAATTAAAATAAATTATATATATATATATATATATATATATATATATATATATATATATATATATACATATCTGTAAAACAACTGAAAACGGTCAAAGGTCAAACTGGAGCAGTCTACTCACTGGATCGACAACTAAGAGAACATAATTTCTAGTACTCATTCCCGTTGTGTTTTAATATCGTGGTAAGATACAATAAATTGTATCTCAAATTGAAGCCCATACCACGGCCACAAGCCAAAAGAAGAATGATTAGCAAATTGCCAACATTCACCGCAGACAGCGCGATTCGACGAGGGTTCCACCCCATGGATAAGTGGTTCAAAGTAAAACAACTAAAAATGGACAAAGCCCATATTTCAGCAGTCTACCCACTGTTCCCTCATTTATCAGTCCATGTGGAGACGCGTTTCGCCATATCACGGCTCATCAGTCGGGTTAGGGTTAACCAACAAAGAAGAGAATTTCTAGTACTCATTTCCGTACCATGGTAAGATACAACGAATTATACATCAAATGAAAACGCATACCTGCGTCACTCTCTCTCGCTCTCTCTCTCTCTCTCTCTCTCTCTCTCTCTCTCTCTATATATATATATATATATATATATATATATATATATATATATATATATATATATATTTTAACATATTACAGTGACAACCGTGAAATCCTCTAGTGTAACATATATATGTATAATATATAAAATGCAACGTCTCTCTGTCTGTCGGTCTGTCCGTTAGTGAGCTTATCACCGGAGAACCACTTATTCGATTTACGTGCTTTTCTTAAAAACATACATATGTTCTCTGGCCAGGTTATATAATAATATATATTTTATTACGGTAAGTAACATAAGGATTAACCAGTATCGATAATAGTGAATTAAGTCGGAAAAAAGTTTGCTGCTAACGCCTTCTCTTGCAATACACTGCCTAAACCATTAAATATGGAACAATATCATGTAGCAAAGAACATATTATATGCAACATCTCTCAGCTTGTCTGTCTGTCCGTTAGTGCGCTTATGACTTGAGAACCACTTATCCGGCTTACATGTTTTTTTTTAATTCATACATTTGTTCTCTGGCCAGGTTATCTATAATCTTCTATATATATATATATATATATATATATATATATATATATATATATATATATATATATATATATATATATTTGTATAATGCAATATATCTCTGTCTGTCTGTCTATTTGTCCGTTAGTGAGCTTATTACTCGAGAACCACTTATCCGATTTACGTGTTTTTTTTAATTCATACATATATTCCCTAGCCAGGTTATATAATAATAATAATGATCTATATAATATATAAAACGCAATGTCTCTCTGTCTGTCTGTCTGTCCGTTAGTGAGCTTATCATTCAAGAAACACTTACCCACGAGCCGAGCCGCGGGCACGTCTAGTATGTATATATATATATATATATATATATATATATATATATATATATATATATATATATATATATATATGTATATATACAATACTAATTGAATTAGTGGTAATTGATACATCTGACCCTTGAAATATAATGAATATACCCATATAAACGACAATGTATTAACAATAAGCTTATATTAACCAGCAATGTAACACTTAGCATAGATCATAAACCCACAACTAATAATAATTTATTTAGACAATCAATGGTCATAACTTTGAATGACACACACCTTGGTAAGATACGACAAATGTTGAATTAAAAAAAGAGCATAAGCCCGTATGTCGTAAATAAATTCTAAAATACACATACGGTCTTCGTTTGTTCTTTGTTTGACAAGCAGGGTTGACAACTGTGTAAATATTAAACTTGTACCTTAACGACGTAATGATCTGTGCATACAATGTTAAGCACACAATAGGAAACAACGCTAAATTTGTCGGAGAAGTGACAAAATATCTAACTTATCTTATGATGTGTAAACAGAGCTGTATTGTTTTAGGGTATGATTTACTTATGACCATTCTCGCCGATTTATTATCTACATTTAACAAGAATTTTGAAAGGAAAGTGTTTTGGGTCACACACATAATACACAGTTACCAAAAAAAGTTCTGCTGATATGAATTGCATGTCAAAAAAATCCCTCGCAAATACACAATTCTAGAACAAATATTAAATTTCACTTTCCCACTTAATTCAAGTATTACAACTAGGTATTTTAAATAATAGGTACTTTATGGTGAGATATTATTTGGGAAATCGTAGTTCTTAGGATTAAATCGCGTAAATTTGGAGTAACATTCCGACGTTTCACCTATTAGACGAAACATCTTCAGGGATCTTTACTTTTCGAAGCGTACTGAATGAGCTCGAAGGCGCCAAGTTTTCCACGTGTGATGCAGACCGTAATTCATGTCTTTATTAATTTTGTTATGATATTTATAAATTTTGCTTTATTATCATAGACGTTTGAGGTAAAAAAACTTTTAGTGTCTACTTACATTGATGGTATGACCTGTAGGGTACTAATGTTCAGCTATAGCCGATTGTACAATTTGTTTCTTCTTAAATCATCTACCATATTCCTTAATTGTAGCTAATATTAATCTTGTAGTTTTTCCTGCATGTATTGTTTCACAAAAACTGGGAACTTTACAGAGAGAGATGAACTACATACAAACTTACTTAACAGGGATTTTCACCCTTTTTCTTATTATATCCTTGGTAAGATTTATTAAAAGGGATGTCGTAATATCCGTCAACATTGTCCTGGTACCGAAACATCTCTCTCTCTAGTCTTTTTCAACCCAGTATTGGGTATAAGCCTCCCATAACTGTCGCCACCTATCGCTGTCCTGCGCTACTATTAACTACGATAGTCCTGCAACTCTCTTGATATCGTCGTGCCATCGCGTTTGTGGCCTTTCCCTGTTTCTTCTGCCGGGTCCTCCATTGTAGTATTCTTGCAGTCCATTTGTTTTCTTTGGATCTGGCTATGTGTCCCGCATAATCCCATTTTAGGCGTGTTACTCTCTTTACAACGTCCGTCACTCTCATTCTTTCTCTTATCCACGTATTCGTCTTTTTATCTCTCAAGGTAATTCCCAAAATTGATCTTTCCATTGCTCTTTCTGTTGTCTGTAATTTCGTTACTATCTGTTTTGTTAAGGTCCAAGTCTGTGCTCCGTAAGTTAAAACTGGCAGTATACACTGCCTGTAAGTGTAGAGGAATTTTCTTGTTCTTAAGTATATAAGATAGTTTCCTAAATGCCGCCCATGTCAATCTCCTTCTGTGATCTGTTCCTAGTTCTTTGTTTTCTTTTGTCATTGTTATAATTTGTCCGCGATATGTATATGAGTTGACATTCTCAATTGATATTTCTCTGATAACAATTTCAGGATGTTCTGGACACACTGTCTTGGTTTTACTTAAATTGATTTTTAGACCCACTCCTCTTGATTGGATTTCTAGTTTTTTCAACATAGTTTTCAAGTCTTCCATTTTAGCTGCAATTAAGACTACGTCGTCGGCAAATCTTGGATGGTTTAGGCGTTCTTCACATATGTCTATTTCTTTCTCTGGCCAGTGTATTTTCCTGAATATCTCCTCCAGGGCAAGTGTAAACAATTTTGGGGAAACTGTGTCACCCTGTCGTATACCTTTATTAACAGGGAACTTTCTTGTGCTTTCCTATATTTTCACAGATGATGTGGCTTTTTTGTATATATTCCCTATTAAAGCTGTATAGTGAAAATCTACACGTGCATGGTAAAGTCCTTCCATTATTGCCCAGTGTTCGATGGAGTCGAATGACTTTTCGTAATCTACAAAGGCCTAATAGAGCTCAAGGTTGTATTCAACCACTATTTCTATTCTTGCGGTTAATAGGTGATCACAAGCTCCGCAGTCATTGCGTAATGCAGCTTGTTCGACTGATTGGTGCTGATCCAGTTTCTTTGTTATTCTGTTGGTGATGATCTTTGTGAATAATTTGTGGAGGTGTGACATTAGGCTAATTGGACGATAGTTTTGTAAGACAGACGGATCTTCTTTTTTGGTCAGGATGATCATTATTGCATTGTTCCAAGTTTGCGGAATTTCTCCTTTTTCTAGGCATATGTTAAACAGGATCTTCAATTTTAGCACAATTACCTCTTGAGCTTCCTTTATCATCTCTGTTACTATGTCGTCTTCTCCTGGTGCCCTATTATTTTTCGTACTCGTAGAGCGTGTATGATTTCATCTTTACTTATTTCGGGTATATCTTCCAAACCCAAGTTAATTATTTCATTGTGTTCTTTGTTTGTGCATGTTGTCTGAATCTGGAAGCTGTGTAATGTTGTGTAAAATTCTTCGATGGTTGTTAGTATTTCTTGCCGGTCTCTGATGTCTCTGTTATTTTCCTTAATCATCAGGATTTCATGCTTCTCATTTTGTTGTCGGAAACATTTCATGTTTTCATTATTTTCGATTACTTCCTCTATTAATCTTTCATAGTTCCTTTCTAGGTCTTTTCGTATCATCTACACATTTGTATTTCACGGCACTTTTAAGACAACGCAGTAGTTCTACCAGGGCCGTTATTGCATTTTTACATATACAACTACTACCAAAAAATACACACAGACACACGAGTGCCGGAATCGATCCATCGGTTTAATATACAGGCTCTTAACCCAGTATGCTACCGCTGGCCGGGAGTATTGAAACTCTACAAAACTTATCGTCCTCCAACCCATGCATTCCCGTCCCATAAACGATTAGTTCCTTCCAAGTATCGATTATTTATATGTACCCAGTTTGTAAACGATATTTGAATTCGTTCGGGAGTTATCGTGCGGAAATCGACGGAAATTGGAAATTATTCTCGTGATTTATGCATGTAGACGTGAAAAAATGTAAAAATAAAAGAACGAAGGGTGAAGGAACTGGTATGAAATAAAATATTGTTAGTAGTAAAGCAATTTAAAAAAATGTTAAGTTGTTCTGGCAAATTGATAAAAGACATTTGCTTGCGATGTGAAGTTACTCTGGACTTCTTCAAATTTTTCAATACTTGGTTTTCGTCTCTTTTTTCATACTTTACGTTTTTGCTAGGACAGAGAATTTCGTCTACAGAAAAATCGAAGCATCGAAACTTAGTAAGCTCTTCACAAGAGGTTAAGATATCTTTTAGTTTGATACAATTGGTCCAGTGATTTAGCTACCTCAGAAAAATAATCATTAGCTGCACTAATTACTTCATCAATTTTTTTTTCTCAAATGGCTGTTTTTTTCAAATTTAATAGGAGAAAAAATTAAACGAAGCCAAATCTGGGGAGTACTGATTGTAGATAAGAAATGAGTTCGTGAAATTTCGCCATCGAAACTGCTGATGCATGTGCTGGTGCGTTATCACAGTGTTTTCTTGATTTCCTCCCCCAGACGTTTTAATAACCCAGGATAATATTCTCCTGTAATAGATTTGCCTTTTTTCATGTAATTATAAGAATTATCCCATGAGACCATCACCTGGCCAGCCAACCAGGTTGGTTTCGCCTCAAAGTTGTTTCCTCTTTTGCAGTCCACTGCTTCGACTGTTCTTTTCCCTACGGAGTTTAGTGATGGAGCTAGGATTCATCGAAAAAATCGTCATTTTAATGATGATAACTGACGGTCGTGAAATATTTAACTGCTCTCGTATTTGATAGACAGTTAGTAAACTGAACACCCAACGCGCGTTCCTCTTTTTCATATACGGTTTATCCTGTAAAATGTTATGTACCCATTCGTATTAGGTGCCAACAGCCTTCGCTATCTTTCTCAATGTTAATCGCTGTTCGTCCATCAACTCAGCAACTCAAGTTTTCAGAATTAGAAAAAAAGATTTATCTCTATCTACTAACTTTAATTCAGTTTTGATTTCAATTGAAGTTTTTCCTTTGAAATTGATCAATTTTTATTACGGTATTTCAATTTGTCCATTGTTAATTAACTAGTACTTTTGATGGCTGCTAGAAACCAATTAACCTCTAGATCATCGCCCAACTTAGTTCTTTATATTCCTTTTACTGCCATCTCTGAAATAATTGTTGAATTATTATTGAAACCTGGCTCCTTGTTGATCACACTGGAAAATTTTCAGTCAACCTTCCCACTTCAAAATGTTGATATTCTGAGGAATTAACAGGCTCTACTTTTTTAGTAACCCTTTAGCTTTTGAGGATGTTTTAATATTATCTATATTATCACTGAACCAGCTGTTTAGTTCGTATTAATGCTATATTTTAGCCCGTATGGACTAAATGCATCTTATGTGTGCTCTAATCTTGACGCAAAAGAACTACTAGAAGTTATTTATAATAATTAGAACGAATCGAATTCAAAAATGTTTTAAAGAATTTAGCAGTAACTGATTCAAATCAAAAGTGATATCAGAAAAGTTTTATAAACATTCCTGGTCAACTGATCAAAGGAAATATCGATCATTTAGACAATGTATCAGAAAACATATTTTAATGTTAAACACCAAACGCTTTTAAAACTTCCATGGACAAGTAAGGCTATAAATATAGGAGGAGAGCAACTCAATCATTTGCGATTCGCGGATGATATTGTGCTTATATCTAACAACAAAGAAGAATTAGAAGAACTGCTGAACGAATTTAACAAAAAAGTCCAGAAAGATCGGTCTGAAGATAAACATCGCCAAAACCATGTTCATGATAAATGACGATTGTAATAAAGAGGCAGTACTGAACATTGAAAACGCGAAAATCACAAGAACGAGGAACAATAGTAATATCCAAAGAAAACTTGCAAAGCGGATCTATGAGGGAGAATATCATTGGCTTGGTCGGCGTTTGGCAAATTGCGGAATATCTTCCTTTCCATACACTAAAAGCGAATACATTTGATCAGTGCGTGTTGCTAGTATTGACATACGGAACCGAAATGTGGGCTTTGAATCAAGGAATCATAAATCGCCTACAAGTAGCTCAAGGAGCGATGGAAAGGAAGATGTTGGGAATATCGTTGAGGAATCGGCTGACTAATGAAGAAATTCGAAGAAGGTCCGAGATAACTGATGTAGCTGAGAGGATAAACAGGTTAAAGTGGAGCTGGACGAGTCATCGAAGACTCTCTGGATCCATAAAGTATTCAACTGGAGGCCCTGTGGAATGAAAAAAGAAGTAAAGGACGTCTGCAAACCCGTCTGACCACATCAAAAGACTAGTGGATAAAAAAGGTCCAAAGCCGAAGGAGATGGACGTACTTAGGGGAGGCTTATGTTCGACGATGAACTACAGGTGATGGTGATGATGATGATGAAACACCAAAACATCTTCTGGCGCTGACGAAATACCTTCCATAGTATTCAAAAAATGCTCGAGAGAACTAACTGTAGACTTTTGAACATATTCTACAGAAAATCATGGAAAAGTCAGCATCTTCTGAAATATCTTAAAGGACTGAATATTCTTAACGATCTACAATATGGTTTTCGTAAGCAAAGATCAACAGGAGATCTTCTAACTTATGTAACACATATTTGGTACAAAGCAATTGCACACTTTGGAGAATTTCGAGCGGTTGCACTTGATATATCCAAGGCATTCGACAATGTTTGCCACGATGGATCGTTGGTCACCACTAGGATATAGGAGTGCGGACCGCCCCCGAAAGAGGTGGTGTGATAGTCTGAGCGTGGCAGAATAGTGGCGGGCAGGTGGACGAGATTGAACAGGCGATAAGCCTAAGTTAGAGAAAGAAGAAGAAGAAGTATTAAGTTCAGCTTGTCACTCTTTGTACAAGCCTTATCAAACAATCTTTAATATGAACAACCTCATCGCTTAGGAATGATTTGCCCAGGACTGTGTTTCTCACAGAGTATTTACAGCGATTCAAGACAAACGTGAATTGCTTTTTCCGCACACGGTTCGCTCCTGTGGCGCATTAGGGATTTCCTTGCAGCACGTGTGCTAGGCCCGTAAAAAAAACTAATCGTATTCACATACAAAATTAAGGTGTTAATTAATGTTTATGTAAAATTAACAATGAAAAAGATCTGATCATATTTCCGAATTACTTTTTTAAATAATTTTAACCTGACAATTGTTCTGCATTTTACGATGTTTCGTTTACCAATCAAATGCAAATGTTCTGCTAATATTTCTTTATATTTGAAGACCACAAATTTTTGTGATTTAAAGTAATTTAAAGGTTATTTTTAAAGAATTTAAAGAAAAAAGATACAAAAAATATATAGATATAAACCATGTTGCAGGAAACATACTGTATATAATATTTTTCAATACACATAGACCTTGCATAGCATGCATTTAATAATAGGTCATTAACTGAACGCCACTGACCAACCGCCTAGGGGCAAACCCCCTTTTTCCCATACAACTTTTATCACAAGCTTATTATAATAATTTATAGGATGAAAATTTACATCGGCAGTAGCACACAGTTTCATACTCTACAATTTACGTTCTTATCTCTAAACAAGTGCAAGCTTTCTGTATATGTAAGTATGTTGATCCAATTATTATGTCTACACCACAGTAACTGATTGAAATATGCAATGAGAAAGATAAGTCTTCGAAAAAAATATTAGAAGCAATGGTAAAATGAGATCTTAAATCTTATTACCCTATTGATTTTTTTCAAAATCTAACATGGTTTATGAAGATTGAAAACGCATGCCTTTCAGCAAATTGACGGCATATAAATTTCGCGCAATTATACTTCTCATAATAACATATTATTTATTAAGAGTAAAGGTAGAATTTTATTCTCGGAGTGTAATCCTGTGACTGGTTGGGCTTATATCTCTGGCAATTATATGCTATATATTTCGTATATACGAGGTTGGATTGGTAAGTCTGGTTTATTTCTACAGAATGGTGAGCAATTTTGTTAACCGGCATGACTATTGGTAAGCGTGATTCTTGTAACTGTAGTGTTCAAAGTTTCAAACAGATACAACGCGTAGTTGTTTATTGGCAGCAGAAGAAATTGACTAATATTAAATATTAAAAAAACAGTCTATATGAACATATTCAATAGAAAATCTCTAGTGGCGGGATTTGACGATTCCCTTGGGGTAAATTTTGTGGAGAAGCCTAAGTTCTTGGGCACTTTTGTGGATGATTAGGCTTCTTTTAGGGATCATATAGGCCATGTATGCTCAAAATTAAATTCAGTGTACTGTGCAATTTTCAGCTTAAAAGGTAACTTCAATTGTGAGGGACTCTTGGCTGTGGCTGCTTGACTTTCATCCATCTGCGTAACAATCTTGTGTCCTGGGGTCTTGCTGGTGAAAAATGTAAGCGTGTTTTTGTGAGCCAGAAGAAAAAAAATTGCCTAATTTTTAATCTCGACTTTCGTGAAAGCTAATCCTAACCTTTCCATGTCTGTATATATTGCGCTCTTTAACTTTTGTAAATAAAAATAGACACTTTTTTGAGGTGCGGGGATCTACAAAAACTTATAACACAAGGAGTAACAATTTACTAGTTATACCCAGTCACTAATCAACTTTCTTAGAAAGACTCTCCTCTACAGTTGCATCAGCCTCTACAATGGAATGCCTGCAGAACTGCGAGCTATGCGTGGCACAAGAGTTGCTTCTGAGGTCAAGTCTTTTTTACTGGACCATGATTTTTACTCAGTAAGTGATTTTTACAGGAGCTGATGTTGGAGAAAAAGGGTCCCGGTTGTGAAATTTTTGGGAAATTTTTATTTACATATCTATTTATTCTTTTTGCTTTTTTAAATTGGTATTTAACAAGCTTGGGACACCTACACTAGTCCCATTGAATTGCTTATGTGTGTTTGTTTCATTTGACTTTAATTTTTGTATGTATTTTAGTATTTCCGTGCACGTATACACTGTACTTTTTACTTTCTTTTCATTTGATTTCATTTAATTTATCTGACAAGACGAACCAATTTGAACTCTGTTGTATTTTGACGGTAATATATGTATTATTATTATTTTTGTTCTTCTTTCCCACATCTGGTCAATATTGTTCCATGTTTGGCTGATGGGCCTAAGCCAAGTCAGCACAAACGCTATTACCGTTGTGTATTAAGAAATTACCTGTCAATGTTACATGTTTTCAAAATCACTGACTGCTGAATGTTTTTGTGTATGTTTGTGTTGAGTCCTAATTGTACTAAGTGTGGTGTAAACGTTGTTGGTGTAAAGCCTGAGGCTGATATAACGAGGGGAACAATTGGTGGCGGTGTAGTAACAGCGCATCATTGTTCTGTTCATTTTATCTGTCCATTTTAACTGCTATCTTAGTTTGCCAGCCTTGCTAGTAGCATGTTTTCCTTGCAACACATACGTGGCTTGGTGTGGCTTTGGTGGTTGTTTTTGTCCCGCATCTGTGTCGGTTTTGTTTGGGATTCATTTCTTTGGGTTCAGACGGTGAGTATTTTTTTCTTAGTGATTTCTTTGTCAAGTTTTGTGATTTTATTATAGCAGCACATGACGTGTTCGTTGATTTCTGTAGTGCAACTCACGCGTTGCTTTGATTTTCCCGCCTTGGTGGGTATCGGCTTACTCGCCAGCACAACACTTTTGGCAGGTCCATTTTCTTCTGCCCGGTCTTCAACCTTTTGGTCTAGCTGCCATTTCCCGGGACGTCCTCGACCGTTACGTCGCTCGCCCGATCGTATTATTACTATTTGGTATTTTTGTTCTTCTTTTCCACATTTGGTCAATGTGGTTCCATGTTTGACTGGCGGGCTTAAGTTAAGTCAGCACAAACGCTATTACCGTTGTGTATTAAGGAATGACCTTGACAATATTACATGTTTTCAAAATCACTAACTTCTAAATGTTTTTGTGTATGTTTGTGTTGAGTCCTAATTGTACAAAGTGTAGTGTGAAAGTTGTTGGTATAAGGCCTGTGGCTGATGTGACGAAAGGGACAATGATGACTTTTTCTTGTTTCCATAGCCTTTTTTACGTGGCTTGCTTTGGCTCTGGTGGTTGTGTTTGTCCCACATCTGTGTCGGTTGTGTTTGGGATTGATTTCGGTGGGTCGAGGCGGCGAGTAACGTTTTTCTTAGTGATTTCTTTGTCAGGTTTTGTGACTTTGTTATAGCAACGCATGACATGTTTATTGATTTCTGTGGTGCAACTCATGCATTGCTTTGATTTTCCTACGTTGGTAGGTGTCGGCTTAATCGCCGGCACAACGCTTTTGGCAGGTCCATTTTCTTTTGCCCGGTCTTCATAGTTCTGGTCGAGCTGCCATTTCCATCGACGTCCTCGACCGTTACATCGCTCGCTCGCTGCTTCTTTTATTGATTTACTGTTGTTTGGGGTGTTTTTAGTGTTCTGTGTTGTTAAAAGCTCAAAGTGTCGTATTATTATTATAATTATTATAGAGTAAGTGAGTGTTACACATTCCATAGTAATGGATGAAGATGAGTGTCATGCAGTGATACAACATTTTTATTTTAAAAAGTGGGCTGCGACGCAGATAGAAACTGAACTGAAACAAGTTCATAAGGACTCTGAACCAGCACTCAAGACCATTTATTACTGGATAAATGAATTTAAACGTGGCCATATGAGCACTGCATATACGCATATGCTAGACAAAATTTAGGAAATTACTTGGATGGTAGGAATCTCATATGAATGGGCACATAACATCGACGGACCTTGCAAAATCTTGTCTGGAAAAATTGCAACGCAATGCGAAGCAAGCCATTTCTAGCATCATTTAGTAACTACAGTAGATTCATCATTACATGGGGACAAATCAATAATTAAAACAGGGGATTGGCGTAGGTGAAACTGAACTGAAAAAAAAAAACGAAAAAAACAGTTTTGATTGGCTATTTGGCACTTCTAACCAAATGTGATTGGATCTTTTGAATAGGGTAATAAACCATTTAATATTTAATTCTTAGTAATTTTGGTAATGTGTGCAAAATAAATTGCGAATAGAACGCAAAATATTTGACGAATGGTGTCCTTGTAACGTTAAAGCAAATATTAATAGTGAAAAATGTGTCACTTTGCACACAGACAGTAATAATACATTATTTTTTTACGGCTATAAAAAAATATATTATTTGTCATGCCTAGTTGACAACACAAGAAATAAACAAACAAAAAAAAATAAGAGCAAACAGAAGATAATCGTTCTAAATTATATACCTCAGTCAGTTAACATAAAAGGGCAGTCGGGCAGGCCTATTACCTAATGATTATTTAAGAGACCGTGAAAAGCAAACTTCTTCGTTATGTTTAAATGGTTGGTTTCCAGCTTAATTGGTTTTGGTTTCGCCTTGTTTTTATGTGGTCATGTTATCCCGGAGGGCGAACTTTCGACATCATACAATTAAAAATCTTACTCAATAGTGGCATATCTAGGTCTTCAGTTATACTCGGGTGAAGTTTAATCAGGTATAAAACATAGAAAGTGTTTTTTCTTTTTCTAATAATACACACTCTAATCTTTTTTCGTTTGCATCTTCACTAGAAAAGTTATAAAAATATATATATATATATATATATATATATATATATATATATATATATATATATATATATATATATATATATATATATATATATATGTATTCTGAATGGTAAGAAGTTGGGGAATACGTTTTCGGAAAAGAATTAGTGCTGATAATAAATATTCTGTATAGATACTCGAATCCGTTTTCAGAATAATAAGATTAGTTGTATAAATAACAATGACATGAGATTTTATTCTGGAATCAGAATCAGATGTGAACCTGCGAAAGAAGGAAGGAGAATAAACATAGCAGGAAAAACATTAATACAGTGGTGCCAAGAGGATAATGGTAAGCGATTACTTAGTGAAAATAACAGTTATAAAAATTCGTATGTGGATGAGTGAGGCCGAAAATTTTCACAATTTTATTTTCAGTTATTATTGGATTTGTTCGTTACAATATTATATCTATCTATCTATCTATGTATCTATCTATCTATCTATATATATATATATATATATATATATATATATATATATATATATATATATATATATATATATATATATATATATATATATATATATATATATATATATATATATATATATATATATAGAATAAAGAAAGAAAGCAAAAAGTTGCCGTATCTACCAAAATTATTAAAAATACAATCTTAATTGGGGAACTCGGCAAATTTGGGCGTGATAGGAGATCACACAATTTTCATTAAGCCGCCAATATTTCGGTCCTGGATTGGGACCTTCTTCAGGACAGAAATGAGAAGTGCAAAGGTTGCGTTAGCCGTATAACCTACGGCCATTCAGGCTAACGCAATCTTTGCACTTCTCATTTCTGCCCTGAAGAAGGTCCCAATCCAGGACCGAAATATTGGCGGCTTAATGAAAATTGTGTGATCTCCTATCACGCCCAAATTTGCCGAGTTCCCCAATTAAGATTGTATATATAAAATATATATATATATATATATATATATATATATATATATATATATATATATATATATATATATATATATATATATATTGTGTTCTCTGTATTTGCTAGACCGTCCCAAGACGCGTTTTGCCGTATCATGACTCATCAGCTGGGCTAGGTTCAGCAAACATGAAGAACACCATTTTAGACCTTATGCGGGTACTAACGGAAGACCATGACAAAATAAATGCTTATACTGCACTCTGTCGGTGACTTATTTAAAGTTTTTTTGAACATAGCGGTCACCGACAGAGTGCAGTATAAGCATCTATTTTGTCATGGTTTTTCGTTAGTACCAGATAAGGTCTGAAATGGTGTTCTTTGTGTTTGCTAAACCTAGCCTAGCTGATGAGCCGTGATACGGCGAAACGCGTCTTGGGATGGTCTAGCAAGTACTGAGGACACGTTTGAGAACTTTCAAAGTGCGGATTTTTCGATTCGACTTGGTTGCTTCACCAAGGCGCCATCTATGCCTTCGAGCAGGAAGCTTGAGAAGGTGCGCTGTCAGCTGTGGTCTGGCCGCTTTGTCATATATATAAATATATATATATATATATATATATATATATATATATATATATATATATATATATATATATATATATATATATATATATATATATAAATATATATATATATATATATATATATATATATATATATATATATATATATATATATAATACGTTAAAATTCCGGGTTTCAATTCGTTCGTCTAACAATGAATTTGCATGACGTTTCGCCTGCTACTCGAAGCTAACTGCTTAGTTAGCTTCGAGCGGCAACAGCGGCAAGATCACAGTATCGAGTAGGAGCAGCAGCAAGAGGACTTGAAAATGCCAAATGAGATTTTGACGAAACATCGTGCAAATTCATTGTTAGACGAACGGATTGAAACTCGGAATTTTAATGTATTACGTTCCACCATCCGTGAAAACCCCTATTGTAACGTATATATATATATATATATATATATATATATATATATATATATATATATATATATATATATATATATATATATATATATATATATATGTATATGTATATATATATATATATATATATATATGTATATATATATATATATATATATATATATATATATATATATATATATATATATATATATATATATATATATACATATATATACATATATGTATATATATATATATATATATATATATATATATATATATACATATATATATATATATATATATATATATATATATATATATATATATGTATATATGTATATATATATATATATATATATATATATATATATATATATATATATATATGTATATATATATATATATATATATATATATATATATATATACATATACATATACATATATATATATATATATATATATATATATATATATATATATATATATATATATATAGTATATATATATATATATATATATATATATATATATATATACATATACATATACATATACATATACATATATATACATATATATATATATATATATATATATATATATATATATATATATATATATATATACAGTCCCTGGCTAAATTATTATACGCACTGTATTTTTTTAGTAATTTTATGTTTCTTAAGAGTTTTTATGCAATAATGGTATATTTAAACTACAATATTATTGATTTTTATTTAAAAGAATTGTTGTAGACTACATATTTGTATTTATTTTTAACATATGGCAATACTGTGTTGACAAAGTGATACATGAACGTAAACAAGTACAAACCTGTATCAGTCGCGATCGGAATCGAGTCAGGTACGGACGTGTTTCTGTGGCTTTATGGACTGTGATTGTTTGTTTAACAGTTTTTATACTACTCAGTTATTAGTTTATTTTGTATGCAGTGTTTTAAAAAAGTAATTGGACTATTTTCATTATGGGTAGAAAAGGCGATCTTTCACCACGTAAAAAAGCTGAAGTGAAGGCCCTTGTGATTGCGAAAACATTTACAAACCGAGAAATATCACGAAGATTGGAGGTTTCTGAAGCTAGTGTACGACGCATAAAAAAGAAAATTGCGTTAGGGAAGGAATTAAGCCCGAAAAGAAAGAAAAGATGCGGTAGAAAACCAATTTTCATTCCACGGTCAGAGAGATGTTTGAAGAAAATTTGTGTAGAAAACAGATTTGCTACCACAAAGGTAATAAAATCACAACTCCAGGATGCTAGCGTAAATGCTTCTGAGCGCACTGTTCGAAGACAATTGAAAGAATTAGATTTTAAGGCCTCGCCCCGCCAGGAAGCCCAAGTTAACAGCTGCAATGAAAGCAAAGCGCCTGAAGTGGGCCAAACAATGGCAAGACAAAGATGTGGACTTCTGGAGATCGGTAAGATACAGCAATTTAATCAATAATTGATACATTATTATCATTTTCAGTTAAATAAAGCAAATAAACATGGAAGTTTATATATTTTTCCTATTTTTGACAGGTCTGCTTCAGTGACGAAAGCACATTCGAAATTTTGCAGAATAAAGCTCAGTATGTGCGTCGTCGTCATAGAGAAAAGTTTCATCCTGATTGTGTCGTCCCGACGGTTAAACATCCCACCAAAGTGATGGTGATTTGGTCAGTCATCAGCGGCAAGGGCACTGGACGTCTGTACGTCGTCAAAGGAATAATAAGGCAAGATCAGTACAAAGAAGTATTACAAAATCGGTTGATTCCGCAGCTCAGAAAATGGTTTCCAAATGGGGAACCATTCACTCTCATGCAAGATGGAGCTCCCTGCCACATTGCTCGGTCTGTTAAAGCTTTTTTGGCAGAAAAAAATATCCCTCTGTTGGATTGGCCGGGTAATAGCCCTGATATGAACCCCATTGAAAATGTGTGGGAGCTGATGAAAAGAGAAGTGGCTAAAGATGTGATTACCAACAAAACCCAGCTCCTAGAAAAGATTATTCATGTGTGGAATCATCATCCTCAAATGCAGGAGACAGTACAATCTTGCATTGATAGCATGCCACGCAGAATTAAAGCTTTGATAGCGGCTAAAGGTGGCTCAACTAAATATTGACTTTTACTAACATTAATTTCACTTTTCTTTAAAACTTAATAAACTTATGCTTTTCTAAATTAATGCTGTTTTATTTATGTCAAATAAATAGGTAATTGATTGGATAATATAAAAATAAAAAACAAATCAATTTAAAATAATAAAACGGTACAATATCACTCGGTAATTAATATTTTACATGAAATCTTGCAGTGCGTCTAATAATTTGGCCAGGGACTGTATATAAATATATATATATATATATATATATATATATATATATATATATATATATATATACATATATATATATATATATACATATATATATATATATATATATATATATATATATATATAAGTATATGTATATATATATATATATATATATATATATATATATATATATACATATATATATATATATATATATATATATATATATATATATATATATATATATATATATATACACACATATTATCAAAGAAATATGAACAATTTATTTTTGCATAGGATAAGTACCATAATAAGTTAACATTTGTTCATATTTAATATTATATTTCCGTTGCGATAGGGTGTGACACCTAACAGACCTAGTGCAAATCAATAACTCACAGTTTACTAACGCGTTTACAAATTTTCCGATTATTTTAGGAGTTTTCCGAAATATCTCGGTATTTTGTGGATGCCGAATGAAATAAATCACAGATAATAATAATGATGCTCACTTGATTTATTGTGTACAGTTTATAGTTGGTGTCTATACAGATCTGCTGATTCTTTGTCTCGCTGTTATGAGGAACTGCAGCCGCAGCAGAAAGTGGAGCTTCTAATCTACTATAGACCGATTTCATTATCCACAAGGATAGACTCATGTCAACATACCTGAGGCCTACATTGAATCAGGTCAGAATATGTAAAGAATACAGTCAATTTTAATAAAACTTGGCCGTTGAAGATAAGATTTTTCAAAAACTATGTGGGTATGTGAGATCCGAATATTCATCTTTGCTATATAATTTATGTTTTTCTTAAAGAGAAACCAAACGCATATCAACAATTTTGTGAATGACGATTTTTTTGGTAAAACTGGCTTACTTCCGTGATATTTTTTAATAAATGAGTCTTTTTAATCTCTCCCCAGTGAAGCAATATACACCTTTTAAAGTCTATTGAGAGAAAGTTTCAGTTTTTACATATGGTAGAAGAGAACTAACACTATCAAAAGAAAAATAAATAAAGATGGAAGCAAAGAATTTTTCGCTTGTTGTAATAGTTTTTGACTTTCAATAGTTGATCTTTCTGAAGATGATGAATCAATTTTTAAAGAACACAGCTTATCATCTGACTTAAGAAAGATTTTCCATATGATAATATCAGGAAATCGGCATAGACCTGTTTAATGCCCCAGCGCTCCATTCGAAGTTATTGTTACAGAACAAGACAACATTATTGAGTTGTCTTACAGCAATACGTTGAAAACAAAAATAGAAACATCATGGAATTAGCTGTTCATTAAACCATGAACATCCCCATGATTAAACCCAGAGAAGTCTATTTGCGACATTAAATTAGTACGAAGCAAAGTTTTCGAAGATTCCTGTGATAAAAACTAAGTGTATCCCAAGTGTATAAGGAAGCGAAAGTGGTTGTGTCTAATTTGATTCCAAGATTTGAGAAAATATTTGGTGATAAGCAGGCTCGTATGTACCACTAATCATATTTAACGGAATTTTTGCAGTTACATTCTTTGACCTTAAATACGTTTTTATTAATTTGATGTGGGGCACCGCGGGAAAATCAAGATTTAGCAAGAAAGCCGAAACTCAAAAGTTATTTTAGTAAGTTTTATATTAAGATAAAAATCCTGTCCCAACTTAAAATACACTTTGTTTTAACAATAATTTTACTTTTAATGCAAGAGTAAAACTTATACACCATATATTTTTTGAATGAAAAATATAACTTACAGAATTTGTATAAAATAAATATTCTTCTTCTTTTTTTCTCATATGGTGTATCATATAAGTAGACATAATGCCGGTTTTATCCCCATTAGGTCTCTTCCGATGTGGACGACTAGCATTATTTCCAGCTTTTCGGAGGTGTACCCCTAGTTCTTCTACCGCCTAGTTTATTAAGTTTGACCCGAGTCTTTTGTCTTCCATCCAGTCTACATGTTTATTCCATTGCTTTCTTTTGGTTCTGGTTCATTTGGAGATTTCTTGGATCTTATTTATTTCTTGTCGATCTTTACTACGAATTTTGTCGTGGAAAGTTTTTCCATGTATATATGTCTCGTAATCATCTTCATTTCTGTTGTCCTCATCATTTGTGCTGTTTTATGTGTCAGCTCTTGTTTCTACAGCATATGTCAGGGTCGGTCTCACTGTTGGCTTGTATATCCTTATTTTGCTGTCAATTGTGAGGTATTTATTTTTCCAGACTATATTCTTCAAACAACCTGCTATTAGTGATGCTTTTATAGATTGATGTTTTAATTCCCTGTTTAAGTCTCTGTCGCTTGTTATCATTGTTCCCGGCTATTTAAAATTACTATTCTGTTCAATAATACTTCCTTGGATCTCCAGCTTGCATCCTACTAAATCCTCGGAAGCTGACATACATTTTGTCTTAGTTATCTTAATAACAAATAAATATTAATTTCAGTCATTCATATCTACTTATCCTCCAACCAAAATTCAATTGTTAACTGTCGAGAGTACCTCCATCCTATTATTAAAGTGAGTTACCCTAATAAAAATATATGGTTTACATGCTAAGTTAGAACAGCAAAAAGTCACTTTTGTTTTTATTCGCTACTGTTCAATCTGACGTTGAGATCAGGTAATTGAAATTGTAGTAATGAATTACCTAATATATCATTGTCAGTTTTACAGTGTAATCGGCATATTTTTATTTTATTCTGATATATGATTTTTCTAAAAGTCTTTCACATGTTTATCATAATGGTACTTTGCATTGAACTAAGCGAAACAAGAAAACGCGGGTGTGTTTATTTACGTAAATGCTCATCAAGATGATAACGGAAGTAGTTTTTATGCACTACGTAAAATTTGACATTTGGTATTATTAAAACAGTGGCAGCACAGAAATTAGCCTAGTAACTTGTTTACAGTGCACGTTCAAAAAAACAGTTTTGTGCAGAGATAGAAATTTCACGTAAAGGTTTTCGTTGGATGATTTTTTTCGATTTTGTTAAAGGCCTAACTAAACAATAATGCCTCCAATCGCTTCGTTCAACTTTTAGTAATGAATTATCCGTTAGCTAAGGTCGACCAAAAACAGTTGTTGTTCCAAAAAACATAGATGTTATGCGCAACATGACTGAAGAGGATCAGCATGTGACTTACCGTGAGATAGAGACATCCTTACGCATATCGAAGACTGCAGAACATTCAATTTTGCATGAACATTTAGCTGTGAAAAAGATCTGTTCTCGATGAATTCCGCATAATTTGACCGCAACTCAAAAATAGGCTCGTGTTAATTGGTGTAAGGAAATGCTCAAAAGATTTGACCGAGTACATGCAAAATCCGTATATAACATCTTAACCGGAGACGAAACTTGGATATCTTCGTACGAGCAGGAAACTAAGCAACAATTAACTCCAACAAAATTGGTTCGTTCGCGAAGTACTTCCAAGAAAACGATCGCTTGTTTCTTTGGATATACTGTACATCCATTGCTTTAGATCGAAGAACAATTAATGCTGAATGATGTACAACAATTTGTTTGTCAGAAGTCTTCGATGAAATCAGCAAAAACAAACGAAACCGTGGCATCATTCTTCATTATGACCACTCACTCAACACATCAAATAATTGATTATTTAACGAAAAAGAACATCCAATTAACGTCTCATTGCCAATATTTATCTGATTTGTCGCCTAACGACTTCTTTTTGTTCACGAATGTCAAAAAAAAATACGTGGACAGCGATTTTCATCACCTCACGAAGCTGTTAAATCCTTCCAAAACCATGTTTTTGAGATACCAACTTCAGAGTGGAAAAAATGTTTCGAGAATCGGTTTGAGCGCATACAAAAAGGCGAATATTTTGAGAAACAATAAAACGATTTGTACCAAAATGTTTCTTTCTTTCATTGTTTTTGTAAAAACTTAAAAGGTAGCCCTCGTATTATGTTCCTAAAGCTTACTACTTTTTTTGATTATAAAAACATACATCGATGTACTTAAAAAAACTATTTATGTAAAAATCAATTACTGACATAATAGTTAAACAGAGGCTAAAAGTGAAAATTACTTATTGTCGAGATACGCGATGTGCCAGCTGCTATACTGATCACTATCGGATTGATACCAAAATTTATACACCCGTTAAGAAATATAAATAATAAAAATAACAGAAGAAAAAACATCATTAATATAAAGAACTACAATAAGGTGCAAAAAAAAGGTTGCAAATATACGCAGAAATTGTATCTTTTACAGGGACCCAATATGAAAATACCTGTAAAACTATATTAAACTCTGAACTCTTAAAGCTCTGTAATACCGATGAAATATCAATGGCTAAACATAAAACTCCATTTGAAGTTCAGGGCCAGCTAACGAAAAAAAAACAGATGACAAAACTGTCTAGTGTACTGGATATATCGAAAAATTCACATAAATGATAAATTAGGCAAAACAAATGCGAGAAGCTAAACATTAATATAAAATAACCAGCCAAGTGCAAATCGGACTTGCGCAATTAGTGTTCCGTACGTTGATTGCTTTTAAAATAAAAATTTTTGTTACAGAGGTATAAAATGATCAATTACTTCACAAAACCCACCCCAAATGAGTTTTCAACAAAGGTTCTTTCCGATTTTTGTTGAAAATTGACGTCCTTGAAATTTTTGTTTTTTTATATACACAGATAAATTATTGAAGGTAATGCACTCGTGATAATTTTTATTTAATCTACACCGTGTGGAGAAGATTCCAGAATTTTTTCAAAAATTTTTGATCAGTTCTTTTCGAGATAAGGGGGACAGCGATTTTTCGCAATTTTTTAAAAATAACACAAAGAAAAGTGTGCGCAAGTATTATATTATATATATTTTTGAACTCGTGTTTTTACAAACTTTCATTTGACAACCCACCTGGTAAAAAAAAATTTTTTTCGTTTCCAATTTTATCCGCCAAAACTAACCCCTTAAGTCAAAATTTAACTTTCGAAGCTACACGGCTCTAATGAGGCTATCAATTTCTATATTAATAGATGTTTCAGTTAATAATGTCGATTTTGCTAAGAGATGGCGTTACTAATACACTTGTTGGTATAGACTAGTGATATCTATGACGTTTTGGAAGGTATTAATTATCATTGTGCGAAAAACATAGTTCTTCATAGCTTTGAATATGTTGTGTTTCGTACCAGAAAAAGACGTTTTGTGGGGAAGTTTAATAACCCTGTGCGCAATATACAGGGAAAGAAAGCTGGTTTAGTTGCAGCAATAATACGAATATAAAATAAATAAGTTAACCTAGTATGTATATCTACAATACTTAAAATTTATTGGCATGCGTTGTATTAAACGGTAACTTACATATATAAATTTCGATTTTTCTTATAAATTATCTTTTTTTCTTTTCGCATAACGAGAAGTTCTTTGTTTTCATTTTTAAATATTTATCAAGGAATATGTAGGGCAACGTAAAATATTCGTAATTTTTATTTTATAAGCTTCTTAATTTCTTAATTCATAAATTTCGCAGTACATTAACAGATCGACAAGCGAACCAGACCCTTAAATAAAAAAGACAAAAGGGGCCGCACAGGGCGTTCCCCCCTTAATTACTTAAAATTGCAAATGGCTACTGCTCGCCCGTATCTAAGTTACGCCCTACTCGTTACTGGGTCCTCAAAACATTTAACCGCAAGGTATAATTATTGTCCCGTTGAACTCATTTTGTTATATAACGTTATGTAAGTTATTGTTTAAGTTTTCGGGATATTAATGACTACCATAATGATTTAGCCTTTTTAATTTTCTCGCTAAGGAAACTATTGTATTCGTGAAAAGATTACCATCCTAGATTTTTGCATTTCTTCATGTTTCAGATTCCCTAGATTATAAAAAACTTTGGGGACTATTACAGAAGTCTAGTTGTTTCCCTGCCTGTCCATTTGTTTGCCTGTATGTTAGTACGATAACTCTCGACCTAAAAAAGACACAAATTTTAAATTTAAAACCCATAAAATTGAATGAATAAAAAAAATGATCGAAATGAATATAAGGTCACCTTGTGGATAGCAATGGTTGACTACAAAAAAGCATTTGATTCGGTAGAGATATCGGTAGTCCTTAATACCTTAAATAACAGTAGAGTCGATGAAAGGTACACAATTCTTTTTGAATACGTATGCCACATCACTAATAATGCTTGAAGAAAAAACAAAAAAAATCGAAATTATAAGAGGAATTAGACAAGGCGACTCGATATCCCAAAGCTGTATTTCTCCAGGTAACCCAAAGAATAATGGAGAGGAAAATGCTAAATATTGGACTCCAAGATCGTATTCCTAACATCGAGGTACGACGAAGATCAAAACTGACAGATGTAATACAACGAATATATATTAATGTGGGATTGGGCGGGCGCTGAATGATAACAGATGGACACGCCGTATAGTTGAATGGAGACCTAGAGAACATAAAAGATGCAGAGGTAGACCACACACAAGATGGACGGACGACATAAAAAGATTAGCAGGGCACAATTGGATGCAAAAAGCGAACAACAAAGCTCATTGGAGACAAATTGGGGAGGCTTACATCCGACTATGGATGGAATAAGGTAATGATGATTATGATAATTCATAAACTTGGAAAGAAACTCATAGTTAGTGTTCCATATGGAACACTTGTCCGTCTATCACGCCAGATTTTCTCCGAAACTATTTAACATAGAAAGTTGAAATTTGAAACTAATATAAGAATTGATGGCTCCGTCAGAGCCTGTAGTTTTGAAAGTTAAATTTTGACTTAAGGGGTTAGCTTTGAGGGGTGAAATCAAAAGTGAAAAAAAAAATTTACCATCGGGTGGGGTGTCAAATGAAACCTTGTAAAAACACGAGTTGAAAATAATATATGATATAATTCTTGCGCCCACTTTTCTTTGTATTATTTTTAAAAAAAGGCCATATGCCTTATCTCAAAAACTACTTAAAAAAATTCTGGAATGTTCTCCACTTGGTGTAGATTAAAGGAAAATCATCACGAGTGCATTACCTCTGATAATTTATCTGGTATATAAAAAGGCAAAAACTTTGCCGAAAACTCATTTAGGGTAACAAAATTTTTATTGTAATTGTTTTTTTAATTTACATCAGTTCAGGGGAAGGATGTGAAAAATGAGGGTGTCGAAAAACTTTGTACTGTTTCAATACCATTGTGAGAAGTTTGCCTGTATTTTAGGTGAATAACAAACAAATTTTAAACCTAAATATTTATAGTTAAACATGAAATTTTAGGAAAATAATTAGTTGGATTGTTTTGAATATATTTAGCTTGTTATCCTAGACTTTAGCGTAAACTAATTTTTCTGGTAGAATGTTCTAAAACTTTAAATTGCGAGTAAATAAAGTCTTATAAAAATTATGTATTTAACGAATATTTACTTAGAATATTCTGGAAATTTCTAAAACTGTGTAATATGTATAACTTTGTGAGTAAAATGGTTAACTTCTATATCGATAATTTATTGAAAAGTTAAAGTATTGTCTGTAAAATTGTTACATAGAATAAGGAACTATAATTAAATTTCACTCAAAACTGGGCATATATGCTACAAAAACATTTAAATGATGATGAAAGTGTATGGAATAAAGCCATTTAATAGTATGAACGTTCTTTAGGTAAGAACAGCTTGAAGACAACATACATACAGAGAGATCAATATCAAGTCGAACACCATACAATTCCTAAATTTGTAGCAGGTGATCGCAATGTATCATTGAAAATAATGGTAGAAATATAAAAAATCAACAGAAAAACAATTCAAATGATTTTGCAAGAAGATTTAGGTAAAACAAGGGTTTGTGAAAAAATTTTCTCCACACATTTTATGAAAATTAATTATTAGTTATCGGTGCAACATTTAAGAAAAATCATCCGAGCCTCTAGAAACCATCCAAACTTACCGAGATTCATTGTCACTGGTGACTACACATTATATATATATATATATATATATATATATATATATATATATATATATATATATATATATATATATATACATATATATATACATATATGTATGTATGTATGTATATATATATATATATATATATATATATATATATATATATATATATATATATATATATATATATACACAGTAGTGGTTTTTCGGATATCCCGTGGTAGCTTAGAGTCCTTTGATGGACAGTTTCGCTGACGTTTTGATGAAATCTCATTCATCTTTTTCAAAGCGTCGATTCATCGCGAAAACATTATCTTCAAGTGATCAACGCTTTAAAAAAGATGGAACTTTAAGTTAACACGGATACCCGAAAAAGCACTACTACATTTCACATCTGTGAGAACATTTGTCAAAACACACACATATATATATATATATATATATATATATATATATATATATATATATATATATATATATATATATATATATATATATATGTCTAGTCACCAGTGAAAATGAATCTGATTTTTTGAGGAATCTAAACAGATAGCCTCAATTTTACATTATAAAACACGCATAGTCAGAGAAGCCTTGGAAATCGAAAAGAATGGACAACTAAATAAGCGGGATGATGCACTGAATATCTCCACTACATTAGTGTATAGTACTATTAACTAAACCAAGGAATAACCAAAACATCGAGAAGGCAACCCAGCCGGCAAACACCGATACCCGGACGAACACTCCTGACCCCCCACCGACAATCTGCGTAGACGCCGACCTATAAAAGACGGCGACCGCATTTCGGTTTCTGAGTTAGCTTCTAGCAACAGCAGAAGCAAAATCACAGTATCGAGCAGCAGCAGCAGCAGCAGCAGCAAGAGCACTTGAAAATTCCAAATGAGATTGTAGCGAAAAGTCGTGCAAATTCATAGTTAGACGAACGGATTGAAACCCGGAATTTTAATATATTACACATATATATATATATATATATATATATATATATATATATATAAATATATATATATATATATATATATATATATATATATATATATATATATATATATATATATGTCAACGCCAAGTCATAAGCGTACTGACAGACAGACAGAGAGACGTTGCGTTTTATATATATATTATATAGGTCATTATTATTATTATATAACCTGGCCAGAGAACATATGTATGAATTTAAAAAAAAACGCTAAAATGGGATAAGTGGTTCTTGGGTGATAAGCGCACTAACGGACAAATAGACAGACAGACAGACAGACATTGCATTATATATATATATATATATATATATATATATATATATATATATATATATATATATATATATATATATATATATATATATATATATATATATTATAGAAGACTAAAGATAACTTGGTCAGAGAACAAATGTATGAATTAAAAAAAAAAACATGTACGTCGGATAAGTGGTTCTCAAGTCATAAGTGCACTAACAGATTGACAGACAAACAGAGAGACATTACAAATATTATGTTCTTTACTACATGATATTGTTCCATATTTAATGGTTTAGGCAGTGTATTGCTAGTGGCAAACTTTTTTCCGACTTGATTTACTACTATCGACACTGCTTATTCCTTATGTTACCTAACGTAATAAAATATATCCTATAACCTGACTAGAGAACAAATGTATGTTTAAAAAAAAAGCACGTAAATCGGATAAGTGGTTCTCAAGTGATCAGTGCACTAACGAACAGACAGACAGACAGAGAGACGTTGCAGTTTATATAAATTATAAATAGAAGATTATAGATAACCTAGTCACAGAACAAATGTATGAATTAAAAAAAAGTCTAAATTGGATAAGTGGTTCTTAAGGCATAAGCGCTCTAACGGACAGACAGACAGAGAAACGTTGCATATTATATATTTTTTGCTACATGATGTTGTCTCATATTTAATTGTTTAGGCAGTGTGCTGCAAGAGAACGCGCCAGCTGCAAAATTTTTTCCGACTTGATTCACTATTATCGTCACTGCTTTTTCCTTGTGTTACCTAACGTAATAAAATATATCCTATAACCTGGCCAGAGACTATATGTATGTTTAAAAAAAAAGCACGTAAATCGGATAAGTGGTTCTCGAGCACTAACGGACAGACAAACAGACAGACAGACAGAGAGTCGTTGCATTTTATATATATTATAGATGAATTAAATTTTTATTAGTAGGTTTTAAGAAAAAGAACTTATACAGAATATCTCATTTCCTTAATAGAATTAATATAACTTTGTTTTGCCAAAGTTACAAGTTGGGAGTTTTAACACTCTTAAAATTCTTCACAATAATAAATATAAAAATTATGAAGAATTGTTTATAATACTTCGAAGTAGTTTCTGATACTAAAAGATAAATTTGCTGTTCTATACAACCAGCATTTATTTGCGACCTTCAGCTGTCAAAAGAAAAATGCACCAGAGACACACGACCATTGCATCGTGCCGGTAAACTTGCTCTGATCATATAACCTACGGGGTGTTTAAGTTAAAAAGATTCTTCTAATTTTAATACGTGTATGTAAATCCAAAGTCACTGAAAAAAAGTCGCGTATACGTTGATTGCTTTTGAAATAATAATTTTTGTTACGGAAGTATAAAATGATCAATGATTTCACAAGACACTTCCAAAATGAGTTTTTTTTCCGATCTTTACTGAAAACTGATGACATTAAAATTTTTGTTTTTTTTTTATATACCAGTTAAATTATTAAAGGTAATGCACTCGTGATAATTTTCGTTCAATCTACACCCTGTAGAAAATATTCCAAAATTTTTTCAAAATTTTTTGATCAGTACTTTTCGAGATAAGGGGGGACAACGATTTTTCGCACTTTTTAAAAAATATTACAAAGAGAAGTGTGCGCAAGTATTACATTATATATATATATATATATATATATATATATATATATATATATATATATATATATATATATTGAACTCATCTTTTTACAAGCTTTCACCCCACTCGACGACATGGTAGAATTTTTTTTCACTTCCGATTTCAGCCCCAAAACTAACTCCTTAAACACGGCTCTGATGAGGCCATCAATATTAGTACGAAATTTCTGTATCAAATAGTTTCGGAGAAAATCGGGTGTCACGGACGCACAGTGTGTCGACTAGTACAAGTTAGCTGGACAAAATTATTTTTTCACTTATTTCAATTGTTTATGTATATTCTAGGCATATTAAGTTATTTTAAGAAAAAATTCATCGCGTTGGTTTTTTTTATGGGCGTGGCTAATTTTTTCCCCTAAATTAGTCAGCTACGCAGACATATTTAACGATAACTCGGGAACAACGTGTCAGATTTTTATAAATAAAACATTAAAAAATGCGTAACAAAATTTTATTAAAGTTGATTGAATATTATTTTATTCTATCTTTTATCGTTTTGGAGTTATTTAGAAATTAATGGAGAGAAAAAATTTTTTTTCGTGTAAAATTCATTATTTTTTTCGGTAAAAAAGCGCAATAACAAAAGAAAAACAAAATATTATACATTTTTCTGACAGCTGCGTATCTGGAAAATAAATGAGGTATTAATCATAAAAATCGGTTAATAAATGTGGGTTTTATTCACAATTTACCGCAGATACTCAATATCGATAAAATTTGTGTAATACAGCCACCCTTGCATATCGCGGTAGGATTGCATCAGCTTAGCAGGTAGATAACGGAACTAAAGGGCAAGGGTATTTTGTATGGTTATTAGAATTTAAAATTATAATACAGTGTCTTTCATTTAGCTGCATTTTGCTTACCTGTATTTTTTGTCCAGCTGCACAAAACATTGTATAACAAAAACAAAATATTCTGCGTATGTGCACGAATTTTTCTACAAATTTGAATGTGCAACTAAATGAAAGACACTGTATTATTATTTTTAATAATAACCAGATGAAAAATCATTTATTGCATTTGTCAATTAAAAATAAAACAATTAATCCATATTACTTAGTTTTATTGACACAAAAAGGATAAACTCAAATAATACCTGCCTTTCAGGTAGGTAACTTGTGCATTATACATACATAAGTAGTTGGTATTTTAAAATGTTTTTGATTTTTTTAAGGTACATATTTCTTGCTGTTCGGTTCAAAAAAAAATTGTTTTTAAAAAATTCCAGTCAAAAATTGTTTTTGTTTAATTTCAAAATAAATGTAATAAATGCTCTGTAATAAATTTAGCATAATGACACTGACTGTAATTATATGTAAAATAAAAATACTCATTTATTGATAGAGAAAAATTTACAAGTCAAGGTTTACATGCTTAGTACAAGCACTACATAACTAAAAATAGTAGCTGAACCTAATAATCATCATCAGAGTCTTCTGATGAGTCGTTTACTGTATAATCGTCATCATTTTGTGGCATTGTGCGACAATATGATGACGATTCCAATCTTGACTCTTCTATGCTAGGGCTTACAATTAACTTTAATACATCTGTACATATTTTTTCCGGCTTTTTTTTGGGAATCTCTCGAAGGCTATTGATCAAAGGATCAGATGTTATAATTAACATGCACAGTAAGTCTCTATTCGTGGCAACACGCGAGCACTTGCGGTTGCTGTACGCCCTAAACATGCAGCAATCTTTGTTCCGTGCTTCTTGAGCCTCTTCGGAAAGCTGCCCAATTGGAAGCAATGCCGCTTTGATGACTTCTGTGCTGTGAATTAATATTTTATGCACAGTAGCAGGCATACAGTACCACGAATAGAGACTAAGATAATGTTTTCTGGTTTCAAGACAAAATTTTTTGAATTCAACTAAGTTTATCTCGAATCCAGAAGACAATGTTCTTAAAATAACATCAAACTTTTTTATAATTGTAACATCCAACCCTATGATCTGAGCACTTATCTCAGCATTCTTAAAAAAGCGGTGGGCTGTATTTCCATCATTTGAAAAACCAAATCCTGGCTTTGGTTTATCTACAATGAGTCCCATCTCGTTCTTAAATTTCAATTTGATTTCCTCGGAACGAACCTTGATATCTGCTTTGTCTTCGTTGCTTCGAAGCAACGAATCCAAGCATGAAGTGTAGATAAACCAAAGTTCGTGTTTTACAGAGATTTGAGAATCACCAAAGTTGATGAAGGCCGAGGATTTTGCCAAATAATTTTGGACCCATCATATAACTTAAGGGGAACTAAAGAAAATGCGAAAAGAAACTCGTCCGTATATTCAGTGTTGTCAAATCTCTGTTTGTATGTGCTGTGCCCAGAAGTTCCATCACATCCCCATTTACTAACAAGTGTAAACGATGAACTTGTTGGGAGCACACTGCTGATAACTTCATGCTGTGCTAATACTAGACGTTCCACTGTTTTATTTAATAAGGCTTGCAAATTTATTTTAGCACGAGTTTCTGTTATAGCAATGTGCTCCTCTGCAGGGTAACAGGCCTGTTTGGACTTTTTTAAACTAAAATATGACGGAAACACCACTTCCTAGTTTGTTTGTAAGGATGCATTGTTGACTTAGAATCTATATAGTAAGCTAAGGCTTCGTCACTACTTAATTGCCTAGGATTAACGGAACTGGTATTTTTAGACTTAATAATATTATCTGGGCTCTCACTAATGTCTCTAATCACATTGGCAATTTTCCTTTGCCCTGCTGAACTCACAGCAATTTCGGCAGCAGTCACCAATTCACTGACACTTCGGGATTCTACGAGATCCACGACGCGACGTTTCTTCGTCTTAAACGACGATTCCTCGAAATCTTTGCGAGGTCTTCCTGCAGGAGTCACATTCTCACTTGATGTTGAAGGTTGTGGCGCAAAAGAACTCGCAGTAAACTGTATGTCTGCTGCATCCAACCAATTCTTATTTTTAATTAAAAAACGCTCCTTCGACTCTCCTGAAGCCAACCATTTGGCACCAAACTTATTAGACAAGTTGGATATCTTCAACTTTATTTCTTTTTGGCTGCTTTCAGTAATGTCACCAAAGTGAAATTTTGAAGAAAGAAAGTCATATACACGCGAGTTTTTTTCATTCTTCGTGTGTTTCAACCACTCCTCAAAAAAGGCTACCCTTGAAATAGAGTAAACGTGTTCTGGAAAAAAAGAAAAAAAAAAACATGTTGTACTGAAGTGTGCTAAACAATATGTGTATTTTTACGAAGAATAAAGTTATTTCTGTGTAATATCTAAAAACTAGCCCGGATAGAGGTGAATGTCTGTATATTCTGAACTTTCAAAGTTTTTTTTTTAAAAAAACACGCTAAAATATATAGGCTATTTAAAAAAAATACTAAAAATTCAAACTAATAGATTCTGATTAAAAAAATACATTAAAAAGTAGTACTTACCCTCAGTATTAATATTCATCACAAAAACTTTCACAATATTACAATATGTCACTATAAGATGTGCACGAAAGTGTCGCTAAATTGCAACTGATTGATTGAAAGAGCTGCATTAAACTCATTACCTGACTTCTGACGCTTATGACTCGCCACTTGCAAATTTGATAAACAACCTTTTCTCGGAATTCGGGGTTTGGTGGTGTTGTTTACGTTTTGCAAATAAGATTTCCTGGAAATCATAACATGAATTTTGTCCACCTAGCATGTTCTACGCGACACACTGTGGGACGGACGGACTGACACCGAAGTGATCTTATAAGTGTTCCGTACGGAACACTAAAAATTATTTTGCGGTGCCGATTATCATTAATCTTTTGTTTATGCGCATAGCACATGTGCTGCAGGGAAATCCCTAAAACACTACAGGAACGACACGTGTACGGTAAATCGATTCACGTTGGTCTTGAATCGCTGTAAGTTGTACTCGGTCGGAAATACAGTCCTGAGCAAATTATTCCAAAAGAATGAGGTTCTCCATATAAAAGACTATTTGAAAAGGATTCTACGAGAACTAACAAACTGAACCACATACGGATGTGAAGTATTAGCGCAACGTGTATTTCTAGCATGAACCGCTCTGAGAGAAATTAGGCGAGCTACTTACACCGAACACTTTCCATGAAAATACTTGTAAAATATCGAAATTATTTATTACAAAAAGATGTTTAGAATCTCATTTTATGGCAATGGGCAAAATTTTAGATGGATTGGAAAAAAATGTGTTTTGTCTGTTTTTGGCAAATAGAAATATCATCAGCATCATCAACCAGCCCTCTAAATCCACTGCAGGATATAGGCCTCTCCTAAGCTTTTCTACCTCTCTCTGTCTTGCGCAGACTGCAGCTAGTTTGTGGAGATTCTCCATATGTCGTCCGCCCAGCGTGTTGGTGGTCTGCCTCTTCTGCGTGTGTCTGTCCTAAGTCTCCATTCTAGGAGTTTACGGGTCCACCTAGCTTCCTTTAGTCTGGCCACGTGCACTGTCCAACTCCACCTCATTTTGGTGATATAGGTATGGCTTTACAACATCTGTTACACCTGTCCTACCTCTCAGCTCTTCATTTCTGATCTTATCTGTTGGTGTGACTCCCAGCATTGACCTTTCCATACGTCTTTGGGTTACTCTTAGTATATAGGCAGATTTTTTTGTAAACGTTGATGTTTCTGATCCATAAGTCATAACTGGGAGCACGCATTAATTAAACACTTTACGCTTTAAACATATTGGTACGTCGCTCTTGAAAACATCCCTTAGAGCTCCATATGCCGCCCAAGTTAGAGTTATTCTTCTCTCAATTTCGCAGGTTTGATTATCCCTGCCTATTCTCACTTCATGTCCAAGAGTATTTTTCCACCAATTCTACGTTTTGCTCTCGTATTGTTAGTTGTTCACTAGGGACGAGATTTCTTATATACTTGGTTTTATTTGAATTCATTTTTAGACCGATTTTTGTACATGTTATATTGAGTTCATTTAACATTTCTTTTATTTCATCTAGTTTTTCTGTTATTAGGACCACATCATCTGCGAAACGGAGATGACTGAGATATTCCCCGTCTATTACTATACCCTTGCTTTCCGAGTCTAGCCTCTTGAAAGCATATTCTAACGCTGTAATGAAAAGTTTGGGGATAGGGTATCTCCTTGAATTACGCCGCGTTCGATTTGTATAGGTTTACTAGTGTCGTGTAATTTTATTGTTGCTGTTGCATTTTTGTATATATTGTATATAAGTTTTGTATAGCGAGTATCAATACGGCTATCGTTCAAGGCTTCTATTATGCTGTCCAGTTCTACAGAGTCAAAGGCCTTATGAAAATCCACAAAGTCCATTACTAGAGGTCTATTGTATTCTGCAGTCTTCTCTATAAGGAGCTTTACTGTTTGGAGGTGGTCGTTTGTTCCAAATTTTGAGCGGAACCAGGCCTGCTCTTTGGGCTGGTATCTGTCTAGTTTATTTTCTAATCTCGTTGTTATGATGCGGGTAAAGTGTTTATATAGATGGTTTAATAAGCTTATAGGCCTGTATTTCTCAACGTCCGTTTTATCGCCCTTCTTATGTAGTATGATAGTTATAGCGTTGTTCCATGTTATTGGTATAGACTCTTCGTATAGGCATAAGTTAAATAGATGTTTTATTTTTCTTCTCAGTAATTTTCGTCCATTCCTTATAGCTTCTATTACTGTACCGTCCTCACCAGGTGCTTTACTTTGTTTCATTTTTTTCATTGCATGGTCTATCTCGTTGATGGTTATGTTAGGTATATCTTCTGAACCCTGGTTGAGTATTTTCTTTTTAATAGCTTCGTTCAAATTTGTTTTTTGTCTACTTGTCTTATACAGTTTCTTGTAAAATTCTTCTATAATGTGTAGTAAGTCTTCTCTATTGGATGATATCTCGCCCTTAGCATTTTTTAGTTTATTTATTTCATACCTTCCATTGTCCAGTTTTCTCTTAAGCACTCTAAAACTTCTATTTTTCTCTATTGTTTGTTCTATTTGGTCTGTTTTAAACTTTCTTACATCTTTCCGGATCGACCTGGAGATTTCTTTATTGATTTCTCTCATTTTGGATTTCGCTTTCAGTGTTTTTACCCTTACTTATTTCTGATAAAATATAATCAGGAGGAAGTTTTTATTTTTTGAATTTGAAATATATGAAATATGTTTGCTAAATTAGCACAAAAAGTTTAGCACTTATTATTATATATTTTACTTGTTTTACAATCAATTATTAAAAATTTTGATTTTCGTAAAACTGCAACTGTCGGAAGAACAATTATGGAATATTTTTACTCTATTACTTTCAGTTTGAGATAATTTATTGCAAAACATAAAGGAGTAAATACAGACTAGATAATTTATTTAAGTTTGTGGTTTTTGTTTATTTAATTTGTGAAATTTATTGATTCTTTGTGTGCTGTAAATCAATGTCTTTGTTACCTTTAGTAAATATTAATTCAATAGTTTTTTTTTCTCTTTTTACAACAGAATTTTTCCGCTAGACTGCCCTTAAAAAACAAAAACCGCAAACTGCATGCTATACGGTAAAAATATTCGATCATTGTCCGTGAGACAGTTGCGGTTTTAAGAAAATCATTATTTTTTAATTATTGACTGTGAAAAAAGTAAAACATGGCTTGGAATCAACAAATTTAAAAAATTTTCTCTCAATCCAACTAATTTCAAATTCAAGAAATAGAAATCTCCTTACGATCATATTTCTATTGATCGAAAACTGACATAATACAATTTTTGTCCAATCGATCTAAAATTTTGTACACTACCATAGAGTGCATTCCAAATACTTTTTCCTAACAATAAAATTACTTATTCACTTTGTTAACTAACACTAAATATATTTCGTAAAGATTTACAAATGCGTTTTCGCGATTTCGTAGTATAACTACATTTTCAAACTCTTAACTAAGACTAAAACAGATTTTTGTATTTATTTTTATATAATGAAAGGATAAGAGTATCCTAGGTGCTAATAAAGTTGGTATAGGACGGAATTTTCGACGTCTACTTAACTCTTTAGTAAATTTATATTATGGTTCTTTGAATGTTCTATTGATTCTAAGAAATTAAGTTTTGACCCTTTAGGTCCCATATGAAGTACAAATAAAACAATTAGTATTAGGAAATGGATGGTCAGTTTCTAAAAATACTTAGCAAAATGTGATTTTTCATTCTTTAGCCTAGAAGATGCATTTTGTTCTGCGAGTCTTGTTTTGAAATTCCGCCCTGTTTGCCCTACGTAACAGCTATTGCACTATTGAGACTTAAGTTTATAGACTGCTGATTTATTATATTTCTTTGGCATTGAAAAATATATTGGATAATTTTTGAGCGAGTTTTCAAGCTATTCTTGTTTTTTCACTCTGAGAACTTGGGACCAAAATATGTCAATGACATGCATTTTGTTTACAGCTTATTAGGGTATTATGTATGTACTTTAGGTTGGAAGCCGTTACTGAGTGTTATATTTTTGATTGTGTTCAGTTCGTTTTAGTGTTCCGTACGGAACACTTATAAGATGACTTCGGTATCTGTCTGTCCGTCTGTCTGTCACATCCGATTTTCTCCGAAACTATTTGTCATAAAAAGTTAAAAATTGGTAATAATATAGGAATTGATGCCCCCATCAGAGCCATGTAGTTTTGAAAGTTAAATTTTGACTTAAGGGGTTAGCTTTGGGGGGTGAAATCGGAAGTGAAAAAAAAATTTTACTAGGTCATCGAGTCAAATGAAAGCTTGTGAAAACACGAGTAATATATATATATATATATATATATATATATATATATATATATATATATATATATATATATATATATATATATATATATATATATATATATATATATATATATATATATATATATATATATATATATATATATATATATATATATATATATATATATATATATATATATGTATATATATATATATATATATATATATATATATATATATATATATATATATATATATATATATATATATATATATATATATATATATATATATTATTTTTAAAAAATCGCGAAAAATCGCTGCCCCCCTTATCTCGAAAAATACTGATCAAAAAATTTTGAAAGAATTCTGGAATGGATTGAAAGAAAATTAACACGAGTCCATTACCTTTAATAATTTATCTGGTATATTAAAAAAAACAAAAATTTCCAGGTCATCAGTTTTCAGTAAAGATTGGAAACAAACTTTATTGAAAACTCATTTGGGGTGTGTTTTGTGCAATCACCGATCATTTTATATCTCCGTAACAATTTTTTTTATTTTAAAAGCAATCAACGTACGAAACACTAACTGCGCAAGTTCAACTTGCACTTGACCGGTTATTTTAAATTATTTTTACAAAAAGGGTCTTTTCCTAAATCGTTTTCGATACTTTAATAAATAGAGTGACTTTTGGACTTGAAACTTTAGAAAATTCAGATTTCCCGCCACCCAAAGGCATTACTTTGGCCAAAAATATATCTTAATATTTTCTTGTACGTACAAGGGTTACCTTTTAAGTTTTTACGAAAACAATGAAAGAAACAAAAATGTTTAGTACAAATCGTTTTATTGTTTTTCAAAATATTCATCTTTAAGATTTATACACTTTTGCATGCGTTCTAACCCATTCTTGAAATATTTTTCCACTCTGAAGCTGGTACCTCAAAAACATGGTTTTGGAAGGATTCACCAGCTTCTTGCGGTGTTGAAAATCGCTTTCCACGTTTTTTTTTTTTTTGACATTTGGGAACAAAAAGAAGTCTTTAAGCGATAAATCGGGTGAATATGGGCAATGAGACATTAACTCAATGTTCTTCTACGTCAAATAATCAATTGTTTGAGGTATTGTGTGAGCTGGCATTGTCACGATGAAGAATGATGCGACGTCTTTGGTTGTTTTTCCCGATTTCATCGATGATTTCTGGCAAACCAATTGTTGTATACCATTCAACATGAACTGTTCTTTGACCCTCTAAAGCAATGGTTGCCACATGTCCAGTATAACTAAAGAAACAAGCGATAATTTTCTTGAAAGTGCTTCGCGAACAAACCACTTTTGTTGGATTCAGTTCATCTTTTGACGACTCGTACGAATATATTCAAGTTTCGTCTCCTATTACGATGTTATAAACGGATTTTGCATGTCCTCGGTCGAATTTTTTCAGCATTTCTTTATACCATTTGACACGAACCTGTTTTTTAGTTCCGGTCAAATTTTGCGGAATCATCGGAAACAGATACTGCAGTCTTCGATAGGCCTGTATCTCACGGTAAGTCACATACCGATCCTCTTTAATCATATTACGCGCAGCATCGATGTTTTTTGGAACAACAACCGATTTTGGTCGACTTCCACGAAATTCATCGCTGACGGAAGCATGACCATGACGAAATTCTGGAAACCATTCTACACAGTCTTTTATGATAGTGATTCATTACCAAAAGTTGAACGAAGCGGTTCGGGGCATTTACTAAATCGCAAAAAATCATCCAGTGAAAACCTTCACGTCAAATTTCCATTTGTTCACAAAACTGTTTTTTTATAACGCTCACTGTAAACAGACTACTGGGCCAATTTCTGAGCTGCCACTGTTTTAACAATAACAAATATCAAATTTTATAACAATGATATTGTCACATCTCAATAGCGCTATCTAGTGGTCTTTTGTAAAAACGTATATATATATATATATATATATATATATATATATATATATATATATATATATATATATATATATATATATATATATATACAGTGACTCACAGCTTAAATGATTAAATGATGCAGTCGCTATAAGAAACTTATTGAAATTAAATTAGTAAAGCGTCTTCTAAAAAAGTATGAATTACTTTTTGTCTTAAATATGCCTTACTTAATTAACAATAAATAATTAATTAAATTATATGCGATTTTAACGTCACAGCTTAAATGATGCAAAATTCAATATACCAAAATTATTAGAGAAAACAAACCGTAGAATTTGAAATAAGCCTGCTAATATTTGGTCGGGCCTCCCTCATTATCAATAACGGCTTGTAATCTTCTAGACATTGATTCAACTAACTTTCTAGTATACTCCGGGGAAATAGTGTTCCATGATTCAATAATTTTTACTTTTAATTCAGTTTTATTTGATATTGGGGCACTATTTACTTTATTTTTTAATGTCAGCCACAAATTTTCAATTACATTTAAGTCTGGTGACTGGGCTGGTGTTTTAATAACATTTGGACGGTTATAAAGCAACCAACTGCGGACTCGAAATGACGTGTGCTTTGGACCATTGTCGTGATAAAACCGATAATTGTTTTCAATATCTAATTTTTGGGCACTAGCGACGAGATGCTGCCTTAGTATATCCAAGTACACATATTGGTTCATATTCCCTTCGACGAAATGCATGTTACCTACTCCTGCAGATGACATACAGCCCCATAACACCACTCCACCTCCACCGTGCTTTATCGTAGCTTTTATATTTTTCAATTTTAATTCTTTGTTAGGCTTTCTCCACACTGATATTTTTCCATCGGACCCAAATAAGTTTATTTTGGTCTCATCAGCAAATATTACTGAATTCCAGAAGTTCAAGTCTTTATTGATATGCTCTCTGGCAAATTCCAATCTCACGCGTCTATTTCTTTGGCTAATGAAAGGCTTATTTCTAGCAGTTCGACCATGTAAATTATTATTTCGCAAGATCCGTCGAACTGTTTCAGGGTTACACCTTTTTCCAAACTGTCTTTCCATCTCGGCACACAACTTTGGCGCACTTTTTTTTGGATTATTTGATACCTCTCTTAAAATCCATCTTTCTTCACGTTCATTGAAGATCTTATTTGGAGCCAACCTTGACTTATTCTCGACCCTATTTTCATTCCGGTAACGTTCAATGATATGCTGAATAGTTGACGGACATTTATTTACCATTTTGGCTGTCTCTTTGGCTGTATCCATTCCTGTAATGAGTAATAATTAAATTTCTCTCAGAAATTGTAGTTCGACGACCCATTCTTAAACAATTTCGTTTTATTGAATGAAAAAATGTCAAACTAAACAAAAAATAATTGCACTAAGAAATCAAAGCAACGCCGCCTTCGTAAATTTCAAAATGCGATAAGTTTTGACCCCTGTTGTTATTTTGCATCATTTAGGCTGTGACGTTAAAACTGCATATGATTTGATTAATTATTTATTGTTAATTAAGTAAGGCATATTTAAGACAAAAAGTAATTCTACTACAATTTTAACTCAGCATGGAACTTTGTTCCTTATTTCTGAATTTACGCGTCTCTCACGATTTTGTTTTATCTGTAAACAGTAGGCAAACTGGATTTACATTGTTTTTAAATAAAATTATAATATAAAATAGAAAATATTTAACCGATGATGGTAGATAAGTGGACTCAAACTAGAGCGACTATACCGAACCTAATAACGACGAGTAACAATTTGGCTGAATTTAATTGTTGTCAGATTTCTAAAATTTAAAATACTGGTTCACTTACGCTTACGCAATATTATTTAAGCTCTAATCTAATGAAGTAAAATTATCGTGCATAGCTGTAGCAAATAAAGAAGAATAACATTATATTTATAAGAACACAGCTTATTAACGAACCAACGCGGATCCCTGATCAAGACGGGGAAATTGCCAGTCTTCTTGATCTGTTTTTAACCACCAATCCGAAGTTTTACACGGTCACCGTAAATCCGCCGTTAGATTCTTCATACCATAAACTGCTTTCGACAGAATATCCTACCAATCAATAACAAAGGCGCCTAAACCACGCAAGATTTGGAAATACAAATCTGCTAAATGGGAAGACCCATGGAATATTTTCGAACTTTCCCTTGGTTAGACGTTTGTTTTCGACCCGACAATCCATCTGACTGCGCCAGGGAGGTTTCCGATGTTATTTTGGCTGGTATGGAAGCTTATATCCCTTTTTCGAAGAAATGCCCTTCCAACGGCAAGCCCTGGTTTGACCGCAAATGCAAAGAAGCTGTTGCTTCTAAACATCTTGCCTACCGACAATGGCGTGAAAATCCTAACACCTTTGTTCGTACCCGGAACAGATGCAAAGAAATTATCGACGAAACCAAGGGGGCACACAATCAACGAATAAGAAACAAACTTTTCACTTGTTCCAACAATTTCACCTAACTACTAGCTAAACCATGTAATAACCAAAACATCGAGAAGGCAACAGTCAGCATAGCGCCGGAACCCGTAATTACCACCCAGCCGGCAAATACCGATGCTCGGACGAACACTTTCGAGCCCCCCACCTGCAATCTGCGTAGACGCCGACCTATAAAAGACGGCGACAGCACGTCGGTTTCTAGTTAGCTTCGAGCGGCAACAGCAGCAAGATCGAGTAGCAGCAGCAGCGGGAGCACTTGAAAATGCCAAATAAGATTTTGGCAAAATGTCATGCAAATTCATTGTTAGACGAACCGATTGAAACCCGGAATTTTAATGTATATATATATATATATATATATATATATATATATATATATATATATATATATATATATATATATATATATACTAGAAGACATACACCTTAAATGAGGTTTATATTTTCGAAATCCGGATAATAAAAAAGTATTAGAGATAACTTCTTTACAGTCCCGCTTTAAAGCGATAACATTAAAAACAAAAGCATCGGCAAACTATAAAAGCATACATCCTTTAATATCCAATTAATATCAGGAATATAAAATCGACCGATTGCATGACTTCCTAAATCAATTTCCGACAATTGAAAATAAAGTATCACCCTGTATGCGCCCATACGACCAGCTGAAATTTATGAGAATGATCTTGGTTTTCGCTGTTTGTTTGTATGAGAGCAGCGGGTGGTTTTCGAATTTAGCTTTTTCTCTCTGTCTAACCGTGACTTCCAAACCAATAATTTTGCCACTTTTATTGCTTTTAATTGAATTTTTTGTGAACAAATTGTATAAAAGCCGTGGTAAAGTGAACCGTATCATGAACGTTGCGCTGTTACAGTACTTAATAAATGACCATAAATTTTAACTTCTTAATTAGTTACAGAGTGAAAGAAACGTAAAAAGGTTAGAGTAAATGTTTTTTGCAAGCAACGAAATTAAAAAACGTTTACTTACGATTGATGGAAATGCCACGTAATGGATTTTTCTGGAAAATCTGTAAAAGTATTTCTCTTTTTGAAACAGACGGCAGTTTTTGTAAGTTGGTTTTGTCCAATTTTTGAGATGCCCTTAAACTTTATAAAAAGATGTATTCATATCAATTTCCACATAGAGTGTTATAGAATTCAATTAAAACGTCATAAAAAACTTGAGGGCCATAAACAGAACTTTTCAAACATACCAGAAGAGCGTAGCTTAACCAACAATTCATCGTGCCAAACACGGTCAAATACCTTGGATAAGTCAAGAGCAACCGCTCGAGATTCTCCACAGTGTTCAGTTGCGTGGTTCCAAACATGTGTTACATAAGTTAGAAGATCTTCTGTTGATCTATGTTTACGAAATGGTCGCTCATAATATTAAATCCTTCTAGATATTTTATAAGATGCTGATTTATAGCCTTTTCCATGACTTTCGATATTTATTATTGAAAGCAGTGTGACTGGTAGGTAGTTATTTGGCAAGGTCTTCTTGCCTTTTTTGGGTATCGGCTGAACGGTGGCGCATTTCCAGCAGGAAGAAAATATTCTCTTTCCGTGGGATAGGTTGAAAAGTCTACAAAAAACTGGTGTTAGTTCTCTCGCACAGTTTTTGATTACTATGGCAGGTATTCCGTCAGCACCAGAAGCTCTTTTGGTGTCTAGCTTCATTAAAATACGTTTTATGATACATTTGATTGATTGATTTGAAAACAATATCGGGCATTCTTGACTGCACTATGGAAATAGTAAGTGGTGTTTTTCCTTGAAAATCAACAGTAGAATGTGAAGCAAAGAGTTCAGCCAACCAGTTTGCTTTTTTAGGAGGTGTTGTTGCAATAGAACTATCTGGCTATATTGTGGTGTATAGCGGATTTGGTGAAATTTTGATTAAGTGCCTTAGCGACTGACCAAAAGGACCTGAAATTGTTGGGGCAAGCAAGAAGTTTATTTCTAATTCATGGATTGTGTGCCTTCTTGGTTTCATCGACAATTTCTTTGCATCTGTTCCGGGCACGAACAAAGATTTAACGATTTATGACGCTAGGATTTTCACGCCATTGTGGGTAGGCAAGATCTTTAGAAGCAACAGCTTCTTTGCATTTTCGGTCAAACCAAGGCTTGCCGTTGGACAGGCATTTTTTTGAAAAAGCGATGTAAGTGTCCATATCAACCAAAATAACATCGGAAACGTCCTTAGCTCAGATGGGTCGTCGGATCGAAAACAAACGTCTAAGCAAGGGAAAGTTCTAAAATATTCCATGAGTTCTTCCCATTTAGCAGATTTGTAGTGCCAGATCTTGCGCAATTTAGGCGCCTCTCTGGCACTGTTGGTAGGATACTCGATGTCGAAAGCAGTTTATGGTCGGAAGACAGTGTAAATCTCTGGATCAGGGATCCGTACTGGCTCATCAATAAGCTGAGTTAAACCACAACTGCTTGAGAATGATTCCGCTTCACGACCTTGTTCGTCGGTAGTATTTGAATACTTAAGCCAGTTGATGTTGTGGATATTAAAGTCGCCCAGAATGGCGATTTCGGCATTTGGATAGTTAATCTGTAAATGATCGATGGTACCTGCAAGAGAAGCGAAAAGTGTTCTAAAGTTAATGTTACTTGGTGGTCGATAGGGGCAGCAGATAAACCTTGTGGTTTGTTCAGTTGCTATTTTGAACCACATAACATCGAAGTTTCGGGGCTCCAGCGCCTCCTCTCGTTGACAAAAGAGGTCGCTTTCGACAAAAAGACAGATTTCAAAGTTACGCTTAAACCGAAAATAGAAGTCGTATTTAGAATGGAGAAAGTTGACTATGCTGGTCGATGGACTGACCTTGATTTCACAGAGAGCAAGTACATGATGTTTATTTAATTGCAGGTGTTGGTGCATTGAATTTATGTTCGAATTTAAACCTCATATGTTGCAAAAATCTATTTTAATTTTGCGATTCTAAATTAGCCCCCACCCGAAGATCCGAACGGAGGGATATAATATCTCCGGAATTTTTTGTGTCTAGATGCCTCATCATGCTATTTGGTCGCACAGTCAGGGGACATCAGCACAGCCACGAAACGTTAAGCAACTTCACACAGCCTAAGCCGATGCGATGGTATCACATCGGGCAGGGTCTGGTGGGATATGGGCATGTTGTAACATTCATTTTTTCCTAGATTTTAAGACCATGTAATGTTACTGATTTTTCACTTTAAATTGTACTTCTTTTCATTTTTGTATCGAGCAGTATATTAATCAGAAATTGCTAGCCGCTCGGTATATTAGTGTGCTGTGCGGGTTTGCGACCGAATCTCTCGATACGCCGGGATTGGTCAAATATTTGTATCCGGTTTTTTGGTTCCGGCGTAGCGATATTACCGAGAGAGTGCCCACGGCTTATTTAAGGGTCCGGGGGACAGGAATCTTGGCTTATTTCCACTGAGCCGCCAAGTAGGTTCATTTCCACCGAGCCGCCAAGTAGTGGGCTTATTTCCACCGAGCCGCCAAGTAGGCTTATTTCCACCGAGCCGCCAAGTAGGCTTATTTCCATCGAGCCGCAGCCAGGCTTACTTCGACCGAGCCGCAGTAGAGGCTCATAGCAAAATTTACGAGAGCCAAGTAAAGCACGAGTTTTTTTTTTCTAACGTAAAGCCGTAGTGGGCTCTGAGTGTTTCCTACAAAGTGTGAAATCGGTTTTGTGTTCCATCGAAGGCCTAGAAGCCCAAATAAAAACCGTAAGTTACCAGAACATTCATCAATAGACCTATTCCCGAAATAAGTGTCTTAATAGCAATTTGAACTGACAAAAGGTGAAGTGAAAATCACGATTCTTCGCTTTCGGGGGTAGTCAGGTTTTAGAATTTAAATGTCTGATTTAGGGACTCTAATAATAATAACTACCTGTTAGGCTAGAATTTTTTTGTAATCCGTAAAACCGCAAAGGTTAGAACTTTTTTATTTTAAAATCATGAATAAATTTTCTTTTTGTTGATTAAAGCTAGTGTCTCACTGAATACCTATCTTACTTTTCAGGATAATGACGGCTGTACCAAACTGTTTTTTTATTTAACAACTGTACACCCTTTCAGTATTTTTTCATTTTTTTTAGCTGAAGTTAGATCCTTTCTATTTTAAAATGAATGGTACCCAAAAGTCGTACAGCTGAGGTTTTTTAAAAATAAAAAAAAATAATTCCAAAAAGACGTACAAAAATTATCTCTTACCCATATCTCTCTACCAAGGAAAACTGAGCTAGTGTGTGTTTAATTTCTTTAGTTCTTTTAAAATCAGGATCCACTCAATTCATTATCAGAAATTAAAAAGAGGTTGCAAGAAAATTGCGCCCAAGCGTGGGAAAAACAACTTTTCACAGGGTACAAAAGTGCGGGCAAGTTCACACGTTACAAAATAGCGCTGTCAACGCGGGGCTTTTGGAATTTTATTTTTTTAAAAAAGGGTTCAGTGTACTAGCTTTCGAACAAAGTAAAAGCTCTAACTTTTCAGATATTTTTATTTCATAACATTTATTAAACGAAACTACACTATAGCAATAAGACAAAAGCAGGAAATTTGTAGAATTATTTATTTCAATTTATCTGATGGTGGTATAGATATTTGAATTTTGTTAATCGACTCTAAGATAAGAGATTCCTACTTTTTTCTTAAAAGCTACTTTTATAGTTCAGATTAGCAGATGTGTTGGTAGACTTTAATTTTGCATTGTTAGATTTATTTTGCGGTTAACCGAAGAGAAAAAACTGTACATTTTTTTCTCACCTATGTTTTGCATGAATATTAAAAATACTTTGCTGATACGAAACGGTATTTGGAGATTTTTTTGTTGAAAATTCTTAAGATATCTAGTAAAGGAATTTTAATACAAGGCGATACTTAGAAATTTTTTTTAAAATTGTCGAAGATTTTTTTTAATGTTTGGTAAAGAAGTTTACATATTTTAAGTGCCTTTACATATTTTCTATTTTGACTATTGGGAGCACAGGAGAAATATTTTCACGACTTTTTAAACAATTCTTTTAAATTGTATTCATTTATCATGGAGGCCTTCAATTTTAAAGTCAATCACCTACTGGAATATGAGTTAGACTATGAACTGAAAATCCATCGTACTTTCTCAGAACGTCCGGTCGCGGATAAAAGAAAAATTCTAACGAGGATCTTAAGTAAAGAAATATTCCAATAGATCAGATTGTACTAAATAGTTACAAAAAGTTTCAGATTTTTTTTTGTCTAATAAAAATTCTCCTTCTCAAGTTAAAACTCCTGCTTCTCCAAATGGTCACATGTCTCCTTTATTCGTGCATAAATATTTAGATAACAGACCGCATATAAAGATAAATCTATTAGGTGTCCATTTCTCGGCTTTATTTGACTCTGGTGCAAATGCCTCCGTTGTAGGTCAGAATGGTGTTAAAATTTTAAGTCGTTTAAGTATAAAAATATGCCATGTCAAAAATAGAAGTGCAGATGGCAGCCGTCTAAAAGTTTTAGGTTGAACTGCCGCTAGTCTGCAATGGTCATTATTTAGTAATTTCTGCTTTAGTAGTACCTTCTCTATCACATACTTTGGTTTTAGGATGTGATTTTGCACAAAAATTCGGAATTTTAGTAAATTTTAAAAATAATTCGTGGTATCCACAGTCCCTAGAAGTCAATTCTCATACAAGTTTTAAAGATTGTTATTCAGAAAGTTCTTTAGAAAACCTTTTCTCGCGTCTATGTACCCTAGATGATCTCTCGCGGACGGAACGCTTAAAAGGCAGAAAAAGTAATAAGCACTTTCAATGAAATAAGTAGTAAAGATAGGTTAGGCCGAACGAATAAAATCACCATGTCTATAGATACGGCTGATGCCAGTCCTGTAAAGACAAGGCCCTTCGCCATGTCTCCGTACATGTCAAAAGTATTAAATAAGGAGTTAGACGAAATGTTGAAACTCGGAGTGATATCGTCTATGCTTTGACGGAAGAAAGCTCAACGAGGTCAGCAAATTTGATAACTATCCATTACCGAACATCGATAGAATTTTGACATCACTCAGGAATGCTAAGTATGTATCTTCGATAGATCTTAGAAAGGCTTTCTGGCAAATTCCTTTGGACAAAATCCTCTAAGGAAAAGACCGCTTTTGCCGTAGTAGGCCGAGGTCTATTTCAGTTCGTCACTATGCCGTTTGGTCTAAAGAACGCTGCTCAAACTCAGCAACGTTAAGTGGACGCTATATTTGGCCCGAAATATGAGCCACATATTTTTACCTATCTAGATGATATTTTAGTAACATCGGAAGACTTCGAATCGCATATACGCTTACTTAAAGAAGTAAAAAATAAATTGAAAGAGGCCGGACTGACGACAAATTTGAGCAAATGTGATTTTTTCAAAACTTCTCTAAAGTTTTTAGGCTATATTGTAGGCTCAAATTCCTTGCGTACCGATCCGGATAAAGTTAAGCGCTTCGTAGGAATGTGTTCATGGTACAGACGTTTTATCGAGAATTTTTCTACCTTGTTATCACCTATTAATGATCTTTTGAAAGGACGAAAAAAAGGACAATCGATAGATTGGACAAAGGCAGCCGAAGAATCTTTTATAAAGATTAAAGAGCTATTGGTTTCAGCTCCCATTTCATCCCAACCAGATTTTTCCCAACAGTTTTATATTTCTAGTGATGCTTCTAATACCGGTTTAGGGGGCGTCCTAACACAAAAAATCAATGGTGAGGAAAGAGTGATAGCGTATGCCAGTAGAACTTTATCAAAGGCTGAACGTAACTATTCGGTTGTTGAAAAAGAATGTTTAGCAGTACTCTTTAACATCGAAAAGTTTCGACCTTACATAGAAGGTGTTCCTTTCACGGTCATAACAGATCATTATAGTTTATTGTGGCTTAATTCTATTAAAAACCCTAGTGGCAAACTAGCGCGTTGGGCGATTAGGTTGAGACAACATACGTTTAATTTAATTCATAGAAAAGGAGTCCACAATGTTATTCCTGACGCTTTGTCAAGAATCCCAGATCATACAGTGGACGAAAACAGTCTTAATGCACAAATTGACGTAAGAATAGATACAGTTGATATAGATCGCATTGATCCATGGTACGATAATTTACGGCAGCAAATTAAAGAATTTCCTCAAAATTTTCCGCAGTGGAAGGTGGAAAATGATTTCGTGTACAAATTTATCCCAAACCAGTTGCCTTTAAAAGTTAATGTACCCGAGTGGAAAATACTAGTTCCTAAACCACAGAGAGAGGAAGTTATAGACATGTGTCACACTCCTCCTACTTCTGGTCATTTTGGTTTTTATAAAACTCTTCACAGGGTTCAGGAACAGTATTATTGGCTAAAAATGCGTTTTGATATCTTAAAGTTCGTGAGGACTTGTGAAGTATGTGGAGCGCAGAAATCTCCAAATGCACTACCTATGGGACTGATGGGAAAAGAGAAAACGGTTAATTACCCTTTTCAAGTCATAGCAGCTGATCTAGTAGGCCCATTCCCACGTTCAAAAAGGGGAAATAAATGGCTTCTCGTGGTTTCTTGCTGGTTTACAAAGTATACCATGCTATTTCCTTTGAAAAGCTCTAAAGCTGGATATATAGAGAGAATTTTGGAAAATAATGTCTTTCTAATCCACGGTGTTCCATCGCTCTTAATATGCGATAACGGTACTCAGTTTACCTCTAAGAGTTTTAAGAGCCTAAGTGAAACTTATAGTTTTAATATCCGTTTTTAATCCCGTGTACTCTCCACAATGTAATTTTGTCGAACGTAATAACCGAACAATCGGGACCGCTTTAAGAAGTTACGTTGATTCACATGACACTTGGGATGGCAATATTTCCAAAATTCAACAAGCAATAAATACCGCAAGACACGAAGTAACAGGGTTCACACCGTCTTTCTTAGTTTACGGCAGACATATACCTCTATCCGGATCGTATTATAAAAATTTAGATTTGGATGTCAATGTTGACAGCGAAATAATTCCGGGTAACAGGGGTGCGTACGCCGAAAATTTAAAGGGTTTAAAAGATATTTTCACCGACGTGCGTAGTAAGATACATAAGGCTTATGAACGGAACAGTAAGTCTTACAACCTTAGAAAAAGGGATTTTTCCTTTAAAATAGGTGATCACGTTTGGCGAAAAAATAAAATTCTTTCCAGTGCAGCTGATAAATTCACATCTAAGCTAGTACCTAAGTATGTGCATTGCGTGATAAGAGAAAAGATTTCAGACTTAGTTTATGGTTTAGTTAATTTAGATGGGACTAAAGTAGGACGATGGCATATTAAAGACTTAAAACCATTCAATGGACCTAACCCTAATGAAAGTTTGTCAGAAGAAGAATAATTTATATTTACATTATCCTAATTGCTTTACTTTACTTTTTTGATGTTGCTCTGTAGAGGTGACGACCTCGTTTTTTTGACTGTTATAAAAGTTGAGCAGAGTATAGCTTACTTTTATAGTTTTTTGCTAAGGTTTTGGGTACTGATCATATCCAAACTTAGGTTGATTGTAGTTGATGTTTAGCATCGACTCAGCTGTTGCGAGCTTGCGAAAGAGTCACACTCAGGATATATCATATGACTGGTATGTCGGTGGTCGCGGGATTTGATTTGCTTAAGACCCCAAATAATATCCAGTTCTTGACACTTGGAAGCGAAATTTTGATTAGAGGCAATCCAAAGTGATCTTGGGTTTGGACAAGCGCAAGATGGAGCTCGCGTGGTATGATGTTTGAGTCAAAAGATTTTATGAGCAATTTCAAAGTTTGTTACCCGAGTGGGTGTATTTTTATTACCTTAATGGTATATTTTGGGTGCAATTAAGAGTAAATTGATTTTGGTTTATCCAGTAAGTCTAAGACTTGGATTAATTTGATTTAGATCTTCTTCTGAATTGACAAACTGAGGGTATTTTCCATTCTTTTCAGGGCCGTTTAAACGTTACCTTTGAGTCACTAATTTTTTTAAAATTTTTTTGCATAGACTCATAGGCGTATGTTGAGTTTTTTCGGTATACTATCAGATTGATAGGAAATTGAAGTCCTGCAGGAGAACTAAAGGCTGATCATTTACAGGAGACGAGAGCAAAGTAAGACAGTCGTTTCACAAAGAAATGATCAAAATCTGATACCGAGATGAGAACCTTGTTAAGAGAGGCTAAGCGCAGTGAAGGAAGATTCCTAACCGAATTTTTAGATTTCCAAGAGGTAATCTAGAAGTTTGGGCTGACAGAAAACGGTTATGCCTGATACCTGTAGCAGTTTCTTCTAGAGGCTATTATCTAGGGAGACGATTAACACCATGATCGAATATTTTAGCTGTCAACGATGTTTTCTTCTTGTTTCTGATTAAGCTGGAAAAGCTCTTGCCGTCTTCAAAAGTTTTGTTGCGTTGCCACCGAAAAATTGAGAAATTTTTACTTCAAGTAGCTTTTTTTAAGCTCATTTTCGTTTTTTGGAAATTCCCGTTAGAAGCTTGGTTAAGTCAACCTTGTAAACCTTTTAGGTTGTATCCCATGAGTTATCTGTTTTTACAGGCTGTGATGCACCGGGTGCTAACAGATGCCGTTACGACGTTTGGCAGGAAGTTAGTCTTCCTGAGGAACAGACTGATTGGAAGGGTAGTCTATGGAGGGCGAACGTTTGACCTTTGGGACCTTTAGAGGTTTTGTTACCCAATGGTTATTTCTATTTGAACCAAAGGAGAGCCTAGCTACTGTAGTCGACCTCAGCTCCAATTAGCCTATTAGTGGTGACAGGCTGTTGGCAGTAGTGTGTTTCGGAACACCCTATTGACTAAATTCTTTTTTGACTTATGGTGGTGTGGTAGACACCGTTTTAGTTTAGTGGATGCTATAATCTACTCCCTTTTGTTGGTGGACACCAGGGTCACCATTTCCGAATTTTATTGTCTCCACCTTTCAGTATATCGTGGTGAGGTGTTTGTCTCCTGTTATGTGGGATGGATTGAATGTTTTTCGTTGTTGTTCCAGGGCGAGAACAGTACACGAGGGTTCTTCATGCAACTTGAAGAGGCGCAATGCTGGTTAAGTTTTATATCTCTGTATAGCCACCCTGAAGAATGACGGAGGGCGTTTGTTCTGGCTCATGTTTCTAGGCAGATTTGTCACTTTGGTGCGATGTGCCGAAGATTTGATTAGCTTTTGCTAAGAGCTTTCACCAAGCTCAGTATGGAGTTATCATAACCAAGAGTTTGGGATTTGAACTCCTGTATATATTTCTGTATATATTTCTGTATATATTTCGGTGTATGTTGGTTGCCTGAGGGCATGTGCTCAAAATGCGTGATTTTGAGTCGTTTTGCTTATGGACTCCTATATATAGGGTTATGACTTTAGGGAGGTCCTATTTCGAGGCTTGCTGTCTCATACAGTTATATTGGGAATGTTTCCTAGAATGTTAGTTGTGCGCAGACTAATCATTCTGTTCTTAGTGAACATTGCTTTTTGAAGCAGGATCATTCAGTTTGGTGAATTTTAGCTTTTATAGCTATTCACTGTGTTTAGGGTGAATTTTAGCTTTTATAGCTATTCACTGTGCCTATAGTGATATTGTTAGCTTTTATAGCTGCTCACTATGTTAATGGCGAGATTGTTCTTTAAGAACGCGGACTTTGTGTAGTCGAGGGCTATTTACAGAGTGTTTTCTTGGCGAGGAGCCGAGGTTTTTTCTGGCGATGTACCAGAATGTTTTCTTGGCGAGGAGCCGAGGTTTTTTCTGGCGATGTACCAGAATGTTTTCTTGGCGAGGAGCCGAGGTTTTTTCTGGCGATATACCAGAGTGTTTTCTTGGCGAGGAGCCGAGGTTTTTTTTCTGGCGATATACCAGAGTGTTTAGTTGGCGATGAGCTGACGCGTTTTCTGGCGATCAACCAGAGCGTTTTCCCTGGCGATTTTAGCATGTCTAGATGTCTTAGGACGTCGACATTGCGCGAAAGAGTGCGATTATTTTCTGATGCGACTAGTAGTGATACTAGAGTTAGAATGTTCTCTTAGCGGTGAGCTAGAGAATTGATGGCGATTTTTTCCGAGCGTTTGTCTGGATTTTCATCCAGATGTTTTTCTTAGCCTTGTGCTAAATGGTCTTACAAGACTTTCTCTTTTTAGTGTTAGTGTTTGCACTAGAATCATTTATTTTTTTGTTTTTCTTTATTCAAGAATTTTTCTAAATTTCTTTTGCGGAAATAGAAAATTTTCTGACAGTCCTTAAACTATTTTAAGGGGGGTGTTCATATTTTGTTTCAGTTCACTTTTTTGATTTAGACAAGAGTCTAGACAAAGTTATATTTTTTTTGTTGTTTTGGTAACAATAACAGAGCTGATTCTTTTATATAAGAAGACCGCGATTGTTACTTTAGAAAGGTATTTCTTATGTTCATGCAAGGATTTTTATTTACTTTTTGATGTACTTAACCTTAGTGCTTAATTAAGTTAAGTCTAGTTATAAGATTCTTGTGTACATGCAAAGATTTTCATTTGGTTTTCATTGTACTTAATATTAGTGCTTAATTGAATTAAGTCTAGTGGTAAGGTCCGAAGTTTGTAATTTTGTTTTAAGTTCTGACCTTAGTAGTAAGTGATAGTGTACCACTTTGTACCTTTTCATAAGTAGCCTTAGTCTAATAGACTAGTGTAGTCTATTTCTTTTTGGAAGGGGGTAAATGTAACATTCATTTTTTCCTAGATTTTAAGACCATGTAATGTTACTGATTTTTCACTTTAAATTGTACTTCTTTTCATTTTTGTATCGAGCAGTATATTAATCAGAAATTGCTAGCCGCTCGGTATATTAGTGTGCTGTGCGGGTTTGCGACCGAATCTCTCGATACGCCGGGATTGGTCAAATATTTGTATCCGGTTTTTTGGTTCCGGCGTCGCGATATTACCGAGAGAGTGCCCACGGCTTATTTAAGGGTCGGGGGACAGGAATCTTGGCTTATTTCCACCGAGCCGCCAAGTAGGTTCATTTCCACCGAGCCGCCAAGTAGTGGGCTTATTTCCACCGAGCCGCCAAGTAGGCTTATTTCCACCGAGCCGCCAAGTAGGCTTATTTCCATCGAGCCGCAGCCAGGCTTACTTCGACCGAGCCGCAGTAGAGGCTCATAGCAAAATTTACGAGAGCCAAGTAAAGCACGAGTTTTTTTTTCTAACGTAAAGCCGTAGTGGGCTCTGAGTGTTTCCTACAAAGTGTGAAATCGGTTTTGTGTTCCATCGAAGGCCTAGAAGCCCAAATAAAAACCGTAAGTTACCAGAACATTCATCAATAGACCTATTCCCGAAATAAGTGTCTTAATAGCAATTTGAACTGACAAAAGGTGAAGTGAAAATCACGATTCTTCGCTTTCGGGGGTAGTCAGGTTTTAGAATTTAAATGTCTGATTTAGGGACTCTAATAATAATAACTACCTGTTAGGCTAGAATTTTTTTGTAATCCGTAAAACCGCAAAGGTTAGAACTTTTATTTTAAAATCATGAATAAATTTTCTTTTTGTTGATTAAAGCTAGTGTCTCACTGAATACCTATCTTACTTTTCAGGATAATGACGGCTGTACCAAACTGTTTTTTTATTTAACAACTGTACACCCTTTCAGTATTTTTTCATTTTTTTAGCTGAAGTTAGATCCTTTCTATTTTAAAATGAATGGTACCCAAAAGTCGTACAGCTGAGGTTTTTTAAAAATAAAAAAAAATAATTCCAAAAAGACGTACAAAAATTATCTCTTACCCATATCTCTCTACCAAGGAAAACTGAGCTAGTGTGTGTTTAATTTCTTTAGTTCTTTTAAAATCAGGATCCACTCAATTCATTATCAGAAATTAAAAAGAGGTTGCAAGAAAATTGCGCCCAAGCGTGGGAAAAACAACTTTTCACAGGGTACAAAAGTGCGGGCAAGTTCACACGTTACAAAATAGCGCTGTCAACGCGGGGCTTTTGGAATTTTATTTTTTTAAAAAAGGGTTCAGTGTACTAGCTTTCGAACAAAGTAAAAGCTCTAACTTTTCAGATATTTTTATTTCATAACATTTATTAAACGAAACTACACTATAGCAATAAGACAAAAGCAGGAAATTTGTAGAATTATTTATTTCAATTTATCTGATGGTGGTATAGATATTTGAATTTTGTTAATCGACTCTAAGATAAGAGATTCCTACTTTTTTCTTAAAAGCTACTTTTATAGTTCAGATTAGCAGATGTGTTGGTAGACTTTAATTTTGCATTGTTAGATTTATTTTGCGGTTAACCGAAGAGAAAAAACTGTACATTTTTTTCTCACCTATGTTTTGCATGAATATTAAAAATACTTTGCTGATACGAAACGGTATTTGGAGATTTTTTTGTTGAAAATTCTTAAGATATCTAGTAAAGGAATTTTAATACAAGGCGATACTTAGAAATTTTTTTTAAAATTGTCGAAGATTTTTTTTAATGTTTGGTAAAGAAGTTTACATATTTTAAGTGCCTTTACATATTTTCTATTTTGACTATTGGGAGCACAGGAGAAATATTTTCACGACTTTTTAAACAATTCTTTTAAATTGTATTCATTTATCATGGAGGCCTTCAATTTTAAAGTCAATCACCTACTGGAATATGAGTTAGACTATGAACTGAAAATCCATCGTACTTTCTCAGAACGTCCGGTCGCGGATAAAAGAAAAATTCTAACGAGGATCTTAAGTAAAGAAATATTCCAATAGATCAGATTGTACTAAATAGTTACAAAAAGTTTCAGATTTTTTTTGTCTAATAAAAATTCTCCTTCTCAAGTTAAAACTCCTGCTTCTCCAAATGGTCACATGTCTCCTTTATTCGTGCATAAATATTTAGATAACAGACCGCATATAAAGATAAATCTATTAGGTGTCCATTTCTCGGCTTTATTTGACTCTGGTGCAAATGCCTCCGTTGTAGGTCAGAATGGTGTTAAAATTTTAAGTCGTTTAAGTATAAAAATATGCCATGTCAAAAATAGAAGTGCAGATGGCAGCCGTCTAAAAGTTTTAGGTTGAACTGCCGCTAGTCTGCAATGGTCATTATTTAGTAATTTCTGCTTTAGTAGTACCTTCTCTATCACATACTTTGGTTTTAGGATGTGATTTTGCACAAAAATTCGGAATTTTAGTAAATTTTAAAAATAATTCGTGGTATCCACAGTCCCTAGAAGTCAATTCTCATACAAGTTTTAAAGATTGTTATTCAGAAAGTTCTTTAGAAAACCTTTTCTCGCGTCTATGTACCCTAGATGATCTCTCGCGGACGGAACGCTTAAAAGGCAGAAAAAGTAATAAGCACTTTCAATGAAATAAGTAGTAAAGATAGGTTAGGCCGAACGAATAAAATCACCATGTCTATAGATACGGCTGATGCCAGTCCTGTAAAGACAAGGCCCTTCGCCATGTCTCCGTACATGTCAAAAGTATTAAATAAGGAGTTAGACGAAATGTTGAAACTCGGAGTGATATCGTCTATGCTTTGACGGAAGAAAGCTCAACGAGGTCAGCAAATTTGATAACTATCCATTACCGAACATCGATAGAATTTTGACATCACTCAGGAATGCTAAGTATGTATCTTCGATAGATCTTAGAAAGGCTTTCTGGCAAATTCCTTTGGACAAAATCCTCTAAGGAAAAGACCGCTTTTGCCGTAGTAGGCCGAGGTCTATTTCAGTTCGTCACTATGCCGTTTGGTCTAAAGAACGCTGCTCAAACTCAGCAACGTTAAGTGGACGCTATATTTGGCCCGAAATATGAGCCACATATTTTTACCTATCTAGATGATATTTTAGTAACATCGGAAGACTTCGAATCGCATATACGCTTACTTAAAGAAGTAAAAAATAAATTGAAAGAGGCCGGACTGACGACAAATTTGAGCAAATGTGATTTTTTCAAAACTTCTCTAAAGTTTTTAGGCTATATTGTAGGCTCAAATTCCTTGCGTACCGATCCGGATAAAGTTAAGCGCTTCGTAGGAATGTGTTCATGGTACAGACGTTTTATCGAGAATTTTTCTACCTTGTTATCACCTATTAATGATCTTTTGAAAGGACGAAAAAAAGGACAATCGATAGATTGGACAAAGGCAGCCGAAGAATCTTTTATAAAGATTAAAGAGCTATTGGTTTCAGCTCCCATTTCATCCCAACCAGATTTTTCCCAACAGTTTTATATTTCTAGTGATGCTTCTAATACCGGTTTAGGGGGCGTCCTAACACAAAAAATCAATGGTGAGGAAAGAGTGATAGCGTATGCCAGTAGAACTTTATCAAAGGCTGAACGTAACTATTCGGTTGTTGAAAAAGAATGTTTAGCAGTACTCTTTAACATCGAAAAGTTTCGACCTTACATAGAAGGTGTTCCTTTCACGGTCATAACAGATCATTATAGTTTATTGTGGCTTAATTCTATTAAAAACCCTAGTGGCAAACTAGCGCGTTGGGCGATTAGGTTGAGACAACATACGTTTAATTTAATTCATAGAAAAGGAGTCCACAATGTTATTCCTGACGCTTTGTCAAGAATCCCAGATCATACAGTGGACGAAAACAGTCTTAATGCACAAATTGACGTAAGAATAGATACAGTTGATATAGATCGCATTGATCCATGGTACGATAATTTACGGCAGCAAATTAAAGAATTTCCTCAAAATTTTCCGCAGTGGAAGGTGGAAAATGATTTCGTGTACAAATTTATCCCAAACCAGTTGCCTTTAAAAGTTAATGTACCCGAGTGGAAAATACTAGTTCCTAAACCACAGAGAGAGGAAGTTATAGACATGTGTCACACTCCTCCTACTTCTGGTCATTTTGGTTTTTATAAAACTCTTCACAGGGTTCAGGAACAGTATTATTGGCTAAAAATGCGTTTTGATATCTTAAAGTTCGTGAGGACTTGTGAAGTATGTGGAGCGCAGAAATCTCCAAATGCACTACCTATGGGACTGATGGGAAAAGAGAAAACGGTTAATTACCCTTTTCAAGTCATAGCAGCTGATCTAGTAGGCCCATTCCCACGTTCAAAAAGGGGAAATAAATGGCTTCTCGTGGTTTCTTGCTGGTTTACAAAGTATACCATGCTATTTCCTTTGAAAAGCTCTAAAGCTGGATATATAGAGAGAATTTTGGAAAATAATGTCTTTCTAATCCACGGTGTTCCATCGCTCTTAATATGCGATAACGGTACTCAGTTTACCTCTAAGAGTTTTAAGAGCCTAAGTGAAACTTATAGTTTTAATATCCGTTTTAATCCCGTGTACTCTCCACAATGTAATTTTGTCGAACGTAATAACCGAACAATCGGGACCGCTTTAAGAAGTTACGTTGATTCACATGACACTTGGGATGGCAATATTTCCAAAATTCAACAAGCAATAAATACCGCAAGACACGAAGTAACAGGGTTCACACCGTCTTTCTTAGTTTACGGCAGACATATACCTCTATCCGGATCGTATTATAAAAATTTAGATTTGGATGTCAATGTTGACAGCGAAATAATTCCGGGTAACAGGGGTGCGTACGCCGAAAATTTAAAGGGTTTAAAAGATATTTTCACCGACGTGCGTAGTAAGATACATAAGGCTTATGAACGGAACAGTAAGTCTTACAACCTTAGAAAAAGGGATTTTTCCTTTAAAATAGGTGATCACGTTTGGCGAAAAAAATAAAATTCTTTCCAGTGCAGCTGATAAATTCACATCTAAGCTAGTACCTAAGTATGTGCATTGCGTGATAAGAGAAAAGATTTCAGACTTAGTTTATGGTTTAGTTAATTTAGATGGGACTAAAGTAGGACGATGGCATATTAAAGACTTAAAACCATTCAATGGACCTAACCCTAATGAAAGTTTGTCAGAAGAAGAATAATTTATATTTACATTATCCTAATTGCTTTACTTTACTTTTTTGATGTTGCTCTGTAGAGGTGACGACCTCGTTTTTTTGACTGTTATAAAAGTTGAGCAGAGTATAGCTTACTTTTATAGTTTTTTGCTAAGGTTTTGGGTACTGATCATATCCAAACTTAGGTTGATTGTAGTTGATGTTTAGCATCGACTCAGCTGTTGCGAGCTTGCGAAAGAGTCACACTCAGGATATATCATATGACTGGTATGTCGGTGGTCGCGGGATTTGATTTGCTTAAGACCCCAAATAATATCCAGTTCTTGACACTTGGAAGCGAAATTTTGATTAGAGGCAATCCAAAGTGATCTTGGGTTTGGACAAGCGCAAGATGGAGCTCGCGTGGTATGATGTTTGAGTCAAAAGATTTTATGAGCAATTTCAAAGTTTGTTACCCGAGTGGGTGTATTTTTATTACCTTAATGGTATATTTTGGGTGCAATTAAGAGTAAATTGATTTTGGTTTATCCAGTAAGTCTAAGACTTGGATTAATTTGATTTAGATCTTCTTCTGAATTGACAAACTGAGGGTATTTTCCATTCTTTTCAGGGCCGTTTAAACGTTACCTTTGAGTCACTAATTTTTTTAAAATTTTTTTGCATAGACTCATAGGCGTATGTTGAGTTTTTTCGGTATACTATCAGATTGATAGGAAATTGAAGTCCTGCAGGAGAACTAAAGGCTGATCATTTACAGGAGACGAGAGCAAAGTAAGACAGTCGTTTCACAAAGAAATGATCAAAATCTGATACCGAGATGAGAACCTTGTTAAGAGAGGCTAAGCGCAGTGAAGGAAGATTCCTAACCGAATTTTTAGATTTCCAAGAGGTAATCTAGAAGTTTGGGCTGACAGAAAACGGTTATGCCTGATACCTGTAGCAGTTTCTTCTAGAGGCTATTATCTAGGGAGACGATTAACACCATGATCGAATATTTTAGCTGTCAACGATGTTTTCTTCTTGTTTCTGATTAAGCTGGAAAAGCTCTTGCCGTCTTCAAAAGTTTTGTTGCGTTGCCACCGAAAAATTGAGAAATTTTTACTTCAAGTAGCTTTTTAAGCTCATTTTCGTTTTTTGGAAATTCCCGTTAGAAGCTTGGTTAAGTCAACCTTGTAAACCTTTTAGGTTGTATCCCATGAGTTATCTGTTTTTACAGGCTGTGATGCACCGGGTGCTAACAGATGCCGTTACGACGTTTGGCAGGAAGTTAGTCTTCCTGAGGAACAGACTGATTGGAAGGGTAGTCTATGGAGGGCGAACGTTTGACCTTTGGGACCTTTAGAGGTTTTGTTACCCAATGGTTATTTCTATTTGAACCAAAGGAGAGCCTAGCTACTGTAGTCGACCTCAGCTCCAATTAGCCTATTAGTGGTGACAGGCTGTTGGCAGTAGTGTGTTTCGGAACACCCTATTGACTAAATTCTTTTTTGACTTATGGTGGTGTGGTAGACACCGTTTTAGTTTAGTGGATGCTATAATCTACTCCCTTTTGTTGGTGGACACCAGGGTCACCATTTCCGAATTTTATTGTCTCCACCTTTCAGTATATCGTGGTGAGGTGTTTGTCTCCTGTTATGTGGGATGGATTGAATGTTTTTCGTTGTTGTTCCAGGGCGAGAACAGTACACGAGGGTTCTTCATGCAACTTGAAGAGGCGCAATGCTGGTTAAGTTTTATATCTCTGTATAGCCACCCTGAAGAATGACGGAGGGCGTTTGTTCTGGCTCATGTTTCTAGGCAGATTTGTCACTTTGGTGCGATGTGCCGAAGATTTGATTAGCTTTTGCTAAGAGCTTTCACCAAGCTCAGTATGGAGTTATCATAACCAAGAGTTTGGGATTTGAACTCCTGTATATATTTCTGTATATATTTCTGTATATATTTCGGTGTATGTTGGTTGCCTGAGGGCATGTGCTCAAAATGCGTGATTTTGAGTCGTTTTGCTTATGGACTCCTATATATAGGGTTATGACTTTAGGGAGGTCCTATTTCGAGGCTTGCTGTCTCATACAGTTATATTGGGAATGTTTCCTAGAATGTTAGTTGTGCGCAGACTAATCATTCTGTTCTTAGTGAACATTGCTTTTTGAAGCAGGATCATTCAGTTTGGTGAATTTTAGCTTTTATAGCTATTCACTGTGTTTAGGGTGAATTTTAGCTTTTATAGCTATTCACTGTGCCTATAGTGATATTGTTAGCTTTTATAGCTGCTCACTATGTTAATGGCGAGATTGTTCTTTAAGAACGCGGACTTTGTGTAGTCGAGGGCTATTTACAGAGTGTTTTCTTGGCGAGGAGCCGAGGTTTTTTCTGGCGATGTACCAGAATGTTTTCTTGGCGAGGAGCCGAGGTTTTTTCTGGCGATGTACCAGAATGTTTTCTTGGCGAGGAGCCGAGGTTTTTTCTGGCGATATACCAGAGTGTTTTCTTGGCGAGGAGCCGAGGTTTTTTTTCTGGCGATATACCAGAGTGTTTAGTTGGCGATGAGCTGACGCGTTTTCTGGCGATCAACCAGAGCGTTTTCCCTGGCGATTTTAGCATGTCTAGATGTCTTAGGACGTCGACATTGCGCGAAAGAGTGCGATTATTTTCTGATGCGACTAGTAGTGATACTAGAGTTAGAATGTTCTCTTAGCGGTGAGCTAGAGCATTGATGGCGATTTTTTCCGAGCGTTTGTCTGGATTTTCATCCAGATGTTTTTCTTAGCCTTGTGCTAAATGGTCTTACAAGACTTTCTCTTTTTAGTGTTAGTGTTTGCACTAGAATCATTTATTTTTTTGTTTTTCTTTATTCAAGAATTTTTCTAAATTTCTTTTGCGGAAATAGAAAATTTTCTGACAGTCCTTAAACTATTTTAAGGGGGGTGTTCATATTTTGTTTCAGTTCACTTTTTTGATTTAGACAAGAGTCTAGACAAAGTTATATTTTTTTTGTTGTTTTGGTAACAATAACAGAGCTGATTCTTTTATATAAGAAGACCGCGATTGTTACTTTAGAAAGGTATTTCTTATGTTCATGCAAGGATTTTTATTTACTTTTTGATGTACTTAACCTTAGTGCTTAATTAAGTTAAGTCTAGTTATAAGATTCTTGTGTACATGCAAAGATTTTCATTTGGTTTTCATTGTACTTAATATTAGTGCTTAATTGAATTAAGTCTAGTGGTAAGGTCCGAAGTTTGTAATTTTGTTTTAAGTTCTGACCTTAGTAGTAAGTGATAGTGTACCACTTTGTACCTTTTCATAAGTAGCCTTAGTCTAATAGACTAGTGTAGTCTATTTCTTTTTGGAAGGGGGTAAATGTAACATTCATTTTTTCCTAGATTTTAAGACCATGTAATGTTACTGATTTTTCACTTTAAATTGTACTTCTTTTCATTTTTGTATCGAGCAGTATATTAATCAGAAATTGCTAGCCGCTCGGTATATTAGTGTGCTGTGCGGGTTTGCGACCGAATCTCTCGATACGCCGGGATTGGTCAAATATTTGTATCCGGTTTTTTTGGTTCCGGCGTCGCGATATTACCGAGAGAGTGCCCACGGCTTATTTAAGGGTCCGGGGGACAGGAATCTTGGCTTATTTCCACCGAGCCGCCAAGTAGGTTCATTTCCACCGAGCCGCCAAGTAGTGGGCTTATTTCCACCGAGCCGCCAAGTAGGCTTATTTCCACCGAGCCGCCAAGTAGGCTTATTTCCATCGAGCCGCAGCCAGGCTTACTTCGACCGAGCCGCAGTAGAGGCTCATAGCAAAATTTACGAGAGCCAAGTAAAGCACGAGTTTTTTTTTCTAACGTAAAGCCGTAGTGGGCTCTGAGTGTTTCCTACAAAGTGTGAAATCGGTTTTGTGTTCCATCGAAGGCCTAGAAGCCCAAATAAAAACCGTAAGTTACCAGAACATTCATCAATAGACCTATTCCCGAAATAAGTGTCTTAATAGCAATTTGAACTGACAAAAGGTGAAGTGAAAATCACGATTCTTCGCTTTCGGGGGTAGTCAGGTTTTAGAATTTAAATGTCTGATTTAGGGACTCTAATAATAATAACTACCTGTTAGGCTAGAATTTTTTTGTAATCCGTAAAACCGCAAAGGTTAGAACTTTTATTTTAAAATCATGAATAAATTTTCTTTTTGTTGATTAAAGCTAGTGTCTCACTGAATACCTATCTTACTTTTCAGGATAATGACGGCTGTACCAAACTGTTTTTTTTATTTAACAACTGTACACCCTTTCAGTATTTTTTCATTTTTTTAGCTGAAGTTAGATCCTTTCTATTTTAAAATGAATGGTACCCTAAAGTCGTACAGCTGAGGTTTTTTAAAAATAAAAAAAAATAATTCCAAAAAGACGTACAAAAATTATCTCTTACCCATATCTCTCTACCAAGGAAAACTGAGCTAGTGTGTGTTTAATTTCTTTAGTTCTTTTAAAATCAGGATCCACTCAATTCATTATCAGAAATTAAAAAGAGGTTGCAAGAAAATTGCGCCCAAGCGTGGGAAAAACAACTTTTCACAGGGTACAAAAGTGCGGGCAAGTTCACACGTTACAATGTACCATCTAAGTTGTTCTTTTATTTTCATTTTATGTGTGAAAGATTTTATTTTTAGCACTTCTGCTTCCTCCGAGAGCATTCTTTACGAGTGGTAGTTTAAGAGTTTCTTTCTAACATATTCACTATAAACGCCAATGTGCCAGAGGGCTCAATACTGTATCCTACTCTCTTTCTCCTTTACATAAACTGCTGAAAAGGACCAGGAATCTAATATATAGCTTTTTAAATAAATTAATTGTTATATTGGAAATAATTTTGTTCCATACATTATCTAAACTTTGTATGGAACAAAATTATTTCCAATATAACAATCAATTTTATGTTCAGAAAGAAGGAACAGCTATGGATAATTGCTTATCACCTTTCATAGCCAATTTATTCATGAGTGAGTTTGAAATCGAAGCCAGTCAAGAATTCGAATATTTCCCAAGGGTATGGTATAGGTATGTGGATGATATTTTCGCGATTTTTAATACAAAGAAAGCAAATATTGATGATTTTGTTTCTAGATTAAATAGCCGGTATGATTCTATTAAATTCACTTACGAAGTTGAGAACAAAGGACAATTGCCTTTTCTAGATATTTTAATTATTAAAAATAATAATAGATTAGAATTTGATATCTATAGGAAGGACACAGTAACAGATAGATATATTCCTAATGATTCATTTCATTGCAAACAACATAAATTAGCCTCATTACATTTTTTAGTTCATCGTTTGGTCACTTTCCCTCTGAATAGAGTAAACTTTAATAAAGAAAGGAATCGTATTAGAAATATAACTAGAGTTAATGGTTATAACGATGACTTAGTAAATAAGCTAATAAACAGACATAAGTTTAGGTTTAATATTCAGAATTCCACCTTTTTTACACGCGAAGAAAATAACACCAAGTATGTCTCCATACCATATAATCCGAAATATAGCAAGGGACTCAATAAGGTAATTAATAAGGTAGGCCTCACCTTAGTCTATAAGTCATCAGACAATCTGAGGAATATCTTAGGAAATCCCAAAGATAAGATCCCTAATTGTGAGAAAAGTGGAATTTATGAAATTAGTTGTAATAATTGTAACAAAAAGTATGTTGGGCAAACTAAAAGGTCAGTTAAAACAAGATTTAAAGAACACTTAGCACACTTAAAATACAATAGAACAGAAAAGTCTAGCATTGCCGAACATGCCCTTGAAGTTGATCATACTGTAACATTAGATAATCTAAGATTAATAAAAAAATGTATCTGATAGGAGATTGTTGAACGCATACGAAAGTATGGAAATCATAAAATGTAAAAGTAGTTTAAATAAAGACAGAGGGCCTATTCCTTATAGTCCCCTCTACTGGTTACTTGACCGGAACTGATGGCCTGGCCTATGTCATTAGTTCCGCTTGAGTAATTCAAGGGTTAGGCTAAGTATAAATAGGGTAGAATTGTAGTTTAGCTTTAGTCAATCGTCGCTCCTGATGAAGCTAACATGGTTAGCGAAACGCGCGTCGAGTGCAAAAATAAAGTGTTTGGTGTAGTGGAGATATATACTGAGTAGTATCATTGTGCCAAAGATTCCACATTCCCAACTTAGTGCCTAGGATTGTGTTTCCCACCAAAACAATTTGCAATGATTCAAGACCAACGTGAGTCGCTTGTTCCGCACTCACGTCGTTATTTTCGTCTAGCACGTGTGCTATGTCCATAAAATATATATAAATTAACCGGCCAAGTGCAAGTCGGATTTGCGCAATTAGGGTTCCGTACGTTGATTGCTCTCCTCAACTAACCCTTTAAGTCAAAATTTAACTTTCAAAACTACACGGCTCTGATAGGGCCATAAATTTTTATAATAGTGCCAAATTTCAACTTTCTTTGTCAAATAGTTTCGGAGAAAATCGGGACAGACATGCTGACACCGAACCGATCTTATAAGTGTTCCGTACGAAACACTAAAAATGAACCTTAACAGGAATAACGAGCAAATAAATCAAGACAGACTTCTACACTTGTGAATCTCTCAGAAAATGGAAACTTTGTTTATGAACGTGGTTTTACATAAATTGTGTTCGCCTATACCTATAGTTTAAAAATACATACAACTACAAGAAACAAAGGTCAACGTAAAGAACAAAACAATAGAACTTAAACTAAGATTTTTTCCTACGTTATGTTTTACAAAGTCATTAACGATGCCATCAAGTTTAAAGACATGGTTATGCCTGACTCGAATTGTCTAAGCTTCTCACCTGTCTTGCTTTGTAGTAGATCCTAAATAATTTAAATCTGTTTTTAAAACCGAAAAATTACTTTTTGTTCTCAAACTTCTGTTTGTACAAGATATTGTACACCATAAATACGACACTGTTGCAGGCTGAATCTTGCTCAATCTGTTTAGAATCGAGCATATATATATATATATATATATATATATATATATATATATATATATATATATAACACGTAGGTTGAAAAGTTTTTGGTCTAGCTACTTAAAACACCTGATTTTTGGAAAATTCAACTTTACTCATCAATATAGTCTCCTTTAAGAGTGATACAATCAGTTCAACGCTTTTCTAACATTTCTATGTCTTTCGTGTAGGAGGATTTGTCTTTGCCTTCAAAATAGGCCTCGATTTCAGCATTGAGTTCTTTATTGGGGGCCAAATCTGGAGAATACGGTGGATGAGGAAGCAATTCGAACTTCAATTCATGCAATTTTGCCATCGTAACCATTGACTTGTGACTCGGTGCATTGTCTTAATGAAAGAGCACCTTTTTCTTGTTCAATTGCGACCGTTTCTTTGCGATTTTTGCCTTCAAATGCACCAACAACTTTATATAATATTCGCTATTGATGGTTGTTCTTTTCTCAGCATAGTCGATGAAAATTATTCCATACGCATCCCAAAATACAGAGGCCAAAACCTCCCCAGCCGACTGTTGTGTCTTTGGTCGCTTCGGGCACCTTTCACCGGCTCGTGTCCACTCAGCTGACTGCCGATTTGATTCCGGTGTATAATGGTGGATCCATGTTCCATCCATTGTCACATATCGCATGAAAAAATTGTTTTTATTGCGCTTAAACAGGTCCAAACAGTGCTCAGAATCATCAACACGTTGTTGTTTTTTGTCCGCTGTAAGCAAACGCAAAACAATTTTGTGGATTTTTTTGATGTTTTCCTGTGTAAGTACCTCATTAGGATGTCTAGACCGTTCAGCATCATATGTATCTGTATGACCGCGTTTAAATTCAGTATACCAGTAAATGATGAGTGATTTTCCAGGGGCAGAGTCCCCGTAACACTTACCAAGCCATTGCTTTGCTTGAACAGTATTTTTTCCCATCAAAAAATACTGTTTGATCAACACACGAAATTCGATTTTTCCACTGTTTTGAAAATATCAAAAGTAACGTCTTTAAAACCACTGTAACATGTAAACTAACCTTTGAAATGTCATGAAATGTTGGCACATATCGTCTGAGGGTTGGTACTTCCTAAAAAGCATATGGATTTTTTGAAAAGGGTCAAACCAAAAACTCTTCAGTTCACTATATATATATATATATATATATATATATATATATATATATATATATATATATATATATATATATATATAATATTTCGAAGATCTTAAACCACACCGACATTCCGGTCTTGATTGTCTTATCACCAGAAAATAAAATAAGCAGCATTTTACAAATATATAACAGTTTTCATCTCGAGCTAAAATTTACATCGAAGACAGAAAACCAAATCATTATAAACTTTGTTGTTCTAATACTACAACGAAACAGTGATGACTTAAAATCTAAATGGTACACAAAAAATACTTCGTCACGTCGATACTTTAATTATTTCACTCTACCCCAAATCTCAAAAAATAGCGTTATAATAGGATTGACAGACAAAGATCTAATCTTTAAGAAAGGTGAGGAAAATTCTCAAAAATAATAAATTCCCAGAAAAATTAGTATACAAAATTATCAAACAGGGAACTTATAACCTTTATAACAAAAAGCATCCCACAAATCGAAACAAAATTTAATTAACCTAAAAAAATATCTAGCTATGCCATATACTTAACCTCTATCCATCCGAAAAAAAACAAATATATTCTAAAAAAACAAACCGCCATGGTCTGCCACAAGGCAGAAGATGTTTTTTCTTCAATATTCACTATGTTAAAAAGTAAAGTTCATTTAAAAAAAAACCGGTCAAGTGCAAGTTGAACTTGCGCAATTAGTGTTCCGTACGTTGATTGCTTTTCAAATAAAAAATTTTGTTACGGAGGTATAAAATGATCAGTGACTTCACAAAACACACCCCACATGAGTTTTCAACAAAGTTTGTTTCCAATCTTTACTGAAATTTTTGGTTTTTTTATATACCAGATAAATTATTAAAGGTAATGCACTCGTGATAATTTTCGTTCAATCTACACCCCGTGGAGAATATTCGAGAATTTTTTCAAAATTTTTTGATAAGTACTTTTCGAGATAAGGCGGGTGGACAGCGATTTTTTAAAAATAATACAAAGAAAAGTGCGCGCAAGTATTACATTATATATACATTTTTTACTCGTGTTTTCACAAGCTTTCATTTGACACCACACTCGATTACCTAGTAAAAAATTTTTTTTTTCACTTCCGATTTCACCCCCCAAAACTAACCCCTTAAGTCAAAATTTAACTTTCAAAACTATATGGCTCTGATGAGGCCATCAATTCCTATATTATTACCACATTTCAACTTTCTATGACAAATAGTTTCGGAGAAAATCGGGTGTGACAAACGGACAGACGGACAGACACCGAAGTGATCTTATAAGTGTTCCGTACGGAACACTAAAAAAACTCCAACTTAGTATATTCTATACCCCGTCTAAATTGACTTAAAAAATATATTGGAATAAAAACAGAATAGATTAAATGGACATAAATACATAAAAAAAACATCTACAGTCTTATATAAGCACTAAGCAAATGAAAATCACGAATTTAACTTCCCCAACACTAAAGTCGTAAGTAAAGTCCATTATATAAAACAGATTGATTATTATCCAATAGAGAGATTTTGCAACGTTTATTTTTCACATGCCTTTATGATTATCGTTATCTAAAGCATGTGCAGTATTAACGCGAAGGAATTGCAAGGTTAGGTTAGTATTCATCTTCTATAAATTTAGGGGATTTTTTTTCATTCATTCCATGGTTAAGCACACCGGTTATTAGTATTAGACGGGTCAACACAAGTTTCTAAATTAAAACTGTGTGGCCGGTTTCTATCACTTTCTTCAATATTTCCAAGATAATACGAATGTGCAATAAATAAAATTCCGTTTGAAATTAGCACTACACACATTGTAATGCCATTGTGACAAGGCACAACACTAATTGCACAAGTCTGACTTGCACTTGGCCGGTTTTTACTACTTCATGTTAAAATAAGAGCTTGGCTGTAATCTCGTAGCTACTCGGAATATACTGCTACAGTGGTAGAAGTGTAGTGAAACAACTTTGTCACAAACCAACTTGAAGTAAGCAGTATCTATGACTGTATAAGTTTGCACCCACAATTTAGATGTGATGTCGTTCCTAAAATGAAGTTTCAAGTTAAGAATTAGAAAATCAAACCTAAACTTTTAATAAAATACTTCATATTAGTATTATTTAATTCGGTTATGTTATTATTTCTAAAGTTACTGGTTTGTCTGTCAATACCAAAAATTATTATCAAAGATTTGTCACAGTTAAGTGGAAAAATTATATTATTTGTACTTAAGACCTGTAGTAAGTTGTAATGTTTTTCTTTCGCTTATTTTCAAATATTTTTTTATAAATTATTTAATAAAATTAAATACTACTGTCAAAAACGGCCCCACCTGTCTACTAAGCCATTTTATCTGTTACTCTTGATTATTTACATCATAAATCGGTAGTAAATTACATCAATTATTACGCTCACAACAAAAACACCGAAACAAAAAAAGACAAGGACATTAATTTTTTTTAATGGACAGGTTCTTTTCCTTTCCAAATCTACCGTTTTGATAAAGCGTAAGGCGTCATCCACGTCTCATATAACTTGTCCGACTAGGTAATAGAAAATATAGGGTTTGAAAGGTCTATAAGCTTTTCGAACGGAACTGTACATTGTTTTAGAGATGCTAGAGACTGATAAACAATATGACAAAGTCTAAATTATTGAAGAGTCATCTAACAAACTTTCTTTAGGTTTCTTCTTTATTAAGAATCCCAATGGCATTTTAACTTTCGTTTCTTAACATGGTTTTTATATACACAGTGAGCATTTTTATCCATATGCAGGTCGGATCAAATTTAAAGAAATGTTTTTCGTGCAATCATTCTATCCTGCTTTAATAACAATAAAAAAAAATTATGTATATATATATATATATATATATATATATATATATATATATATATATATATATATATATATATATATATATATATATATATACAGGGTGAATCAACGATAGAGTAAATTGCATTATCTCATATGTTTCGGGAATGACGAAAAAATGTTAAACAAAATAGTTTTAGGGAATGTTAAGGTACACAGTTTAAAATTATTTTTGAGTATACAGGGTACTTCAAAAAAGTGTGGCCGATAGAACATATGTTTTTTTAAACGAAACATCCTATTTTCTATTTTATTTTTAAATGCTGCTTAAAATTTTATAACTTCTTCATTAATAATGTTATATACCTAAACTTAGTAGTTTTTCTAATATTTCAATTTTTTTAAAATATTCTAATTTTTAGTTTTGTAAAAAATTGCTAATTGCGCCATTGTTTCCGAAGGTGGATTACGCATAATTGGTACGAGCGGTCTATAGAGATGAAAAAAAAGATGTATATAAAGAAATTTTAGTTAGATGATACAAGGTGTTCAAAATAAATTTATGCATTTCGACTATTTTAAATCGAAAAATCTAAAATCTTTTAAATGGCACATCCTGTATATTATTGTTTTTTTTTAGATAGATTTTACAAAACCCTCCAACTCTTATTAAGTATATCATATGCCTATTTCCAATAGTTCTGGATTTATTTTGAATTTTTCAATGTTTACCGTTGTTTTTAATACCCTTACGCTGTAACGTCATAGTTGCCAAGATAAAACAAAAATGTAGGCATTGTCAAATTTTGACATGTCTATTAAGCAAGTAAAAATAATTTAATTTGTTGTAGTAAGTGACGTATAAAGGAAATAGTTATGGATTTTCCTAAAAATGAATTAATTTGATATGGTTTACATACTGGGCGAGGCGGGAAAAAATTGTCTTTTGGCAGTAAGGCTTTACGGAACGAAGTACCCTAATAGATGTATACTATCTAGAAAATCTTTTCAGTGCTTAATGGAACGGTTTGATGATAGTAGTAGAGTTGAGTATACAAAACGGAAAGTAGTAAACCAGTATGCTACCAATGAGGAAAAAGAACTGGAGATTTTACTTCCTCCTCAGGTCAGCAGCCGTCAACTAGCTGACTTATCTGACACATCCCAATCTACGGCTAATCGCACCACGAGAAAATACAAGTATCATCCCTTTCATATGGAACTACACCAAGAACTTCAAGACCTTGATTTTGAACGACTAATAAACTTTTGTACCACCATGAATGGAGCAATAGAGGCCGATCCAAATTTTTTATCTAAAATAATGTTTTCTGATGAAGCTACAATTCGCAGTTAACAGCCATAACATGCATTATTAATTAACAATTAATCCCTTTTGGGTCCGGGAAGTTCAAAACCTAAACCATTGGTCGCTTAATATATGATGTGGAATATTAAATTTTCAAATTATTGGTCCATATTTTTTCGACGAACCGCTTAACGGGCTTAGATATCTAAATTTTTGCGAAACCAATTACCCCAGCTTCTTGAAAAAGTTGATAACTTTGAAAGGGAACAAATGTGGATTCAACAAGACGGAGCTCCTGCTCATTACCACCGGGAAGTTCGGCAATTTTTAAACGATCGTTACCCACAAAAATGGATCGGTAGGGATGGATTCATTCAGTGGCCCCCTCAGTCATGTGACTTAACATCTTTAGACTTCTTTTTGTGTAGCTGCATTAAAGATCGTGTTCATGTGATTTCCCCACAGCACCAGTAGATATGGAAAATAGGATAAGGGATGCGTGCAGGACAATAACGCCCTTTATCCTAAGGAAAGGGAACGGAAATATAGTAAAACGACTAAGTATTCAAGTAAACGGGCATATTTTTGAACATTTATTACGTCATAATAATTAATCATTAGGTAAGTTAAACTATATTAAAATTATTATTAACTTTTTGTTTATGTTTTCATAATAGCGTAAGTGTATTAAAACAAGGGTAAAAATTGAGAAATTAAAAAAAATATCGAAAACTATTAGAAATAAGTATATGACATACTTAACAAAAGTTGGAGGGTTTTATAAAATCTATCAGAAAAAATAAAAATATACAGAGTGTGCCATTTTAAAAAATTGAGATTTTTCAATTTAAAATAGTTGAAATGCGTAAATTTATTTTGAACTCCCTGTAGCATCTAACTCAACTTTCTTTACATATGTCTTTTTTTATCTCTATAGAACGCTCGTACCAATTATGAGTATTCCACCTCCAGAAACAATGGCGCTACTGGCAGTTTTTTACAAAACTAAAAAGTAGTATTTTTTAAAAAGTTAAGATATAAAACATCTATAATATATATAAAATGCAACGTCTCTCTGTCTGTCTGTCCGTTAGTGCGCTTATCACTGGAGAACCACTTATCCGATTTACGTACTTTTTTTTTAAAACATACATATGTTCTCTGGCCAGATTATAGGAGATATTTTGTTACGTTAGGTAATATAAGAAATAAGCAGTGACGGTAATAGTGAATCAAGTCGGAAAAAAGTTTGCCGCTAGCGCGTTCCCTTCCAATACACAGCCTAAACCATTAAATATAGAACAATATTATGTAGCAGAGAATATCTATAATCTATAATCTATAATATATATAAAATGCAATGTCTTTCTGTCTGTCTGTCTGTCCATTAGTGCGTTTATCACGCGAGAATCACTTATCCGATTTACATGTATTTTTTTAAATTCATACATATATTCTTTGGCCAGGTTACATAATAATAATAATAATCTATATCTATAATATATATAAAATGCAACGTCTCTCTGTCTGTCTGTCTGTCTGTCCGTCAGTGCGCATATCCCTCGAGAACCACTTATCCGATTTACGTGATTTTTTAACTTCATACATATGTTCTCTGACCAGGTTATAGATATATATTTTATTACATCTATAATATATATAAAATGCAACTTATCTCTGTCTGTCTGTCCGTTAGTGCGCTTATCACTGGAGAACCACTTATCCGATTTACGTGCTTTTTTTTTAAATATACATATGTTTTCTGGCCAGGTTATAGTATATATTTTATTACGTTAGGTGACCTAAGGAATAAGCAGTGACGATAATAGTGAATCAAGTCGGAAACTTTGCCTCTAGCGCGTTCTCTTGCAATAAACTACCTAAAGCATTAAATATGGAACAATATCATGTAGCAAAGAATATAATATATATAAAATGCAACGTTTCTCTATCTGTCTGTCTGTCCGTTAGTGCGTTTATCACTCAAGAACCGATTTACGTGTTTTTATAAATTTATACATATGTTCTATATAATTCGATATAAGCCTAGATAATGGGAGATAAGGTGAGATAATGGGAGATAAGTATAAATAATGGGAGATAAGGAGAAATAATGGGAGATAAGCAGAGATAAGTCTAGATAATGGGAGTTATGGTGAGATAATGGGAGATAAGGAAAAATAATGGGAGATAAGGTGAGATAATGGAAGGTAAGGGGAAATAATGGGAGATAAGGAAAAATAATGGGAGATGAGCAGAGATAATCCTAGATAATGGAAATTGTGTAGAGATAATAGGGGATAAGGGGAAATAATGGGAGATAAGTCGAGATAAGTCTTGATAAGGGAAATAATGGCAGATATTTTATTACGTTAGGTAACATAAGGAATAAGCAGTGACGATAGTAGTGAATCAAGTCCAAGCGAGCGGAGCCGCGGGCACTGCTAGTTATTAATAAAAAAATTATAAGATTTTACGCAGAATTTAAAAATAAATTAGAAAATAGGATGTTCTATTTAAAAAAAAACATATGTTATATCGGCCTCACTTTTTTGAAATACTCTGTATACTCAAAAATAATTTTAAACTATGCACCTTAACATTCCCTATAACTATTGTATTTAACATTTTTTCGTCATTCTCGAAACAAATGAGATAATAAACTTTACTCTATCGTTGACTCACCCTGTATATATATATATATATATATATATATATATATATATATATATATATATATATATATATATATATATATATATATATATATATATATATATATATATATATATATATATATATATATATATAAACTAGATGGCTAATTGTTAACAAAAACGTAATATTTACAATGTTACTGTGGTTTAACTAAGCTTTTTACAACACATTTAATAAAAAAAAGTATAAAAATTATTACCTTTTGGAATAATTAGTTACTGACAATTAATTACACTTCAAGTTTTATATTTCAATCTTATAATTACTAAAAAAGCATTGTACATTTTTAAAAAATCTTTTATCCCAAGACGAATTTTTGTTAAATAATATCACTTAGTAAAAATTTTAACCCATTTATTCTGGAATACTTCATTATTCTAAAAATAACCGTACTAATATAATACTATAATTCGTTTAAAACACACGTAATACACTAAATTTTCATTACTTCATGCTACATAACTTCACTTCAAGTTTTTAGAACAAACTTTACCCTATTTATTTTTGGTTTGACGAGTTTCCCCGTAGTTTATTTTAGCTAATTTATTTTTTAATGATACTAGCTTTTTAATAAACCACTTTATAATCACATTATTAGGCCTAATTTATTGGAAAACGGTAAGATATGCCGGCAGACACACGAAAACAGATACTACAGCTGACTTGTGTAATAGATTCGGGTCAGTTGCCATAAATAGACTACTTAGTATACTTGCCTTTGGTTGAAACGGCGGTTCATTTAAATTGCTTTTAAATATTTAAATACTGAACCCAAAAGTTTTTGTGTCGGCAAAAAATGCGTAGAACTTTAATGTAAAAATATTTTTGGCTAAAAAAATAAAAGAAGTTTTTTATGATATTTATTTTTTAAACTTAGAATATTTCACTGAAAATGACAGTCAAAAAACATTGTGAAGCTGAGCAATATAAGACCATGAAGATTCATTTTTAAGGTCCCAGTATAAAATTTTCTTATAACATTTATTTGGTGAAATTTACATATAAAATATTAATAATAATATATCCGGTTTTATGGCGTCTTACGCCTTCCGGTCCCCTGCTTCCACACTCTTCTGTCTACCCAGTCCCCTGATCGTAGATTTCGTTCCGACATAGCTCTATTTATTTCACTCACCTATGTAGCCTTTTTTCCGTTTCTTTTGTCGGTGTCCATTTGAGTAATTGTTTCGAGATTCATCTGCCATGCATTCTCTCTACATGTCCGAACCACACCAGTTGTCTTCACTGGATTTCTTTTTTATATTTGTTTTCGTGTTCATAGCATTTCTTATTTCCTCGTTCGTTATTCTTTTCATACTTGATCTTCCTGCCGCTCTACGCCAGAAGGCCATTTCGAGAGAAAGCAGCCGCCGTTCCAAGTTTGCTGTTAGTTGCCAAGTTTCGCATCCATAAAGTACTCTACTTTTAAATATTGACTCATATGCTCTTCAGTCCCAACGTACACGTATGTGTACAAAACTTGTTTATATTATTTTGAATATAATTGAATTTGTTTGAAAATGTGTTTTACAAACTCTCTAAGGCCAGGACCACATCATCACGTTTGGTAAACCTGTAACTTGATAACAGCTGTTAGCAAGAAGATGGTCGCAGTCTAGTTTATGGTAATTTGAGGTTAGCTCTACTTACCGGCAAGTTTTGTTTCTGAATATTTTTTTTTATTATGGTTCCTGCAATTTTTTACACTTATTTTTAAATTTTAATAGTTAATTGCATGTTTTACAATATCCTCAAATTAATTGCTTATTTTTTTTTATTTCACCGTGTTTGAAAATATTTGTACACATATGTGTACAGGGTGGTCCAAATTGGACACTTTTAAAGGTAAACCCCTTTATGTAAAGGAGATGTCTGATTTCGGTGTCTGAGGCTAAATTTTTATGATAAACTCAATGGTGAAAACCGCATATCGATATCTAGCACCGTTTCAGATATATAGGGTGTTTTTAAAAAATCTGCATTTTGGAAAAATGTTTGTAATTCTTTTCCTATTGAGAATTTTTGATTTCTGTAAAAACATTCTCAAAGCACTTTTTCACGTGGATTTTAACAGTGTATATTTTTTAAATGAGATACTCTGTATATTTTTCCTTATCCGAATAGAGTTTTAAATTACCATTTTAAAAATATAGCACACTTTATATTTTGCTTAAATCTACTTCAAAATATTTAGGTTTTCAGTTTTTACGCGAGTTTTAAATGCACATTTTGTGAAGTAGGCTTTGAACGGAGCGGCCATATGGTTTAATTCAATTGTTTACCCGTGGTTGTCAGATTTTACGTCAGGATCAGTTATTAAATGGTCAGATAAATCGCAATGAAGTGTGAAAATTATGAAAAATGGGATATAATTGTGTGTTTCATACAAACCGGAGAAAATTCGGAAGCGGAAAGTAATTTTTACCACGACCGGTATCCAGAGAGGCGTCAACCCTTCAAGGATATATTCGCTCGATTGCGACAGTTTGAAAAGAAACGACCCAAAAATTATACATCAAACAGGGATAAGGAGTAAGAAGAAATAGTAGTTTTAGGCAAAGGAAAAGAATCCACTGGACTACCAAGAACTAACGTAAGTCGTACTTTGAAAAAGCACAAATTCAGGCCATATAGGACAAGAAAAGTTCATTACCTTAGAGACTGAGATTTTCAACGGCGTATGGATTTTTGCCAATGGTTTCTGGAGAATTGCAACCATGTTCCGAATTTTTCATTAAATTGCATTTAGACAGACGAAGCTTATATAAGCAATGCAGGTATTTTTAACCGTTACAATTATAAGTGGGCACAAGAAAATCCTCATTTAATTGTGGAGCAAAGAAATCAAGGCAGATTTGAATTTAATGTGTGGGCAGGAATTTTTAGAGGGAGGGTTATAGGTCCATTTATTTACGAAGGAACACTCACCTCTCAGAAATATTTAGAAATTTTAAGGCAGCAAATAGAACCTCTTGTTGATGAACGGCCGTTAATGGACCTTAGAAATATATTTTTTCAACACAACGGGGCACCCCCTCATAACGCTATAGTTATCAGTAATTTTTTATAGGCCAATTTCGACAATAACTGGATAACCAACCAAGGTCCGAACCGTTGGCCGGCAAGGTCACCGGATTTAATACCCATGGACTTCTATCTCTGAGGAAGATTGAAAGACCTAATTCTTAAATTGCCGACAAACACCAGGCGAGAGTTAGAAGTCGCAGTGATACAAAGTTTTGCGGCTCTCACTCCTCTTGAACTCATCAACTCGGTATGAAGTGTCCAGAAAAGGTGCTGCCTATGTGTAAATGAAACCGGTCGATATTTCGAACATTTCTTATAGAAAATTGTTTTGTTTTAGTTTGCTCTACTCGGAATAAGTTGTTTTATTGTTGTTTTGTTTTATTTTCTACATAGTTTAAAGTACTATAGCATTTAGTAAATATCATTGTAGTTATGACTCTTAGAGTTACTTCTGGGATTTTTTTTTACGATTTAACTGCTGTCGGTGAACAATTGATATTACCGCTCCGTCCAAAGCCTACTTCACAAAATGTGCATTTAAAACTCGCGTAAAAACTGAAAATCCTTATATTTTGAAGTAGATTTAAGCAAAATATAAAGTGTGCTATATTTTTAGAATGGTAATTTAAAGTTCTATTCGGATAAGGAAAAATATATAGGATATCTCATTTAAAAAATATATTTTTGCCTTAATAACTATTAAAATATTACTTGTATAAAAATATAACTTACACTGTTGAAATCCACATGAAAAAGTGCTTTGAGAATGTTTTTACAGAAATCAAAAATTTTCAATAGGAAAAAAATTACTACATTATTCCAAAATCTAGATTTTTGAAAAACACACTGTATATCTGAAACGGTACTAGATATCGATATGCGGTTTTCACCATTGAGCCTCAAATACCAACATCAGTTTTCGTCTATCTCCTTTAGAGATCCTTAAATGAAGATCACTGCGTGACATCCCAGACCCTAACCCCGATGGCAAACAAGATAACATTCCAGATGAAAATAAAGAGCATCCTCAAGTCCTCGGCATTGTTCAAAATGAAAATGAGGTTGTCTCAGATAATGACCACAATGATGATAGCGTGGAAGACATCCTCGATAACAATGACCAAGATCTGGAAGGACACGGGTGCTTTGTGTGGACTGTGGCATCTATCTGTGCATCCTGAAATACCAGACCTGTTTCTTAAAGTTCCATAGACAATAAAAAAATCTGAACTATCATTTTATTATTACTAATTTTTGATAATTTTTATTCGTTCGTAACTTAATATTTTATTTTATTTTGTATACTTTTTTCGATTCAATAAAAGTTTTAAAACTCATTTTGTAGTAACTCTTCATTGTTTGATTGTTCCTAAATTTTCTATGTCATAGTAGGGACTCAATGTGCACATATGTGTACAAATTATTTAATTAACAAAAATTATTAAAACATTAAAAACATCAAATTTAATCTTAAACGATATATCTAAACCCCCGAAAGTTGATTTTACAAAAAAGTTTTGGAAAATAGGCTCTCGGGACCGAAGAGTATATAGGACAAGTTTCGATTCTCGAGAAACACTTTTTGACCATAGGATAGAAGTTAGGCATTTGGACATCGGCTACTCAGGCGGAAATCCGCAGACAGCAGGAGCTCGTTCAACTTAACAAAGACCTGGAAGAAATTCTATCTTAGGGTGTCAGTAACCAAGTGAAATTTAACGCTACAAAAACCCAGGCGGCAGTTTTTTCTAAAAAAAGTTAACGTTGCTGAACCCGACATAGTCATGTCAGGGCACTCCATTCCCCTAGCATCGTCACTCAATTTGTTGAGCGTTAATTTGGGAGCAAATATGTCCTGGCATGAACATGTTGCAGGCATAGAAAGGAGAGCTTCTCAAATGTTGGGAATATTATTTCGAAACAGAAAGCTTTACACACCGCAACAACTGTTAATTCTTTACAGTAGCTCAAATTCGACCAACTATGGAATACTGCTCCCATGTTTGGGGCTCCACTCCCAAACACACACTGCATTTGTTGGATTTTGTTCAGAGAAGAGGTGTTCGTCTGATTGGAGACCTGGAACTGACCGACGACCGTGATTCGCTGGAACATCGAAGAACGGTTGGCGACTTAAGTCTATTCTACAAGTATTTTCATGGAAAGTGTTCGAACGATGTAGCCCGCTTAATTCCTCCCAGAGCGGTGCATGTTAGAAATACACGTCGCGCTAATATTTTACATCCGTACGCGGATGTTACTCTGCGTACAACGCTTTTCAAGCAGTCTTTTACATGGAGAACATCATCCCTTTGGAATAATTTGCCCAGGGCTGTGTTTCCCACCGAGTATAATTTACAGCGATTCAAGAACAACGTGAATCGTTTTTTTCCGCACACGTGCCGCCCCTGGAGCGCTTTAGGGACTTCCTTGTAGCACGTGTGCTAGACTCATAAAAAAGGCACCCTATCACTCTTTTTCCTTTTATAATTCTCTCTCCTAGTTCCTTCCCTGTACGGCCTCCGCTTTCAATTTTTTTAGTTCCCAGATATGTGTACTCGGTGCACGCTCCTATTGTTTCATTTTCTTGTGGGTGTAAATTATCTCTGTCACTTCCGATGCATAGGTATTTTGTTTTCGTTCGATTCACTGAGAGTCCCCATTCCTCGTATTCTATAAAATATCAAATACAAAAGTCAATTGGGCCGCTAGAGGTTTTAAATTATATGGCAACTAAACAAGGTTAGATTATTTTTGTAAATCTGACTGTTAAAAACTAAATCTACTTCCGATAAAATAATTAACGAGTTTTTAAATAATTAATAAACAAAATCACTAATTCCTAATACAAATTGGTGTCCTAGCAAAAGATCTACGAAAGAAAATTGTATTTCTTGTAAGTTACAGTTAATTTTGCCAAAAGAAAGATACAACATTGGTCAGTAAGTTCCTAATTTCGGTTATACATGAGAAAAAAATAACATTTAGAAATAAATAGGTTTTTATAAAAGTCTTTAGCAGCTATAAATATAAAGTAATTGTAATGAGCATAGGAATAAACATAATTATTACACTGCAATCAAACATTTCATGTAGATATTTCGTTTTGACACTAAAAAAACCTTAGACTTGTAGCAAGAAAATCGTTTACCATCTCGGTATTAATCTTAATTTCATTAGAAGCAACTTTTTGAAATTCTGTTTTTATTTTTCCTAAATAGATAAGGTTAACTAAAACGTCAACGCCAGCTGTTAGTGGCAATGACCCAATTTGGTGATAAAATCCACTTTTGCCTTTTTTTTAATTTTTCAAAAATGTCCGAATTCGAAAGAAAAGTATTGACAGTCTCTAGAAGATAAAAACCCTCCCTTAAAGTAGAACTGCCAATGCTTAGACTCTTCTCAAAACTCAAAAACAATAATGTATGATCAGGGGAAGCTTCTCAAACTCTGAAAGGCTTAAGCCTTCAAAACACATTGAAAATAAATCGACGACCGAAGGTGGAACGAACTTAAAAAAAACTCTTTTACGATGGCATTTTAGAAGCCTAAACCTTTCCAATACAGTGTAAAATATCGGCGGTCAGCGAAGAGACATTTCAAAAGAAAAAGAAACCTCTCTTACAATCACACTTCAATTATTCCAGATTGTATTGCTGGTATTGCAAAGTTTATTACTGAGAATAGCTTTAAAAATAAATTCGTTTTTGTTGTATTTATTTTTAAATCCCCTTTATTTATAGTTTCAGAAATATTAATCAGATATTCATTAATCAAATATACACAATTTTTTAAAGTTATGGGATTGCATTTTTGATAGAGTAATGAAAATCAACAGTACATAAAATGAATAATAATGGACCAAGAACAGAGCTTTGAAGAACTCATTTTGACACTGGTAGAGGATTTTAAATATCCCATATAAATCACATATAAATCCACTGATAATTAATAATTAGCAAACCAATGGCAAGTTTTCAAGCTAAAGTCAGTTATTTGTCTTTAGTCAAAGAAATAGAATGAATCAAGAGTCTAGATCAAGGAAAACTATTTTAAACCCTAATTATCTGTTATCTATAAAAAAGGATACGATGTTTGAGCCATAATAGTGTATTTATTACTTAAAGGAAATGATATTAAATTTAGACTTGATGAAACATTTCTTAAGGAGTTTAAAAGGAAATTACCCAAATCGTTATATTTAAATTATTCATGACATAATTTGGCTTCTATTTTTTAGTAAGTTAAATGACAAAGTATTCCTTATGTTCAAATAATAGTTTATAGAAGATTAAGATTTACTTATTCGTAAAAAAAATATGAAGTAAATATAATAATCCTTCACAAGATTACCAAGAAAACGAAGTATTTGGTCAATATTCTATATATATCAGAAAATTTTGACAAATAAATGATTCTTTATTATTAATTGATACGAACGAGCAGTAAAACAAAAAGGTCAAAATAATGATGAGATAGGCATAGTTTAGATTCAGCAATATTATGATTTTATCCTTTCTGGGTTATCACCAGGAGTTTTGACCTCGAAAAACTTGTGCTCTTTTATTTATAAACCATTTAAGTTTTCAAAATGCGTTTTTTGAGCTTAAAATGTGAATAACTCCGGTTATATAAGTTAGATTCAGATAAAAAAAAAGGCAAACTCATCTTAATGAAATTTCCAACAAATCTTCGTTGATTTTAAGTCGTTAAAGTGCCTACATAACCTACAAAATTAAAAAACAGACAAAAAACTGATTTTTCTTTTTTTTTCATTTTCTTGTACAAATCTTCTTCTTCTTCTTCTTCTTCTTCTTCTTCTTCTTCTTCTTCTTCCACGTACTGTAGGCCTCAGGCCTGTAGTTTCCAACTCATCAGTTTTCTTGAGATGTTGATGTCCAAGATTCGAGCCATCTCTTTGGAGGTCTTCCCAGGGGCCGTCGTATACTTGGTTTACCATCTCGCTAGTCTCTCCTCAGTCATTCTCTCCACGTGATCTCTCCAAGCTCTTCTACGTTTACGTCCCCATCTGATTATGTCTTCCACTTCGCATTCATGTCTTATGTCTGTGTTTCTTTTCCTATGTCTTAGTGTGTATCCCGAAATATTTCTAAGTATTTTCATCTCTGTTGTTCGAAGAATGCTTTTTGTTCTTTTATTGTCTGCTCTTGTTTCCATAGCGTATATAGTGTGGGTCTGACAAATGTTTTGTATATCCTTACTTTTACCTTTTTATTCATAAAGGCATTGTTCCAGATGATGTCCCGAAGTACGCCTGATATTCGGCTGGCTTTGTTTGCTTGATCCTTCAATTCATTTGTTCTATTTTGGCATGAGGTGATTTGTATGCCTAGGTAATTAAATGACATGACTTGTTCTATTGTTTTGTTGTCCAGAGCAAGTTTGCATCTTATTGGCTCTTTAGGTATAACGAGGGTTTCGGTTTTTGTGTTGGATACCTGTATGTTGAGGGCTTTAGCTTTTATGTAGAATGAGTACAGAAGCCGCTGAAAGTCGTCTTCGTTCTCTGCCACGATCACAGCGTCGTCTGCATAACAGACAATGTTGATTTTACCCGTTGTAAGTGAATATCCTTCCTCCATGTCTCTCATATGGGTTATTATCTCGTCCATTATTAAGTTAAACAGTTGCGGGCTTAAAGAGTCCCCCTGTCGGATTCCGGTTGGCGTTGGTATTTCCTCTGTCAGTCTTTGATTAACTAAGATGTGAGTGCCTGTATTGTGGTTTAGTTGTTTTATGATGTCTATTATGTTTTTTGGCACATGTTTTCTTTTTAGGATATCAACTACGTGTTTTAGTCTTACTCTGTCAAATGCTTTAGTGAGGTCTATAAAGCACATAAATGCGGGTTTTCCGTATTCTATGGCCTTCTCTACTACTTGTCTGACTATGAAGATGGCATCTACGGTTGACCTATTTTTTCTGAAGCCTTTGTTGTTATTCCGATATGTTTACATGCTCACTTATTATTGCTTCTATGATCTTTGTAAAGAGTTTCTTGGTTGAGCTTAACAGAGTTATACCTCTATAGTTTTCTGGTAATTTCTTGCCTCCTTTCTTGAATATAGGAATGGTTATGCTTTTTCTCCATTCATTAGGGATTTCTTTGGTTGATAATATTTTATTGAGTAGCTTTGTAAGTTCTGCCATTAATTCTTGCCCTCCATATTTCAGTAGCTCATTTGGTATGTTATCTAGTCCGGGTGCTTTCCTGTTTTAATCTTTTTTGAGTGTTCTATAGTTATTTCACCCGGTATCTCTAAGGGTTCTTCGATTTTCTCATCTTCCTCCTCATCCTCGTCTTCTCTTTCGGGCGCATCTGCGTACAACTGCTCGAAGTAGATTTTCCAGCGGGTCTCATCGATTTGTTGTGTTTGTGTGTACTCCACGACTTCGAGTTTCTTTCTTCTTATCATTCTCCACACTTTCTTTTATGCTCCGTATAGGTCATGTTCCATTTCGGAGGTGAATCCTTCCCAAAAGTTTCGTTTTATTTCTCTAATTTCTGCGTTGACTCTGTTTCTTGTTTGGGTATAATGGTTCTTTTCTTCTGGTGTTTTGTTGTTCCTGTATCTCAAGTATGCCTCCCGTTTCTCCTTAGCCAGTACTTTCACTTCCGGTGTATACCATTGTTTGTTTCGAGGGTTTTTGTTTACTCCTACTTTTCTTAGGCCCAACGTCTCAACAGCTGCATCAGTAATATTTGTCTTTATTTTTTCCCAGCAGTTCTCTGTGTCGCACAGTGCGAAATTTAGGAAGTTTAGCGGAACTTTATTCAATTTTTGAAATACGTAAAATGCATAAGATTATTCATTATTTCGGTAGGTTAATATCCCACCTCTAAAACCTCATACTTAGTTTGGGGATTAACCCTGCGAAACAACTGCAAAATGCACCTGAAAGTTGCATTACTTATTCAATCATACTTTTTGCCTACAGAAAGCTATTCGATTTGTTTAAGTTAATAGAGTGGTACATACATTTATTTTATAAGAAAATTGTCAATTATTGGCATTTAAATAATTGCAAAATATTTTCTTACTCGTGTGTGATTTGTTCGTGAAAAAAGTGATTTTTAAGAAGTAAGTAAAATTTACATTTTTAACTCGGAGACTTTAAAAAGTGATACTACATAATACCAGCTTGAAACGCACAAAATTTGAAAGGTTTTTTTTCCTCCGTTGGAAACACAAAAGATCTTCTGCGATATTTTGCGATCTTCTTTTAAATTAAACATTTTCCAGAATGACTTTGCAAATTTCATATAACTGCATATTCCAAAAGTAGAAGGAAGAACCGACATCGGACGCCATCATTGGTTTTGTTTTGGAAAAAATAGGCTCACCAATGCTAACATCTGACGCTCTTTGTAGTTTAAAAGCAAATCTTCGTGGGCTGGTTTGTAAAATACAAAAAAGGTGGAGGGAATCCAGTCGAAATTTAACATCATTTCTGAATAAAAATGCTAGCTGGCTTGAAAATAATTTTCAAATGCTGTAAGGGATGCATTGCTTAGTGGATCGAGGACCAATGCAGGCAGACATAAAAAAGAATTTAGGGATTGTCATCCTAAAGTGCAAAACAGAAAAGTGCATCATCTTTTTAAGTCCAGTAGTCAAGACGAGTTAGCCAAAGCAACTGCAATAAAGCTATACCAATCTGGAAAACGAAACTCTGCAGCGATTGTCAAGGAACTGGCATCTGGTTCTCCAGAAAGGGGTAGCAAAATCAAGAAGGCTCGCATGTCTTCTTCAAACAGCCCACGAAAATTAACTCCAGACCAGGCTCTGGCGCTACTTATTGATGCAAACTTATCGTCAAATCAGTACAACATTGTTCGAGATCAAGCAAAAAATCACCGCTGCACTTTGTATCCATCTTATTATGTTGTAAAAGAGGCAAAGAGGTTGTGCTATCCAAAGGACATAATAATAACTGAAGTTTGAGCTGAAGTATCAGTTCAGTCGCTTATAAATCATACCGTAGCAAGACTTTGTACAGGGCTAGAAGGGATTCTTAGAACTTTATCAAACGTTAAAGAACTAAATATTATCGTAAATTGGGGTTGTGATGGGGCGGAACAAGTTAATTATCGACAAAAGTATATAGACAAACATAGCTCTGATGATAGTATGTTTAGTGTATCAATGGTACCAATCCAAATGTGCTCTGTAAATGATAATGGTGATAATCAGTCAGTAATTTGGAAAAACCCTGCTTCTTCTTCCACACGGTACTGTCGCCCCATTAAGTTCGTTTTTGCCAAAGAAACAGTCAGTGTAATTACCTCAGAAGTAAACAAAGTGAAAGAACAAATATCTCAACTTACTTCAACCACTATACTTGTAGATGGCAAGCAATTTCAGGTTACAGCAAATATGATCTTTTGTATGATTGACGGTAAAGTATGCAATGCTGTATCATCCTGTGCATCATCACAAACATGCTACTTATGTGGGGCTAAACCTAGTGAAATGAACAATATCTGCGATATACCTCAAAAAAATATAAATGAATCCTTTTTATTCCTGGGACTATCACCCCTCCATGCATGGATAAGGTTTTTGGAATGTATTTTACATATATCGTACAAACTGGCTATTAAGACATGGCAAGCTCGTGGAGCAGAAAATAAAAAAAAAAGTTGCAGAGAAGAAAAAATACATTCAACAAAAATTCAAAGAGGAGCTTGGCTTGCTTATAGATATGCCAAAACAGCAGACCGAAAACACAAACGATGGTAATACCGCGAGGAAATTCTTTAGAAATGCCGAAAAGTCTTCCGAAATAACTGGCGTTAATTTAGATTTGATCAAGCGTTTTCATGTGCTGTTAGAGTGCCTAAATTGTGGTCTTAAAATTGATTCAAAAAAGTTCGGCGAATATGCAAGAGAAACTTTGGAATTGTATTTGAAAGAATATTTCTGGTACTCAATGCCCGTAAGTGTGCATAAAGTCCTAAAAAGGATATTATAGCCTCTTGCATTCTTCCGATCAGACAATTTTCTGAAGAAGCTCAGGAGGCAAGAAAATATCGCGAACTTTTTACTAGGAAAACATCCCGAATTGACACAAATACGGATTTATTTAATCGACTGCTTATTTCATCGGATCCGTACATCGCTAGTCTTCGTAAAGCACCCAAAACCAAGCATAGTGAAGTTACGCCAGAAGTTTTAGAGTTGTTAGAAAGATTTGCAGACCCATGTAATGATTGCGAGTCTTCAGACGATTGCAATGAGTCTCATTCTGAATAGATGTTCAGAATGTTGTTACAAAATGTATGTTTTTTTAAATTGTTCTATAATAAAAAAACACAAATAAAGTGAAAAACTTTATATAAAACACATTAATTTTTATTAAAAATTTTAAAAAACCAACAAATAGAACTGTTTTACTTGTTTAAATAAATAAGTTCCAGTAAACTCAAGAAATTTCGCACTGTGTGTCGTCATGTTCTTTAATGTGACTAAAAAGTGGTTGGATACTATATTTGCTAAGGTCAGGCTTCTTGTGTCTAGTATTTGGTGTGGGTGTATGGCTCTATTGGATATTATATAGTCTATCGTTGAGTTTTGTTCTCGGGAGTTCTGCCATGTAATTTTTTGCTGGGGTTTATGTTTAAAGAAGGTGTTGTTTATTCTCATATTGTAGCGTGCACACAGGTCTACTAGTACTTCTCCGTTCTCATTGATGTAGTTCTCGTTAAAGAAGTGCTTTATTCCAGGTAATGTGTTATTTCCAATTCTGGCAATCAGGTCGCCCATTATAAGTAATTTCTCATTTACTGGTATGTTTCTCAGCTCGTTTTCCAGGCTTTCGTAAAATGTGTCTGTCTCTTCTCTGCTTTTGCCAATATCCGGAGCATATACACTTATAAGGTTGAGGTTTCCTGTTCCTATGTTCAATGATACTTTGAGGATTCTTTTATTTACGTATTGTATGCCTTGTATAAGGTGTTCGTATTTTTCAGCTATTAGTAGCCCTACTCCTGCTGTTGCTCTTTTGTGTTTGTCGACCCCGCTATATATTAGCACATAGTTTGGTACTTTAGTGGTTCCCTTACCTTTGCGCTTGGTTTCTGATAGCGCGCATATATCTATGTTATGTTGTTCCATTTCCAGAAGTATTTCACTGTTTTTGTGTTCCACGACATTATGTTCCAACAAGCTGTTCGTATCATATTTTTCCTCCATTTTTGTTTTTTGTTTAGTTTGCTTTCCGTATTCGTATTCCAGTTTCTCGCCGAGTTCGTTATTGTTTGGACCGTCCTATTCCGAGGCTGATTATTGGATCTGTGAGCAATTAATAGTTTTCACGTCAGGCAGGTTGCTAGCCTCACCTAAAAACCATCCTCCTTTATCCGGGCTTGAGACCGGCAACGGCGTTCGCTGGGCTACTCAATCCACCCATCTCCCACCGCAAGCCTTTTATTATAGTAAAAATACCCTGAAATTTTGGTACAAAATATTGAACCCAGTGGGTACAATAAACAAAAGAGCACACGTTTTTCATGTAATATTGCTGTATTTAGACTGTGCAATTTTAAATGCTTTTTTTACTGCACCAAAACACATTTTGTACTTGTTACGTGTGAATACTGTTTTAGCAGAACATATCAGTTTTAAAACTGATTTACTCGAATTGTAGAAGATCTCTTCCCCAACTAACTAATTAAATAACTTTTTTATGCAATTATCCAGAAAATTATTGCCTTCTGAACATTTTAATTTGAAAAATACGTTTTTTAGGAAATTTCGGCAGGCAGTAGTATGCTATGTCATTAACTGAATAAAATTAAATTCAAATACCATTTCTTAGATAACATGCAAATATTGGCAAATCAGTAATTATTTATTTAGTGTTTCTTATTGTTTTATTTAGAAACTTTTATAATAATTTATATGATGTACGGGCCATGTCAGGTAAGTTCTGAAACCTCTTTACTCGTCCTGCCAAAATACACCTTTCCGGACTTGATTCGTAATTAAGTATTAAAGAATTCTTCATTTACTTGATTTATGATAAGTTAAAAAAAAGCAATGATAATTATTCTTCCGTTATACCGAACGATGTCGTGCTTTCTAATTTTTCTGCTCCAACAATCCCACAGATTCAAACTCAGGTAAAAGACCGATCACAATAACCATGACAACATAAGGCTTTTGTAAAACGTTTAAATCTGTACAGCTAATATTTCCAGTATTGTTCTGTTTTTTAATACATTGTGTACACTTTTGTTTGACATTTCAGTCGTGCCATGTTAAGTTATTCATAGCGAAATGACCAACAATACTTTTCTATGAACGTTGTCGTACGTCTGCATGAAGAGGCACCTTATTGTCGAAGCTAGTTTTCAAGATATTTGCACGCTCGTGTTTGAGAGTTAAAAATGGCAATTTCTTTTATGAATTCTAAATAATCATTGATAAAATATAAAAAATAATAATGACAAGATAATAAATCTTAAGAAATTGTCCTTTGTTAGATAAGAAATCATGGTTGTTGGGATTAAACCTGAATATCTTTGTGGGATATCTTAATCAGCAGTATAATACAACATATAAATAAAAATAGAATTAAATGGTGTCAAATTTCGGTTCCTATAAACATCTTTCCTGTGCTTGTTTATTTACAGCATTGTACAATTGTGGTCCTCCTAATTGCAAACGCTCATACCTGAATTTTTTGTCAGTTTTTGTATAAATCGCGACGTGATTTTCGCCTAGCAAAGGTTTTTCCTTCGGAATTTGACATCATGAGCACGAAGATGTTGTCGAATGGTCTCATAGAACAAACCCGATTTTCTTAATTTTGCCGCAGCGTCAATTTCGAATCCCGTGAAAACAAAGACGCGATTCGTTTTTCGACTTTCGGAGTGACTTTGCCACGTAGGCTGAAAAGTTTTTGGTCTGACTCATAGATGTCGCCCTTTTCAAAAAATTCATATGATTTTTAGGAAGTATCCATCTTCAAACGATACGGGTCAAAATTTCATGACATTTCGATGATTAAAATACAAGTTACAGTGGTTTTAGTGACGCTACTTTTGATATTTTCAAAACAATGGAAAAAAATTGAATTTGGTGTGTTGATTAAACACTGTTTTTTGACGGGAAAAAATACCGTTCAAGCAAAGCAATGACTTGGTAAGTCTGCCCCTGGAAAATCACTCATCATTTATTGCTATGTTGAATTTAAAGGCGGTCGTACAGACACAAATGATGCTGAACGCTCTAGACGCCCAAATGAGGTGGTTACACCGGAAAACATAAAAAAAATCCACAAAATTGTTTTGGATGACCGTAAAGTGAAATTGCGTGAGATAGCTGACACCCTAAAGATATCACAAGAACGTGTTTTTCATATTTTGCATGAACATTTGGGCATGAGAAAGCTCTGTTCGAAATCGGTACCGCATTTGCTCACAGTGGACCAAAAACAACAACGTATTGATGATTTTGTTTGGATCTGTTTAAGCGCAATAAAAAGATCTTTTTCATGCGATATGTGATAATGGATGAAACATGGATCCATTACTAGATACCGGAATCAAATCAGCAGTCAGCTGAGTAGACGGCAGCCGATGAAAGCCACCTGAAGCGACCAAAGACACAACAGTCGGCTGGAAAGGTTTTGGCCTCTATATTTTGGGAGGCGCATGGAATAATTTTCATCGACTATGCTGAGAAGGGAAAAACCATCAATAGTGAATATTATATAAAGTTATTAGTGCATTTGAAGGCAGAAATCGCAAAGAAACGGCCCCAAACAAACAAGAAAAAAGTGTTCCTTCATCAAGATAATGCACGATGTCATAAGTCAATGACTACCATGGCAAAATTACATTAATTGAAGTTCGAATTGCTTTCTCATTCACCGTATTCTCCCAGTTTGGCCCCCAGCGACTATTATTTATTCGCAAACCTCAGAAAAATGCTCGCGGGAAAGAGATTTGGCTCCAGTGAAGAGAGCCTATTTTAAAGGCAAAGACAAATCCTTCTACAAGAAAGGTATAGAAATGTTAGAGAAGCGTTGGACTGATTGTATCGCTCCTGAAGAAGACTATGTAGATGAATAAAGTGTAATTTTCCAAAAAAAATGTGTTTTAAGTAGCTAGACCAAAAACTTCTCTGCCTACGTGTTATATACCATATAAATATATATATATATATATATATATATATATATATATATATATATATATATATATATATATATATATATATATATATATAGGTGACCCTTTGGATCACATAAATTAACGTTCAATATTTTTTCCCTCAGTTTAGACATACTTAGAATTTGGAAAAATTACTATGTATTATCCCATTCTGATGCCTTAGAATTTGGAAAAATTATTATCTATTATCCCATTCTGACGCTTATGATTAATATTGGTACATATAAATTTCTTCCTAAAAGGTAATTTGACTTTTCATTAAAAGTATTTTTATAAATTAACGGGATTTTGAAGTTAAAAAATAAAAAAAACTAAAAAATAATAATAATAGTTAATATTTATCCAAAGCATATTTTTGTTTCATCCAAATAAGCGTAACAAGTAATTAAGATGACAGTTACTTCATTTTTGTTAAGTTTAACATGTAAAAGTTACCTAGAAATAAGACCATTTTAACCAAAATATATTTTTTATATTGTATTGTGGTATGTATTCCTCATAGAATGATTGAATGTAGAAAAATAATAATAAAAAAACTAACCTTATGAAGCCATTGAGAAAGATGGTGTTAACATAAAGTACATATAATTCCCCGTACTATATTAACAAGTTATAGAAGCATATAAAAAGAACTGTTGTTCTTAACCACACATCAACACAACAAAGTAACTAAATCATATTCTGGTGAGTTATGAGCTGTCCTATCAACCCCCTAAATAATTTTTATTTCTTATGTTAAAATTATAAATTTTATTTCTAACGTAAATTCTGTTGAGAAAGTAGTCAGTTATGCCGAATGAATACTGCTGATATTCGGCCGTATCTTGGTCCTTTATATAATTATTACGTAAAATTTACAGTTACTGTTTGACATTATAGCATACATGATAGATAATATGCCAATAATCTACTCCACCCAAACTAATAGTTTTAAATATATTTAGTCAAATTGTTGCATAATAATTAATAAATAAATACCAAATATCATTTTTATTTTTGATATACATATGTATGATACTTATTTCTTTAACAATATCGCCTTTGTCATATACCATAGCTGGTAGATCTCAACGTTAGGCTTAATACCATATTTGTTAGCATTGGGATCGTAATCGGGTTCGGAAGTTTTTCTTATCATTTTCCTATCGAAACGTCTGACATCGTTGGATTTGGTAATTGTCTGTTACTAAATGAGAAGAGATATATCGATTTGCCGATTGAATTCTGCCCTCTATTTCCTCTGGGTGTCATTATCAGCTGTAATTGTAGCTCCTAGGTATTTGAATCGCTCCACTCTCTGCGTCTCCGTTTGTTTATGCACATATATTTACTTTTTTCTTAGTTGATTTTAAGTCCTAATTCTTTTAAAAATGCCTTTTACTGTCGGTGCGAAATCCTCTGTAATGTCGATGTGTGCCTCTCTCATGTCATTGGACCATCTATTAAGTGGTCTGTCTCTACCTCACTTGAAGGGCCAGGGTCTCCACTGTAACAAATCCGACGTCCATCTGCCATCGTGCCCCCCCCCCACCATATGTTATGCCTAAGTCCACTTAAGTCTTGGTGCCTTCTCTAGAACGTCCACAATCTTGGTTCTTAGGCGAATCCATGCGTTTGTTGTCCTGCCCATTAGCGTAAAATCAAGCGTTGCTCTCTCGATGGATGACTGTTAGCCGTTAAGACCGGCAAAATACACTCACTGAACACCTTCGTCTTTAGGTGCTTTGCGATTTCATTATAAAACTGAGTCTTCTAAAGGCCGACCATACACAGTTTAATTTTTCTCTTTATCTTTTATATGCTTGACGCATATATATATATATATATATATATATATATATATATATACATACATATATATATATATATATATATATATATATATATATATATATATATATATATATATATATATATATATATATATATATATATATATATATATATATATATATGTATATATATATATATATATATATATATATATATATATATATATATATATATATGTATGTATAAATATATATTACAATAGAGGTTTTCACGGATGGTGGAATGTAATATATGAAAATTCCAGCTAACTTAGCTTCGAGCAGCAGCAGCAAGATCGCAGTATCGAGTAGCAGCAGCAGCAACAGAAGCACTATATATACATACATAAATACATATGTATATATATATATATATATATATATATATATATATATATATATATATATATATATATATATATATATATATACACATATATATATATATATATATATATATATATATATATATATATATATATATATATATATATATATATATATATATATATACACATATATAAATATATATATATATATATATATATATATATGTATATATGTATTATGTATATATATATATATATATATATATATATATATATATATATATATATATATATAAATATATATGTAAGGATTTAAGGTTCTTTTTCATGCAGACGTACGTAGTTCTTTTTTCTAAGCCATTACAAATAACAAAGCAGGAAACGTCAATACAATGAGCAAAACGTCGCATTTGGCAAGTCCTTTTATTTACGCAAGAGCGCCCATAAAAATTACAGTTCGCGATCGGTATTACAGAGAGCGTCACGTTGCGGCGTCTTTCTTAGAATTAGAGACTGAGCATCTCAAACATTCGATACAAGTAATTAAAAAAATAAACAGACTCTTTAACATTTTGAAGGCAACTCTGTGCTGGCTAGTTTTTGTTGTCCAGGCGACTTTTCTTTTAACTTGAACTGCACTACAATGGCGTGTTGTCAGTTTGAACGTAAAGGGGCAAATATTATTAATTTAAGCGTTTCTGATATATATATATATATATATATATATATATATATATATATATATATATATATATATATATATATATGTAGATGTAGATGTGTCCCATAAGTTCATATTTGTTTCGTTTATTGTGCGAACACAACGAGTGCAAACCTTAGTCCTGAGAATTGAATGATAATTCTGCCTTTCTTCCAATTTATCGCATTCTATATCATTTACACTTAAAATCGTGAAGTGTATGCAAGAGTCATTACCTGAGAGTCCAGAGCTCTAAATACGCAAATGATCAAGAGCTTAGGAACTCGTTACAATATCGTAAAGATTTATTCTTCTACACCTTTAAGGCACAGTTTAAGATTTAAAGTCAACTGATACTACACAAAGGGTCAATTTCGTCAATTCCTCACATTAAAGTTCCGAAGAAGGTAAAATAAGTTGACGTAATTTGACGGCGAAGATTTTTTTTCTTATCTCAATACTAAAATTTACAGTAACATTCTTGGCTCCCTGAAACAATCCGAAAAAATATCCGGCAAGGCAGCAATGCTCAAGCAAGCAGATATTGAGAAGAAAAACGACAATCTTCGACGGCGTTCGTGGCTTGGCCGAAAAAGACACACAATGTTTTTCCGCATATCTGAAATCGAACGACTGATTCTAACAAAACTATTGTTGTTCGAGGAATGTTTGGACCAGATAAGATCCTATAATGGAGATCTGCAGGACTACAAATAACTATAACCGTATTATACTTCCATTATTTGTAACTATAATCTGATCTAAAATAAGGCCTATTCGTAGACTAACTCCTTGCTCTTGAGTGGCATGAGCTTCGGAGGTAGGACTAGATGGATCTAGGACCGCTCTTCACAAAACATACTTCGCCGTAATGTCACGAAGACTAAATAGCAAGCTGCGTCTGTCAAATTTTGAATTAAGCGAGAAGTTTAGCACAAGACCGTAATAAAAGTTTCAGATCCCAAGTTAAACGGCGGATTCGACTTTGACTATTAGGTTGGCAAAAAAATCTCTCTGGTCTATTTATTGGGCTATCAACTTCGCCATCCATACTATATTACTATATATATATATATATATATATATATATATATATATATATATATATATATATATATATATATATATATATATATATATATATATATATATATATATATATATATATATATATATATATATATATATATTATTAATATCGGTTTTATGGTGTCCTTCGCTTTTCGATTCCCAGTTTCCAACTTTTTCGGTTTCCCCAATCCACAGGCTCTAATTTTCATTCAGTCATTGCTCTTTATATTCCTCCTATTCACGTTAGCTTTGGTCTTTCTCTTTTTCTTCTTTCTGTTGGTGCCCATTTCAAAATTTGCTTGAGAATACGTTCCTCGTCCATCCTTTCTATATGGCTATACCACTTTAGTTGCCGTTTTTCTGTTTCAGTGATTATTGTTTTATCGACCTTCATGATCTCTCTTATTCGTTCATTTCGTATTTTTTCCAGTCTTGACTTACCAGAAGCTCTTCGCCAGAAGTCCATTTCTAACGCTCATATCATAGGGAATCATGATCATGAAAACCGTATGGTATATCAGGTGTTTTCGCTCTCGGAATATTTGATTAAACCAGAAGACGGAGTTCAAGTAGCTAATTATTTATTTTCCTTTCATAATACGATATTCAATCTCTTTTTCTGTGCGACATTTACTTTCTACTTTGGTCCCTAAGTAGGTGTACTCCATACACGAATTAAACACATTCTGTTGGTCTACTGGAAGATCCTCTGTTATCTCCTTTCCAACACACAGACACTGGATTTTTGTTCTGTTGACCGGTAGGTCCTATTCTTCATAATGTTTAGTCTTCAAGCCGTAAATTCCAGATCCTCCTGATCCTGAGCAATCACAACCTGATGATCCGCGAAATGAAGGGTATACAGTGTTGTATCCTCGTTCAATTGTATGCCCATTCCGCTACACGCTCTCCTCCAGTTCTTTAACACTTCACTGAGATATATTTTAAATAATCGGGGGGAGACCTTGGGTAACTTCAAAGCTATCTGATACGTTGTTTCTTATTTTAACTCTTGGTGATGAGCATTAGTATAGTTGTTTGATAGCTGTTTTTACGATGTTATTTACAGAAGATCATTCTAGGACTTGCCAAAGTCTCTGTACCAATGCTCTAACGTATGCCTTGGTCAGATCCACAAACCATAGACGAACCTACCTCTGTTTGTGGCCACTCTTTTCTCATTTACCGATACCAGGCTGAAAATGTGATCAACGCAAGATCTACCGGCTTGAAAGCCAGCTTGCTGTTTGATTTATTGAGGTCCAAATCCTTCCTCTATTATATTTCGCATTGATTTTCCATATAGGTAGCTCATGGTACTAGTTACGGAGATTCATCTGTAATTTGCACAATTGTCCATTGGACCTTTCTTATGGATTAATGTTATCCAAGCCTCCTTCCAGCTTATTGATATTGTATCTTCGTTAACGTGCCTGGTGAGCAATTCCTTTAGATGTTTAATTAACTTTTCAGTAGCATTTGTTAACACCTTTACAGGGAGTCCTTCTGGTCCAGCAGTTTTTTTTTTGTTCTTCATTGATGTTATAGGTTTGCGGATCATATCCTCAGTAGCATCGATGTGCTGTCCTTGTGTCTTGCAAGATCTAGGAAAGTTTACTATATATTTTTCTCTCACTTCATTAAGTTCGTTTGTGGAATAGTGCCGTTGTCATTCGTCTAATTAAATTGGCTGGCCATGCGTTTTGTTCATGGTGTTTGCTTTCAACAACTTAATAACTTCCAGGCTTCTGAAGATCTTTTACCGCCTATACAAGAATCTCTTTGAGATTATATATATATATATATATATATATATATATATATATATATATATATATATATATATATATATATATACGAGGCTGGTTTGAAAAGTCCGTGCAAAGTCCGAGAGATGGCACCACCGGCGCGTATCGAGGTCATGTTTAGTTAGTAGCATCTCTTGAATGAACGCACACCAAGTTTCAGCCATATTGGTCTATTTCTTTGTGTTTGGCATTCGTGTGAATCAAGGAAGTCGAGTGATTTTCAAGAAATAGACGAAAAAGAATTTCGTGTGGTGATTAAACATTACTTTATGAAAGGCAAAACGCTTCAGGAGACTAAAGAGAAGCTTGATAAACATTATGGTGACTCTGCACCTTCGATTAGAACAGTTTATAAGTGGTTTCAAAATTTTCGGACTGGCTATATGGGCACAAGTGACGCTGAACGTTCTGGACGGCCTGTGGAGGTTACGACTCCAAAAATCATTGATCATATCCATGATATGGTGATGGATGACAGAAGAGTTAAGGTGCGTGAGATTGCTAGTGCTGTAGACATCTCGACTGAACGGGTACATGATATTTTGCATAAACATTTGGACATGAGAAAGCTATCCGCAAGATGGGTGCCGCGATTGCTCACGCTTGACCAAAAACGGAATCGTGTGAAGTGTTGCAAGGATGGTTTGCAGCTGTTCCAGAAGAATCCGGAGGACTTTAAGCGTCGTTTCGTCACTGTGGATGAAACATGGATACATTACTATACTCCTGAGACCAAACAACAATCTAAACAATGGGTTACCAAGGGGGAATCTGCACCAAAAAAGGCGAAGACCGTTCCTTCGGCCGGAAAGGTTATGGCGACTGTCTTTTGGGATTCGCAAGGGATAATCCTCATCGACTATCTGGAAAAGGGTAAAACTCTTACAGGTGAATATTATTCATCGTTATTGGACCGTTTGAAAACCGAGCTGCAAGAAAAACGCCCGCGATTGGCCCACAAGAAAGTCCTTTTCCATCACGACAACGCACTAGCACACACCTCAGCAGTTGTGGTCGCAAAATTAATGGAAATAGGATTCCAACTCGTTTCACATCCCCCCTATTCTCCAGACTTGGCTCCCTCGGACTACTATTTGTTCCCCAATTTGAAGAAATGGCTGGCGGGACAACGATTTTATTCAAACGAGGAGGTGATTGCAGACACTAATGAATATTTTGCAGACTTGGACAAATCCTATTATTTGGAAGGGATCAACAAACTAGAACATCGTTGGACGAAGTGTATAAGCCTAAAAGGAGACTATGTCGAAAAATAAAAAAGGTTTACCCCAAACACATAAGTAGTTTTTATTTTTGCACGGACTTTTCAAACCAGCCTCGTATATATACAAACACATTATTGATTATATTGGTTCATTGTGTGATACGCCCCTGCTGTTTCGGTACTTGGACTTATACATCCTGCTGGCGAAGTCAGACAAATTTCAAGAAATTATGATAAGGTAAAAGGAATTTTAAATAATTAGTGTCCTTCAGAGTCGGAAAACCATAAATAGAATGATAATTAGCAGTCATTTGTAAAATTGTTAAACAAAAAGGTAGTGACGTTCAACATTGAGCCAGCAATTCCCAAAATGGCAAACGACGAAAAACCAATGCTACGAAATAAAAAAGAATATATCTTCATAATTAGAAATATTTTGTTTTATGCAAATTTAAAGTGAAATAAAAGCTAAAGATTGTCGTATAAAAAATATTCACACGTCTACTTTCCTAAACTATACAACCTCTATAAACACCAATGATAAATCATGTTTCTTAACATAAGAGCGTATCAACCTGGAGTCGCTTTCAATATTTCGTCTACGACTGGTCGAGACATCTGCAACGATCTTTACTCTCCCGGATGAAAACACTAAATCAGTGATAAAGACTCTTCGAAAAGTTCGTAATCTCATCGAAGATAGGTTTCCAAGATTTTTGGGACGATTTTTTCAGTGAAGATTTTTTTAAGGAGTTTAAGTAATTTGCGCAGCATCAATTACACTTCATACTGTTCGTGTATTAAGCTTGTAATACTTATTTTACCAGAAAAATGGAACCAATACTTTACAAATATGCTAACAGAAGATAGACCAGAGGTTAAAAGTACCCAACATGGAAACCCAAATATAGTTATACGAGGATCCCCAATAAGGATAACAACATCAAAAGTTAAAGAAGTATGTAAAACGCTAAAAAATGGTAGAGCCCCAGGACCAGGAAATACCGAACTGAAAAGCTATTTAGCGCGTTGAGGAGAACTTATTCCAAATATACATTAACACATCAGAAGTACCTGAGGAATGGAAAACATAATATATATCAACAATTCATAAGAAAGGAGACAAAAATAATTGCGTTAACTATTGGGGAATAACGGTTACAGGATCTATTAGCAGAATATACGGAAAAATACTTAAAATGTAAACGGAATACGTGGACGTAGAAGCTGAAGAACAGGCAGGCTTTAGAGCAGGAAGATCCACAATAGACCATCTCTTCTCACTGACACAAATCCTAGAAAAGAAAACCGCATTTGATCAGGAAGTCCATGTCTTGTTTGTTGATTTAAAAAAGGCCTACGACAGCGTGCCCCTAGTGAGATTGTGGGAAACACTACAACAGAGTAATATAAGCACCGAAATAATCAAAGCCGTAAAATCCTTATACCAAGACGCAAGAAGTAAAGTAAAAACCAAATATGGTATAACAACAGGGTTCCAGGTCACAAAGGGTCTCAAACAGGGCTGCTGTATATCCCCAACGCTATTTAAATCTATTTGGAGAGTGCACTGAAGAACTAGAAAAGGAAATGCAGCAGTATGGGATTACGACTGGATGACGATACTACATTGTACACGCTATCATTCGCGGACAACCAGGTAGTAGTCGCTCAGGACATCGATGATATGGAATACATGACACGAAAACTTATGGAGGAATATGAAAAATGGGGCCTAGAAGTCAATATTAAAAAGACCGAGTACATGTGCGTCGGAGGACAGATATATATATATATATATATATATATATATATATATATATATATATATATATATATATATATATATATATATATATATATAAATATATATATATATATATATATATATATATATATATAAATATATATATATATATATATATATATATATATATATATATATATATATATATATATATATATATATATTAGGAAGAACGAGTTAAAAAATTAAATTTCTTGTTAGCTACTTGTTTCATATTTTCTTTGATTTTACGCAAAATATACAGGGTATCCAAAAAAGCACATCAAAATATTTGAACGCTTTTCACTATTTACTCTCGATATATTTTTACCGTAACGACTACTTCAATAAACAGTTACTGAAGCCCGACAAATCCTAATTTAAAATCTCAAAAGTCTTTATATTTCTCTGACCCTGACGGGCTTGGGCGCAATAAGGTTAGATTAAAATAAATAAATATTGAAAATATGTATCCTTTAACAGATAATTAGCTCATCAAAAAATAATTAGATTGAAGTTAGCAATAATTAGAATTTTTTTAGAATGGATGTAGATTAGTAATAAATTGAGAGAGTATACAGGCGGAAAAAAGGTTACGCTAGACTGTGGCATATTTCCTTTTATGTTCTAACATTTTTGCAGTCATCCCAATTCAGCGTTTATCAACCTGTGGGGCGCGCCCCACTAGGGAGTCGTGATTACACTATTGGAGGGGCGCGAGCTTATCGAAAAGAAATTATTATTAAAACCATACATTAAAAGCATTTAACATAATTTATTGAAAGGAAAGCAAAACAAAATACATTCTGACCCAATAAAAAATAAAATACACATTTACACTGATATAGTAAACCTATAAATAGGATTGTATTAGTACTGTACAATGTATTTACCTAATAATTAACATATAATACTAAATTACAAACATGTTTAATAATTATTAGTGACTACCTTGGGCAGGTTTTGTAGAGCAAAGATTTTCGGAGGATGGTTTAATATTAGAAATAGACACTCTGAGTTCTTTTTCTATATTTAGTTGAGATCTATATTTTGTTTTCAAAGCAGCCACCGCAGAAAATCCGGTTTCGCAAAGGTAGGATGTTGAAAATCGTTTTAGTATACGAAATGCTCTTGTTTTCAGTGCAGAAAACTCATCATTCACCCCTGCCCAAAATTCAAAAAGTGATTTTTTATTATTTGTTGAATTGTCTTTTAAATTCGCCACTTGCCGTAAAGTCTGTGAAGATTTCTTTTTTGGAAGTTGAGAGCCCTTCGGGAGTATTTTGAAATGGATCCCTAACCCACTCGTAACTTGCTACCAAGTTGTCGTCAGAAAAAAAAATACTTATTAAAATTCTTTGTCAACATGACTAGATGATTTTCAATGGTTACTAAAACAACTTTCATATGTTGTTCTTCACCCTTGTATGTTTTAACACATTTACTCACATTTGCAAACATTTCTAGGTTTTTTTACTTTACATATCTGCTCCACAATTCCAATTTCCTATAAAAAGCATTAATTTTATCACTTGTATCGAATATATGTGTATCATTTCCCTGGAGTTGAAGATTTAAGATATTTAGTTTCTCGAATATATAGACTAAGTAGCTTAATTTAATCACAAATAAACTATCTCGAAACTTCTCAGCTTCCGGTCGGTTTTCCTCTTCTAGAAAAATGGCGATTTCATTTCTTAATTCATAAACACGTTGCAAACATTTCCCTCGTGATAACCATCTTGCCTCGCAATAAAATAGTAACGCTGAATGTTCGGCACCTATGTCTTTACAAAGTGCAGAAAAAATTCTTGATTTTAGGGGTCTCGTTTTAATATAATTTACTACGGTTACAATTGTAGTGAGCACAATATTCAGAGCAGGACTCATTCCTTTGGAAGCCAGAACTTCTCTGTGGATCATACAATGTGTTCACATACACAGTTAAGATTTTTGTTTCACTAGTGCTTGTACACTTTGAAATCTTCCAGACATCCACCATCGGTACATATTCCGACGCAATTTTTCCACTCCCTATTTGTCTCGTTTATAAAATCATTTAAGATAGCAAATAATGTGAGTGATGTTGCTTTGAGTTATATTGGTTTGCAGAAAAATAGTTCTTCTACTGCTGATATACCATCACAAAATCGAACATAGGCAATGAAATGAGCATCTTTATTGCTATCTGTTGCCTCATCAAGTTGAATTGAAAAGAATTTGTCACGCAATTTTACATTTAGCTATTTTATATGAAACTTTTTAAGACGCAAATAGAACTTTTTCATTCACATAAAAAGTTTTTTTTTAAAATGATTTCTGCTTTACATATGATTTTAATTTTAATTCGAAGAATTCTCGGGGTTTGTTAAGGTACTCACTATGAAGCGTTTCCAAATGTCGTTTAAGTTTATTTGGTTTCATGCTGTCTGCTGCCAAGATTTTTGAGCAAATAACACACGGGAGCCTTTCTTCTTCATTTACTTCAGTACTGGTAAACCCTAAATTTAAGTATTTTTGAGAATATTTTCTTGATTTTATTTTCGGAACCACGCTCCTCTGTGCTCTTGTTGATGCTTCACTCTCGTCTAATGCTCGCTTACGCCCACTTAAAAGTTTATCCATGATTCTATATAAATTGATTGCCGTGAATACTTAATACCTTGAATTTCAATTAACACGTAAATTACAATATACACATTCAAGATAAATCCGATAGCAGTAGAAGGATCAACGCGACTGAGACGGGCTATAATTGAACGAGGTGCAACATTTATACACTTTTGGGCAGACTTTTCGAATTTTCGAGACAACTCGGAACTTGTCACGAAGCCGCTACCGACATGGTGGATAATACAGAGAGCAATAGAGAGGCATCGATTCTAGTTTTGTCAACGCAGCAGATATGTGTTGCCAAATATGAATAAATTTACTAATTCTTGGTAGTTTGTAAGGTTTGTAATTAAGGTTTTAGTGTAGCTTTAGCATCAAAATACTGAAAATACATTATTATTGTATGAGAGGGGGGGGGGGGGAGGCGCGATGAGAATTATGTTTGAAACTTGGGACGCAAATACTGAAAGGTTGAGAAACGCTGTCCTAATCAATTGATTTCCAAAATGGGCAACATAAATCAGTCTCCACGTAGCTCTGATTTGTGGAGATACCTTAAGGATGTTTGGGACTCTTATCTCAGATTGTACAGTCTGAGACAAAGGTATGTGAAATTTCAATTTAATTATATCTATGTTATTCTGTTAAAATAAACGAACTTATAGCCATCATCTTATTTTTTATGTAATTTTACCACACAAATATGATTTTTTTATATTTTTAATTAATTTTTATTTAAAATTTTTGATATTTTTAATTATGTTATTACTGAAAAATTTTTGGCAGTGAAAATGCCTTGAATCCAACTTCAGTGTGATAAAATATATTATTTTTTAATATATACGATAATGATAAAAAGTATCTCAAGACTCTTCACGAAAAATTAGAACAAAAATATATACTCTAATACAGGGGTGCTCAAACTTGAACTGCGGGCGATCTACCTCAATATTGTTAGACTACGATCGATCGACTCTGAGAGGCTGCAAGTAAGTGTGATGCAGGATTATCGTCTAGGTAGGGTGTATCGTGGCATAGATATTAGTTTTCCGCACAATATGCATTTTTTAGTCAAGGTAAGTGTAGGTCTGCTCTAAAATGTCAATGAAAAAACTCATAATTATTCAAAATTGCGAGTTTATTGGTTCTTACAAAACAAACGAGTTCTAGTGTCTACACTTAACTAAAGAGTGACTTTGGATGTTGAAGCGTGGCACTTCATGTCCTCAGCATACTTTTCATAAGATGGTACGTAATTACCGAGTGCTAATCGCAAGCATGATGACATATGTTCGTCAGTTAGTCGACTGTGATATTTTGACTTAATTATCTTCATTTCAGAAAATGCAGACTCACACAAGTAAGTTGACCCAAACATTGCCGTCAGTTGAAGGGCGATTTGCCTTAGATTCGGATATTCTTCTTCAGATATAAAACACCAGAATTTTATATCAGATGCTGTGGCTTTGAGATGTATATCTGATATAATCTGCACTAACTCATTTTCAACAGAACATGAGTCCATGTTAAACTGACTTGCTATTTCAGTAGCTAATTCCTCAATGTTTTTACACGAAACAGGATAACTCATAAATGATGCGATAGTTGCCAATTTACTGAAATCATAAAAACGTATTTCGAATTGGCCCAAAATATTTGATAATTCTGCCTCATAAATATCATAATTCAACTGAGGAATCCTTGCTTTCAAAGACGGAAAATTTTTCAGATCCTTTCTTTTCAGTTGATCTATCATAAGTTGCAATTTACTTTTGAATGCGTTTATTGCGCTAATCATCTCAATAACAGTTTTTCCTTTACCTTGAAGCTCCAAATTAATGGTGTTTAAATACATTGTGATGTCTGTCAAAAATGCCAAATCAGTCAGCCATTTTCCGAGTGTCATCACCTCTTTCGTCCAGAAAAGCTGTTATTTCGGGCAATAATTCTTGAAACCTTTCTAGGAGTTTTCCGCGACTCAACCACCTGACGTCCGTGTGAAGAACCAAATCAGTGTGTTCAGCTGACTCACTATCTTCCAACTGCAATTTAAAGAGCCGTCGTTGCAAGCTACGTCCACGGATAGAATTCACAATTTTTATTGCAATGCCCATAATCTCCTCCATGTTTAGAACTTTTGAACACAAAACTTGATGTATAATGTAATGGAAGGAGAAAAATGAAGGGAAATCATTATTAGCTCGACACGATGCCACAAAACCGTTTTCGTTTCCAGTCATTGCTGGTGCTCCATGGGTTGTAATGCACACTAGTTTATATATTGGTAGCCTGTAGTTTGTTACAAAATTGAAGAAAACGTCATATATATCTTCGCCACGGGCCTTTCCTTTCAGAGGAATCATTGTCAAAAACTCTTCCTTAGCCGACATGTCATTAAATACCATTCGAATAAAAATACACAGCTGGGCAGTGTCTGTCATATCGGTGGATTCGTCGAACTGTAAAGAAAAGTACGTACATTCCATGATATCATGGTTTAGTTTATCTGCCATGTCCTGACTCATGACTTCAACACGCCTTGTGACAGTCGGACGAGATAACTGAAGTTTTCTAATAGCAGACATAATCTCTGTTTTATTTTTAAAATCTCCAAATAAAGTCTCACCCGCTTCAATAAATGCTTCCTTCACAACCAATCCATCTGAAATGGTTTCTTGTGTTTCGCCAATATATGAGATATTTTAAATGACGCGATCGTTGCAGCTTTTGATTGTTTGGCTGGTCTTGTGAACATGGTTTGTTCTTTTTTCAAACAAGTTATCAAATCACGTACTTTTCGTTTTCTTAATTCACTCTGTGACGGAATATCCTTTTCATAGTTTTTATGAACCGTTTTATGATGCCTCTCTAAGTTCCCACGCTTAGGTATTGCAACTGACGCACGGCAAATGAGACAAATGCCCTTATCCTTTACCATACAAAAGAAAAATTCTTCCCCCCAATCGTTATTAAAATGATTAGTTTACTTTTCTTCGCCACACTCATTTTGGACTATTTATTAATAAACTTTGTATCGACGTATCGCCTTCAAGTTACAACTCAGACTGACTCCTATTCCTGCAGGCGCAACATTTATATCGGCGCGAACGAAGTCTCGAATGTTCCCGTCAAACACGCCGCCCGCAGTTTCTAGAAAAATCGGCGGGAATCAAAAACGCGGCTTTTCTTTGACAAGTACCGCGCGTTCCTTTGATAAAGCCGCCTTTTGCCGCTAGCAGGGGGTTATTACGATAAAAGAAAGTGATGAGGGGGTTATTCTGGCCTAATTGTGGATCGAATAAATTTTAGTAGTTTATTCATTACATTTTGTTTTAGTTACCTAAAACAAAATCTGTGAATAGTTCTATATCGAAATTTTTTTCTCGAGATCGACTCAAAAAGCACTCGCGATCGACTTGTCGATCGCGATCGACCGTTTGAGCACCCCTGCTCTAATAACTGGAAATGTACGTTTGTTAGAAATTAATTAAATAAAATAAGTCTCTTTTTTTATGTAATGAGCCGTGACAACACTGTAACTTGTTAGTAGTTGGTAGTTGTTCCTGTGTCTTTACAAATTAAAGCATGCGTACGCGCATTGCGCATTGATTGGCAGTTGCACTGGGAATGATTCAAAAGAAAGGAAATTGGGTACCGTACGAACTGAAACCGAGAGACGTTGAAAGGCGATTTTTCACCTGTAAACAACTGTTTCAACGGTACAATCGCAAAGATTTTTTGCATCGTATCATAACTGGTGAATCCAAAGCAAAAAAAATCATGAGTGAAGCCCAGTGAATCATCAACATCCTCGCCAAAGCCGAATATACATGGCTTCAAGCTGATGCTGTATATCTGGTGGGATCAGCTAGGTGTAATATATTATCAGCTGCTCCATCCCAACGATATTACTACTAGGCGAACATTACCGACAACAATTGATGCAACTGATCCTAGCGTGGAAGAAAAAACGACCGCAATATGCCAAAAAACACGACAAAGTGATTTTTCAACATGACACGGCCACATGTTGCAAGATTCGTCAAAGCTAGAAGCGCTTAAATGGGATGTCCTACCTCACCTGCCATAATCACCAGACATAGCTTCTTCTGATTATCACTTGTTCCGATCACTGTCTGAACAGCGCTTCAATTCTTATGAGGATAACAAAAAATTGGTCGATTCGTGGATAGCCTCAAAAAATAAGTCGTTCTTTCAACGTGGTATTCATATGCTGCCACAAAGATGGAAAAAACTAGTGGCTAGCGATGGACACTTCTTTAAATAACTAATATGTAACCATTGTTTTTACAATAAAGCCAAATTTTTACCGAAAAATTCCTCAAAATTAATTCACACACCCATTAGCCTGAGAACTAATAACCTTGAAATTTTTTATTTTTTTTATATACCAGATAAATTATTAAAGGTAATGCACTTGTGATCATTTTCGTTCAATCTACACCCTGTGGAGAATATTCCAGAATGTTTTCAAAATTTTTTATCCTTTTCGAGAGAAGGGCAGCGATTTTTTAAAAATAATACAAAGACAAGTGTGCGCAAGTATTACATTACATATATTTTTAAACTCGTGTTTTTATAAGCTTTCATTTGACACCCCACTCAATGATCTGTTTTTTTTTTCACTTCCGATTTCACTCCTGAAAACTAACCCCCCAAGTCAAAATTTAACTTTCAAATCTACACGGTCCTGATGAAGCCATCAATTCCTATATTTGTGCCTAATTTCAACTTTGTATGTCAAATAGTGTCGGAGAAAATCGGGTGGGACAGACAGACAGACACCTAAGTAATCTTATAAGTTTTCCGTACAGAACACTAATAAAAACAATTTCTAAAAGATTGTAATCTTCTATAATATACATAAAATGCACAACGTCTCTCTGTCTGTCTGTCTGTCCGTTAATGCACTTATCACTGGAGAACCACTTATCCGATTTACGTACTTTTTTTTAAAACATACATATCTTCTCTGGCAAGATTATAGGCTATATTTTATTACGTTAGGTAACATAAGGAATAAGTAGTGACGATAATAGTGAATCAAGTCGGAAAAAGTTTGCCGCTAGCGCGTTCTCTTGCAAAATACTGTCTAAACCATTAAATATAGAACAATAACATGTAGCAAAGAATATCTATATTATATATAAAATGCAACGTCTCTCTGTCTGTCAGTCTGTCCGTTAGTGCGCTTATCACTCGAGAATCCGATTTACGTGTTTTTATTTTGAAACATACGTATGTTCTCTAGCCAGGTTAACTATAATATTCTTTAATATATATAAAATGCAACGTCTCTCTGTCTATTTGTCCGTTAGTGCGCTTATCACTGAAGAATCACTTATCCGATTTACACGCTTTTTTTTTTAAAACATACATATGTTCTCTGGCCAGGTTACAGGATATATTTTATTACGTTAGGTAACATAATAAGCAGTGCTGATAATAGTAAATCAAGTCGGAAAAAAGTTTGCCTCTAGCGCGTTCTCTTGCAATGCACTGCCTAAACCATTAAATATGGGACAATGTCATATAGCAAAGAATATAATATATATAAAATGCAACGTCTCTCTGTCTATCTGTCTGTTTGTTAGTGCGCTTATCACTCGAGAACCACTTATCCGATTTACGTGCTGTTTTTTTTAAAATATACATATACCTCTGGCCAGGTTATAGGATATATTTTATTACGTTAGGTAACATAGAGAATAAGCAATGTCGATAATAGTGAATCAAATCGGAAAAATGTTTGCCGCTAGCGCGTTCTCTTGCAATACATTGCCTAAACCATTAAATATGAAACAATATCATGTAGCAAAGAATATGATATATGCAACGTCTCTCTGTTGGTCTGTCTGTCCGTTAGTGTGCTTATGACTTGAGAACCACTTATCCGACTTACATGTTTTTTTTCTTTATAATGCAACGTCTCTCTGTGTGTCTGTCTGTTTGTCCGTTAGTGCGCTTAGCACTCAAGATCCACTTATCTGATTTACGTGTATTTTCTATAAATTACATATGTTATCCGGCCAGGTTATAGGATATATTTTGTTAGGTTAGATAACATAAGGTGACGATAATAGTGAATCAAGTCCACGCGAGCGGAGCCGCAGGCACGGCTAGTATATACACGAAATAAAGGTTTTTTTCGTTTACAAATTTCATTTTTAACTACATTTCGAAGTAAAACTTTTTATGTCATATTATTTACACGATAAATTAACGCCAATACGAGTATCCTGTTACAAATTCAAAAAAACAACAAATAGAATATTTTACAGAAATTCAAAACACAAAGAAAACTTTTATCTTGTACTCTTTTTGCAAATATACATAATAAACGTATTTAGCAGGTACTTAGAGTCTTATAATTTTCATTTACTTTTTAAATTATCATGACAAATATTTTTATAGGCATAGCATACGTGCCGCAGGGAAATTCCTAAAGTGCTACAGGAGCGACGTGTGTACGAAAAGAGTGATTCGCGTTGGTCTTGAATCGCTGTAAATTATATTCAGTGAGAAACACAGTCCTTGGCAAATTATGCCAACAGGATGAGATTCTCTATATAAAAGACTGCTTGAAAAAGGTTGTACGAGGAGTGACAAGCTGAACTTTATACGGATGTGAAGTATTAGCGAGACGTGCATTCCTAGCATGCACCGCTTTGGAAGAAATTAAGCGGGCTACATCCATGAAAATACTTGAAGAATAGACTCAAGTGGCCAACCGTTCTTCGATGTTCCAATAAATCAAGGTTGCCGAATTAATAGTTGTTATGGAGTGTAAAGCTTTCTAGTTCGAAATAATGATCCCCGCTTTTGACAAACTCGCTTTACTATGATCAGTGGCTGTCTTACAGGAGGGTGAGCCGGGCAACCACCCGGAGCCTTGCACTTTCAGGGGCGTCGCGCCCTGCGCCGAAATTTTAGTTTTCACTTTAACCTAAACATCCTTGCATAGCATTTTTAAGCTAAATTGAAAACAATCTTATTTAAAATTTAATGTTAACGTTTTAGTCCTCAAATTCTCCTACTGCTTGCCAAAAATTTCGGTTTTAACCAAAGAATAAGAGGAGTAATAAATTTTCAATATATCCTACAAATCATGTAGGATTTGCATGCATATTCGGTAGCATGTAATTTGATAAATCCTCAATTTCAATGTACATATTCTACTTTGAAAACAGCCGAAAATTTTTATCTTATACGGATTTTGCATGTCCTCGGTCGAATTTTTTAAGCATTTCCTTGCATCAATTGACACGAGCCTGTTTTTGAATTTTGGGCAAATTATGCGGAATCTATCGGAAACAGATCTTCTTCAGAGCTAAATGATCAAGCAAAATCTAATGCACTCTATCTTTTGATATGCTTAAGAATGCCTCTATCTCACGGTAAATCACATGCGGATCCTCTTCAATCATGTTGCGCACAGCAACGATATTTTTTGGAACAACAACCGATTTTGGTCGACCTTCACGAAATGTATCGCTGACGGAAGCACGAGACTTATGAAATTCTGCAAATCAATTGTAAACAGTTTTTTCTGATGGTTATTCATTACCAAAAGTGAAACGAAACGATTTGAAGCATTGTTATTGAGTTAGGCTTTTACTAAAATCATAAAAAATTATCAAACAAAAACCTTCACGTGAAATTTCCATTTGTTCACAAAACTGTTTTTCAAACGCTCACTATAAACAAACTGCTTGGCCAATTTCTGAGTTGCCACTGTTTTAACGATAACAAATGTCAAATTTTACAACAATGGTAATGTCACATCTCAGTAGCGCCATTTAGTAGTTGTTTGTAAAACCTAAAAGGCGGCCCCCGTACTGTTCCTAATGTCTTTATTTTGAAGCTCAGATATCAATGGGTAAACGGATATTTTGGTTTAACCCCAAGATTTCATTTTGTGTAAATCGATCTCTTGAAAATGGCACATTTTTAGGCTCGATCAAGAATAGACATACAATTAAAGAGTACACTGTAAAACTTACCGAGAATGCACTGTATTATTTTGTGACAAGCAGCTTATACCTTCTTCTTCAAGTGCCCTGTCCGGTCCCCCGAACGTTGGCGATCACCCTGGAGAGCGCGTCCCTGTTCTCTGCCATTCTAAAAAGATCACCTGCCTTCTGAATGCCGGTCCATGACCTGATGTTGTTAAGCCATGACATCTGTTTTCGGCCAACCTTCCTTCAATTTTGCCCTTCATGATTAACTGGAGTAAGCGATACTTGTCTCCCCGCAAGATATGACCCAGATAAGCTATCTTGCGGCATTTTATTGTTGTAAGTAGCTCTCTTCCTGTTCTTGCACGCCTAAGAACGTCTTCGTTTGTTACCAAGTCAGTCCAAGGAATACGCAGCATTCTTCGATGAGTCCACACTCCAAAGCTCTCTAAACGATTAATCGTGCTTACTTTGAGAGTCCAGCTTTCTGCACCGTACAAAACAACCGACCAGATGTAACATTTGACCATGCGTTGACGTAGCTTGAGATTTATGTTGTCATTACAAAATAGTGTTCTCATATTCAAGAAGTGATTCCTGGTCGTCTCGATGCGACATTTTATCTCTATGTCGGGGTCTAATTGTTCCGTCAGGATGCTACCCAAATACCTGAACCTCTCAACCCGTTCGATTTGAGAATTGTTCAGAAACAAATGAGTGTCTCTATGTGGATCTCGGCTGAATATCATGAGTTTCGTCTTACTGATATTAATGTTAAGGCCAAGATCTGTTCCAACTGTGCTGATTTTATTTAACAGTTCTTGAAGACCCTCTATCTTATCACATATGATGGCAGTGTCGTCTGCATATCTAATTGTGTTGAGTAGTACGCCATTTACTCTAACTCCATGGTCCACATTCTCGAGGGCCTCCTTGAAAATTCGGTCCGAATAAAGGTTGAAAAGTAGAGGCGAGAGGATACAACCCTGTCGGACTCCTCGCTGTATTTGGATGCTAGATGTTGTCATCCCTTCTATACGTACTTCCGCTGTATCTCCCCAGTACAGATTTTCAATTATACGTATATCTCGACTGTCCAGTTGTACTTCGCGTAACATTGATATCAATTTAGAGTGTAGCACCTTGTCGAATGCCTTTTCGTAATCTATGAAACAGGCGAATACCTCTTTACGCTGATCTCGGCACTTCTGGAGAAGGACATTAATACCAAACAAAGTCTCACGGGTTCCGTGAGACTTTGTTTGGTATTAACCCATCTGAGCGTCATCAAGATCAAATTCACACTTTCTGCGAATTCTGGCATGTATGTTTTTAAAGATGACTCATCAAACTTATCAAGTGATAGTCACTACATTTTTTAGGTCTGGGTTTTTTCGGAATAGTCACAAAGGTCGACCTGAGCCAGTCATCTGGGATCACCCCAGTGTTATATATCAAGTTAAATAATTTTGTGATTTGTGATATGTTACCCTCGCTTACAAGTTTCAATATCTCTGTCGGAATCTGATCCGGACCCGGAGACTTTCCATTGGGTGATATATGGATGGCGTGAAGCACTTCTTCGTTAAGAATTTCTGGACCTTCCTCCATATTTTCTTCATTATTCTGTAAGGGTGGTCTATCGTCATGAAATAGTTCATTTATATATTTTTCCCATGTGCCTCTGATTTCCCGTTCATCCATTATAGGCGTATTTGTTAAATCAAGCAGGGTAGCTCGTTGTGGTTTTTTGTAGATACCAGCAATCTCCTTAAGTTTCTTGTGGCTACGAAAGTTATCGTGTTTCTTTTCTAATTCTTCCATTTCCCGGCACATTTCTCTCATCCAGCCTTCCTTGGCTCTCTTGATTTCTGACTTAATGATCTTCTGTAGCCTTTTATATTCTTCCTTGTTGTTCTTGACCTGTCTTCTTCTCTCCATCAATATCAAGATATCGCCAGTCATCCACCTTTTTTTCTTGGTTTCTCCTGATGTTTGTAGGTGCCTATTACACGTCCTGTTCAGCATATTTTTTAGCTTATCCCATAGTACCCCGACTTCTGTCAAATCACTTTCATTCACTTTGCCAAGTTCATCGTTGAGTTCTCGTTGCACCATTTCTCTTACTTCTTGTTGATCTAGTTTTGCCAGGTTTAGTGATTTATATGGTCGCTTTTTCCATACCAATTTAAGCTTCAGTTTTATATCGGCAACCAAGGGTACGTGATCCGAGCCAATATCTGTTCCAGGGTAGGTTGTTACACGTTTTATACTGTTCCTGAAGCGTTTGTTAACCAGAATGTAGTCTATCAGGTTTCTAATGGGTTCTTGGTCGTTGACTTCAGCAGGCGACATCCATGTATAAAGACGTCTTTTGGGGAGTTTAAACCTCTCTCTTATACCGCTATCAATTAATTATCTAATACTGTCCTTACACGCTCGATATTATCCACAATAACTAATACCTTATCAATAACATTCATGGTAATATTTAAACGGTAACGAATTCATTTACCCTTTATTTTAATTTTAATCCTGGCTGTTCACTCTTTTTTTATACTTGATGATACATTTAATGGTACGTCACTCATTTTCGGCAAACACTAATTTCAAGATTGGCTCAAGATAGTGCGGTGCCAAGTTTACAACGATGGTATTACAAAAAAAAAACAAAATTTAAGCCTATCCGGTGCATTCACAAATTTGCATATCTTCGCAGATGAGTTTTGCATAATAAGAGTAGGTACTGATGGTTCCACCTGATTTTTATGTGGAATGAGCTGGATGTTTTATTATGACAGATAAAAATCTGTTTTTTTATAGAGTGTAAAGGAATTGCTATATGCTTGTTTTACGATTAGTCCGGACAACACCGAGGCGTCGTCGAATCATTGTTTTATACATTACTAGCCGTGCCCGCGGCTCCGCTCGCATGGACTTCATTCACTATTATCGTCACTACTTATTCCTTATGTTACCTAACGTAAATAAAATATATACTATCATCTCGCCAGAGAACATATGTATTTTTTAAAAAACTACGTAAATTGGATAAGTGGTTCTTGAGTGCTGGGGGGACAGACAGACAGACAGAGAGACATTGCGTTTTATATATATTATAGATTTTTTAAAATAAATTCTAAGTTAAGAATTAAAAAAAAAAAAAACGTAAATCGGATAAGTGGTTCTCGAATGATAAGCACACTAACGGACAGAGAGAAGTTGCGTTTTATATATATTATTTGGATTAGTTTTATTATTATATAACCTGGCTAGAAAACATATGTATACATATGTATGAATTAAAAATCGGATAAGTGGTTCTCGAGTAATAAGCTCACTAACTGATAGACAGACAGGCAGACAGAGGAACGTTGCATTTTATATATATTGTATTCTTTGGTACGTGATATTGTTCCATATTTAACGGTTTAGGCAGCGTATTGCAAGAGAGTGCGCCAGCGACAAACTTTTTTCCGACTTGATTCACTATTATCATCACTGCTTATTTCTTATATTACTTAACGTAATAAAATATATCCTATAACCTGACTAGAGAATATATGTATAAACATAAAAAAAAAAACACTTAAATCGGATAAGTGGTTCTCGAATGATAAGCGCACTAGCAGCCAAACAGACAGAGAGACGCCGCATTTTATATATATTATAGATTATAGATTATTAATATTATTATATAACCTGAGAACAGAATATATGTCTGAATAAAGAAAAACACGTAAATCGGATAAGTGGTTTTCAAGTGATAAGCGCATTAACGAACAGACAGACAGAGAGATGTTGCATTTTATATATATTTCTTTGTTACATGATATTGTTCCATATTTAATGGTTTCGGCAGTGTATTGCAAGAGAACGCGCTAGCGGCAAACTTTTTTCCGACTTGATTCACTATTGTTGTCACTGCTTATTCCTTATGTTACCTAACGTAATAAAATATGTTTTATAACCTGGCCAGGGAACATATATATGTTTAAAAAAAAAAGCCCGTAAATCGGATAAGTGGTTCTCAAGTAATAAGCGCACTAACGGTCAGACAGACAGACAAAGGGACATTGCATTTTATATATATTATAGATTAAAAATAAACACGTAAATCAGATAAGTGGTTCTCCAGTGATAAGCGCGCTAACGGACAGACAGACAGGAGTAGTCGCAACTGACTAGTTAAGAAAAATGTATTCTCAATAATTCGAAAGCTCGACTAACAAAAAAGGTTATTTCACTACCTAAGGCCATAAATATTTAAATATAGACTACAGCCCCCCTAAATTGAGTATATATATATATATATATATATATATATATATATATATATATATATATATATATATATATATATATATATATATTGAGGGTATGTGTGTTATTTTAGAGAGAGAACCAGGATTGAAAATTCGTTCGTTTTAATTCATTCATTGTGTGTCTCCTTGGCTTCATCGAATATTTCTTTACAGGGAGTAGTGCGCATCGACTGCAACGGTCATTTAGAGCCCAAATATTTTGAGGATTTATACTATGAAATTTATTTCCTTTAAGTATTCACCAATTTGTCCGTGAGTGGTGTTGTAGGATTGGATGATCGATTTTAGCTTGGAAGGAATGGAATACTTTTAACGAGTATCAAGAAAGTGTTAAGCTTCAAAAATGTGTTTGACGGTAAGTGGTAGTTGACATGATTGACAATTGGGAGGATTTAAAAGGAAGAAGTGTTTGTGATATGTATGGCCGATGGCCAGTCTTCTGACAATGATGTTTTTCTTTCTATTCAGTGATTGATGATGTAAAGGAGACCAGATATCAATTTTGAAGTCCGAGAGTTTATTATTGGTGTTCTCAAGATCCCACTGTAATTGGAATAATTTTCTAAATTCCTTAGATAGGTGTTTTATGTAATCTCAGGGATGATTTTCGCCCAGAACAGGAACGGCAGAGAGAGAGGCCTTTTTTACAGAAGTATCAACTTTGACGTTTTCCACAATGTCACAGTGTTCTGGTATCCAAATGAGTGTAAAGGATTTGTTTTTTAGTCTGGCAACATGTAATAAATCCTTTATTTATCTGATGTATGCATTATTAAGGTTCGCATGTTGAATGGATTTAGGCTGGGCGCACACATTCGTTTTCCGTATTCGTTTTCCGGATCCGGAATACCAATTCGGAATTCCGTGACCCCAGCGCAGACGTTAGTTTTTTCTTCATTCGGAATTAATACTGCTAGTACGGATAGTGATAGCGTTGTGAATGCACGACGATGGAGGACGACGATTTATTAGCAATGGCATTTCTGTTACCTGCTCCCAGGGCAAATCTTTTACATCTCTATTGTGGTAGTCCTTGTCATGAACATTCCATAAGCAGGGGTATTTTTTAACAGCTAATATTAATGTTTCTGCCTCACACATATTGTCGTGTTGCGATAAAACGCACGCTACGCGTGGCGCGGCACAGTGGGGAAAAACGAAAAATCGTGTTTCAAAATTGTCTAGAGCCTTCAATTTTGGTTCGATTGGACGATTTTTTTTTAAATTGTAGCTTATTAAATTCCGAACAAAGTTGTCGGAGCCGATTTTGCAATTAAACTTTTGTTTCAAAATGGCGGACGTCTTCAAAATGGCGGTTTCTGATTATATAGCGACTGAGACACAGAAAACGCTTACAGTTTCAAACCAAGTTGTGCTAAAATGCGTGTATGTATGTTTTTTTATGTCGCAGATAATATATCTAATATCACAGTTACAAGATTAATAATAATGAACCCAAAATGGCTGCCATGAACAATAAAAGTATTATAAATATGAATAAACGTACCATTATTATTTCATATTCATAACATTTGCATAAATAATTTCTTTAAGGTTGTTAATTATAAATATGTTTCAACAATTGACTTAAAATGACAAATCAAGTATGGCGGATGCCAAAATTGAATCGAGCAAGAAAGTTTCTCTGTGGCATTTAGACTGTGGCAGTCAGATCATTCAAGTTTAGTTGCGGGATTTAAATTTTCATGCAGTTATTGCTAGAATATTGCTGCTGTAAATTTTAAGTATCGTAGACAATTTTCTAGCAGATTCAAAAAACAGCGATACACGCAGAAAAGGACAGCTCACAAAGCTAGAAAATGGCTACAACAGCTAAAATGTTTTGTTAAAATAGGGACAGCTAAATATTTTGCTGCACTAGCCACATTGTTTGCTGTTGTAGCAAAAAAGTGGCTGCTATTGCTAAACAGTGGCACAACTTGGTTTGAAACTGTAAGCGTTTTCTGTGTCTCAGTCGCTATATAATCAGAAACCAACGTCCGCCATTTTGAAACAAAAGTTTAATTGAAAAATCGGCTCCGACGACTTTGTTCGGAATTTAATAAGCTTCAATTTAAAAAAAAAATCGTCAAAATCGAACCAAAATTGAAGGCTCTAGACAATTTTGAAACACGATTTTTCGTTTTTTTTTTCCCCACTGTGGCGCGGTTCCGAATGGAAATTTCCTAACGTGTGCGCCGGTAGGTACAAAATGAATGCAGACGCTGCGTTCGGCATGACGTCATTAGATTTTTTCCGAATGGTTTCTCCGAACGCACGGGCTGGGATTCGAAATGTATATACGGAATGTGTTCCGTTCGGAAAAAAAGTGAACATATGCGGCAGTCAATGCAGTTTATATTGATTTCATGCAATCGGGTGTCCGAATACGGAAAACGAATTCGAAAATCGAATACGGAAACCGCTTGTGTGCACCCAGCCTTAAGAGCGCTCTGAGAATTCGATGCCATTAGGAATTTGAAATAAGGAAGAGTAGTAATCGCATATCTTATGCTTTTCCTGATGACGAGAAGCTCAGCAGAGAAAATTGCTGAGTGAAGAGGTAATTTGAAAGTTTTCTGAATGTTTTGAGCAATAAAGGCGGCGCCAACCCCTGAACATGACTTGGAACCATTTGTATAGATAGCGAAGTAATCCGAGTATTGGTTCTTTAATTTATCATTAAATACGGAGTTGGTTATTTTATTCGAAATAACTTCTCTATCAAGTATGCACATAGAGAAGTCTATATGGGGTTTTGGAGATTGCCAAGGGGGAAACGATGTAAGAAGAGGGTATTCAAATCGGGGGGAGGGGGTGAAATTATGAAGAGCTGAACGGTGTTTGAGCCTGGAAGGAATGCAATTGGATGGCAGAGATAAGGTGCGAGAAAGATGTATAGAAGTTAGATTTAAAGAGGATTTTAAGTAAGGACGGTTCATTTAAAGATCATAAAATTTCATGAGAGGCAACATACTATAAACTGGAGATTGGTGAGGTTGTAAAAGCTCCCGTGGCTAACCGCAGAACTTGATTCTGTATGGTGTCTAGCTTTTTTTTTTTTTTTTGGTTGAATGACACGCCGCGTCATATATGAAATCTCCATAGTTTAGTTTAGAGAGGAAATGATTATGATTGAGCTAAAATCAGAACTCCATTTTGAGTGAGCAAGTAAGCGCAGAGGATTAAGATCATGAGCTGTACGTGTTCTTAAGAGATTAATGTGTGAGTTCCAAGTCAAACCCGTATCAAAGGTCAGCCCTAGGATGTTATGAGAGTTTTGAATAGGTATAGGAGATCCATTTATATTGAGGGGGTTGAGTCTAGGGCAGTTTCTTATTTTACAGAAATATATAAAAACTGATTTTTTTGAAGAGAAAGGGTATCCATTGAAGATGGACCATTTGTATAAAACTTTTAAAGTTCTCTGGAGATTGCATATGATGTTTAAGGATGAAGGCGAGGAGTAATATAGTATAATATCATCTGCAAATAGTTTGTACTTTATATGTTGAGGAATCAATTTGGTGAAAGACAGCATTCCAATGTTGAACAGAGTAGGGCTAAGTACCGAACCCTGGGGAACTCCAACAGAAAGTATTAAAGTTGTATGAAATTTGGGAGGGGGCCTTCCAAGCCTATTTTCTCTAATTGGATAGATATGATACTTCTATTTGTGGTGTCAAAAGCATTAGAAAGATCTAGAGATAGTAGTCCTAGATGTTGATGTTGATTGAATGCAGGTCTTATGTTGGTTTCCAAAGATGAGAGGTGAACCATAGCAGATCTATACTTTCTAAAGTCATATTGAAAAGGAAACAAATGATTGTTTTTTTTCCAGAAACCATGTTAGTCTGTGTAAGACCATTCTTTCCATTACTTTGCAAAGTTGGTTGGTTAGGAAAATTAGTCTATAGCTATCAAGGGGGGATCTGGGCTTACCTGGTTTATGGACAGGTATAATGGTGGAATGCAACCATGAAGAAGGAAAGTAAGACTTCAACCAGAGATGATTGTAGTAGTTTAATAACGCTTTTATGGCGTCCGAGGGAATGTGTTGTATCATTAATGTGTGAATAAAATCAGGACCGGGAGCAGTTCTTCTTGATTGAGCTATTACAGTGCTTAGTTCTAGAGAAGAAAAAGAATCATTGTAGTGATGTTGAGAAGAGGTGTTAAAAGAGTAAAGAAGTGAGGGAGTATCACAGTTGAGAGAAGAAGAGGAGACAGATTTACTTTGAAAATATGAGGCTAGAGTGTTTTAGATGTCTTGATGGTCAGTGATGAAAGAGCTACTGACTTGAAGAGACGGAATGAATGAAGGATTAGCCCTTTTCAGTTTTTTTATAGATCGCCAAAGGTGTTTGGAAGAGATGGGTTTCTTGATTGAGGATGTGAAAGAGCGCCAGGAGTTTTAGCCTCTTTGATTGTTTTTTTTTAGCCTGGGCTATGGCTTTTTTTTTAAATTGACGAAGTGCTCTTGATTAGGATGTCTTTTAAAAAGATTTAGGGTTGTTTTCCTCTGACGGATTGCACTAGCACATTCTCTGGACCACCAAGGAACAGTTGGTTTTGAGTGATGAGAATGAAATTTTATTGACTGCGATAAGTATATTATTAGTGATTTGGGAGATGAATAGGTTAAAGTCATGTGATGGAGTAGTGGGAAGTTTAACTAATGATGAAAATTTGAGCCAATCAGCCTTTGCTAGATTCGATTTTGCAATGGAGTATATATTAGTGAGCATATGGATCAGGGAGCGAATAATGATTGTGAAATGATCACCTCCATGAGTATCATGAGAGGTATCCCATTGGAAGGACGTGGAGATCCATGGAAGAAAAGGATCCAGAAGACGAGCATATAAAAGTTGGAGAGGGTGATTAAAGAGAAATTCTTTAATGATAGTCCCTCTGGGGGAAGTGTGGGATGAGCCCCAAATGGGATTGACGGGAGGGACAAAGGGGACAAAGATGGAGGTAGATAGAGAGAGCAAATAGTAGTAGGAAAATTATAAGTGGTTCTTATCGCTGCTGCGTCCAAGAGAGTTTGAAGATGATGTTCCGGATACGAACGAAGATAACATCTGATGACGTTAGGATTTTCATGCCAATGTCGGCAAGATGTTTGGAAGCAACAACTTCTTCGCATATTCGATCGAACTAAGGCTTGCCGCTGGAAGAACACCTCTTCGAAAAAGGAATGTAAGCTTCTATGCCAGCTAAAATGACATCGGAAACGTCGGATCTAAAGCTAACGTGTTTTTTGATAATAGTTAATTAAATTTTTAGTTCGTTTGAATTTTTGGTGAACTACCTTTCTTTCGTGTCAGATTTCGAATTTCCCTCAATAGAATAACACAATAAGATAAAACGTAGCGAAATCGTATTCTCCCAGTAAACAGAAAATCGGCTTAAAATTCATAAAAAGCGCTTCATTTACTGAATATCGAGAATTTTATATTCGTATAGTAAGATTAGTGGAGTACAATTTTATTAATATGGATCGTAATTTAAAAACTAAATTAACGACATAACAGTACTCCAGCGACATTATTCACGTCAGTATCGTAATATTGGTGTAGGTTTCTGGCCACTTCAGTGATTTGTATTGTCTATTTGTTTTATTGTCTAATGGAGGTGTTGAATTATTGTCACTCATTATTTTTCAAAATTAAAGCATTAATTGTCAATTTCTAAGTAATAATGTTCTCTGATTTCATATTGTTGCAGTGCTGTAATTGGATGAATTAAAAAAGGTCAAATATCAATAACCTCAGACAGAATAATAAATGTATATATATATATAAATATATATATATATATATATATATATATATATATATATATATATATATATATATATATAATACATTAATATATATGTATTTACCAAGAACTGCCAACCAGCTGATTTATTAAAATATTCGCTTTAAAAAATTTTTGGTCCAAAATCATCAGTGAATCTATTATCCAATTTCAAAAAAGGCCAAAATCTCTTGTATGAAGTTGATTTCAACAGAGGCTTGTGAAAATTACTTGGTTCAATTCTTCACCCAGAAATCTCAGAAGTTTTACGGTGACAGGATAATGCTTCTACCAGAAGTAGAGGCCACAGGTAATCGATTAAAAAAACACATATTTTATTAAGTTGGGAATGTGGAATCTTTGGCACAATGATACTACTCAGTATATATCACCACTACACCAAACACTTTATTTTTGCACTCGACGCGCGTTTCGCTAACCATGTTAGCTTCATCAGGAGCGATGATTGACTAAAGCTAAACTACCAAATCTACCCTATTTATACTTAGGCTATCAGTTCCGGTCAAGTAACCAGTAGAGGGGACTATAAGGAATAGGCCCTCTGTCTTTGTTTAAACTACTTTTACATTTTATGATTTCCATACTTTCGTATGCGTTCAACAATCTCCTATCAGATACATTTTTTATTAATCTTAGATTATCTATTGTTACAGTATGATCAGCTTCAAGAGCATGTTCGGCAATGCTAGACTTTTCTGTTTTGTTGTATTTTAAGTGTGCTAAATGTTCTTTAAATCGTGTTCTAATTGACCTTTTAGTTTGCCCAACATACTTTTTGTCACAATCATTACAACTAATTTCATAAATTCCACTTTTCTCACAATTAGGAATCTTATCTTTGGGATTTCCTAAGATATTCCTCAGATTGTCTGATGACTTATAGACTAAGGTGAGGCCTACCTTATTAAATACCTTATTGAGTCCCTTGCTATATTTCGGATTATATGGTATGGAGACATACTTGGTGTTATTTTCTTCGCGTGTAAAAAAGGTGGAATTCTGAATATTAAACCTAAACTTATGCCTATTGATTAGCTTATTTACTAAGTCATCGTCATAACCATTAACTCTAGTTATATTTCTAATACGATTCCTTTCTTTATTAAAGTTTACTCTATTCAGAAGGGAAAAGAATTACTTTAATTTTGTTTCAAAAAGGCCCTATACTTTTCTAACTAAACAATATATATATATATATATATATATATATATATATATATATATATATATATATATATATATATATATATATGTGTATATATATATATATATATATATATATATATATATATATATATATATATGTATATGTATATGTATATATATATATATATATATATATATATATATATATATATATATATATATATATATATATATATATATATATATATATATATATATATATATATATATATATATATATATATATATATATATATATATATATATATATATATATATATATATATATATATATATATATATATATATATATATATATATATATATATATATATATATATATATATATATATATATATATATATATATATATATATATGTATATATATATATATATATATATATATATATATATATATATATATATATGTATATATATATATATATATATATATATATATATATATATATATATATAATACGTTAAAATTCCGGTTTTCATCCGTTCGTCTAACAATGTATTTGCACGAGGTTTCGCCAAAATCTCATTTGGCATTTTCAAGTGCTCTTGCTGCTGCTACTACTCGATAGGATGTAGGTGGGGGGTCGGGAGTGTTCGTCTAAACATCGGTCTTTGCCGGCTGGATGCCCGTATCAGTGATAATCAGACAAACACTCGCGACCCCCTATATCGCACTTCGGTCTCTCAGTTAGCTTTGATCGGCAGCAGCAGTAAGATCACAGTGTTGAGTAGCAGCAGCTATATATATATATATATATATATATATATATATATATATATATATATATATATATATATATGATTTCTGGGTGAAGAATTGAACCAAGTAATTTTCCCAAGCCTCTGTTGAAATCAACTTTACACGAGAGCCTGAGACAAATGATACGATAAACGCATCAAAACTTCCCAGCCAAGCGCTCTTACTTTCTGTTACATCGTCAAATATATGTGAGGTCTGCCGTTGTTATGATGGAAGACCATGCCTTTTTTTTTGATCAATTCCGGTCGGTTTTTCTCTATTGCTAGCTACAATTTGGTTAATTCTTTGCAGTAGAGATCAGAATCAATCGTTTGGCAATATTGTAGCACCTCATGGTACACGATTCTCGTCCAATCCCACGAAACACACAGCATCACCGCCCTTGGCATTAATCCTGGCTTTACCTCCGTTTGTGCAGTTTCACCACGTTTCGATCACGATCTTTTTGGCATATTACTCGTCAGCATGTGCGCCGAATAACACCCTATAACTTTTATTTAAACATTTCTTGATACACTAATTAATAAATTCTGTGGAATCATTATTCTGTACATATGCGGCACCCTGTATATATATGTGGTATTAGTGCGTAGCGATTCACAGATAAAGAAATGATTGGCCTTGTAGGTTCGGGAATACATCCCTTAATCAAGGTCGTTTGACATTATCAATACTTACTGATTGGTAGCTCACTGAAAACTGGGAGTTGGTGAGTTGTGCATGCGACTTATATGCTGTCGGGACTAGAAGTGGTAGCACTAATTGATCAGTACTACCATCTTCGGACTAACGCAGATAGTCCAGGAGTTGTTCAGTAGACTGTTGGTTGCTGATGCGTTGATGTCTTGTGTTATTACGCATTTTCGTGCAGCTGGGAGATTGAGGGAATCAGCTACTCTATTTAAGGTGGTATTTTTCTCAATTTCGATGGCTTCTCGGATGGTTTGGAGTATTGTACGGTGCATCTCTGTTTGCAAATGTTAACATCGATTTTGTGGCTTGTGTTTTGAAAGAGAACTGATGTATTTGTTTTGTTACGAATACTAATCAGATATTCTTCTGTTTATTTGTCCCACATAACCTTTATTGCACAAAGATGAATGGAAAGAATAATAATAGAAATAAAATTACTAGATAACAAAACGAATACCTGGATCAGATAAATAACAAAAGTGGAAGATGCCAGAGAACGGGTAGCAAGAGTAAAGTGGAACTTTGCAGGTCATAACGCCAGACAACCAAACCAACGATGAAATGCGGTAATACAGCTGTGGAGACCATGGTTAGAGAAAAAATTAAGAGGCCGCCCACAGATGAGATGAGGAGACGACTTAAAACGAGTGGGAGGACTACACTGGAATAGACAGGCACAAGACAGAGACACATGGAGGAGTTTGAGGGAGGCCTATGTTCAAAACTGGACGACATAAAGGCAAAAGAAGAAGAAGAAGAAGCTTTTTTGCATTTATCACATAGAAGGCTAAATACGCCCTGGTTTTCTGGCATTGTTTCGTTTCTTAGATTTCCGAATGGTGATCCTATTACCCTATGTGGTTTGTACGTGGTGAAAATGTTGACTTTTCGGAGAAGAGTGATTTTAGGTTTATTTTCAGGTGGTTTCTGACGTTTTATTTGTATATTTATTTGTTAACGTATTCCTTTTTTGATTGTATAATGTATTCTTATTGTTTAAGTATTTTAAAGAAATTATTCACTCACATTTGTATAAGTGGTTCACCAAAATCATATTAAAATGCCTAGAGCGAAAACTAAATTTTTATTAACCACACGAACAAGCTGGCCTTAGAAGTGGATACGGTGCTAACGGTCATTTATAGACCAACAAAATCCTTATAAAGAAGTCTATAGAATGCAACAAACCACTCGTATTAGTATTTGTGGATTTTAAGAAAGATTTAGAGACCGTGGAGTTGCCGGCTATTCTGTCCGGCAGCAAATCAGAATAGACTACATATATAATCAGTTAATTAAATTCATTTAAAATAACGCAACAGCAAGTGTAAGACTCCATGAATCCACAAGTAAATACCGAGTGGAACGTGGAATCAGACACGGTGATACGATTTCCCCTAAACTTTTTACGGCGGTGTTAGCATATGCTTTTAAGGAAATTAAATGGGATGGAAAAGGCATAAACATCAATAGCGAATACCTAAATCGCCTGCGCTTTGCCGATGATATTGTCATAATAGCCGACAATCTAGGTGATGCCCAACCGAATTGCAAATAACGTCATCACATATTGGATTAAATATTAACTTTCAGAAAACCAAGTTTATGACTAATATAGTTACGAATAGTAATATGAAATTTAACGAAAGCGAGGTGCAACACGTCGAAAATTACAAGTATTTGGGTCATGGATTACAAATCGTCGTGTGGGTTTGGGTTGGACGGCTTTTGGGAAACTGAGAGGTAATTTGCCAGTGTGCTTACAAAAGAAAGTTTATGAAAAATTCGTTCTACCAGTAATCACATATGGCGACGAGACACTCACATTAACAACAACAAACACACTGAGAGTATCGCAAGGGGTAATGGAGAGAGCTGTACTGAGTATCACAAGGGAGGATAGAATAACAAACATAACATAACTATCAAACAATAAACAAAAGTAATAGATATTATCCAAAAAATTACGCATTCTAAATGGAGATGGGAACCATATAGCTCAAAGGGATGATAACCGATGGTGTAGAAGACTAATAGAATGGAGACCCAGACAAGACAAAAGGAACAAAGGTAGACCACCAACAAGATGGAGCGATGACATCAAAAGTATGGCAGGAAATTGGGTTAACACCGCTCAAGACAGAGATCACTGAAAGTTTTTAGAGAAGGCCTATAGCCAGCAGTGTATGAGTACGGCTGATGCATGATGCACTCACAAGAACTAAAGTATAGTTTCATTCTGATGCAGAGTCGAACGGGGCAAAATATATGTTTTTATCACTGTAACGACCACCAAAATGGCCATTTCAATTAATAAAATATCTTGTGTCGATTTATATGCTTTCTTTGAAATTCACGCAGTTCTACTGGTTGAACCGTTGCTGATTGCATGTTGCTGTATGGGCTGCGTTATAATTCATAAGTTGCTAATAATTTAGAGCCAAACAGCGTTCATATAGTCATAACTGGTTAGTGACTCCATTTGGTGCACATTTTATGACTTAAACATAATTTGTTTTGGTAATATTTCATATATATCCTCAACATTTTGATCAAAGACCAGTTACTTAAGCCTGAAAAATATATCTTCATTTGTCTCATAATTTTTTAAATGGTTTTTTTCGGTTTTGATACATTCGAATGTTCTGAAAAGAAAATTTTTTTTAATTCAAGGAGTGCATTATTTACATTTTTAGTGTTCCGTACGGAACACTTATCAGATGACTTCGGTGTGTCTGTCTGTCCGTCCGTCTGTCTGTCTGTCACACCCGATTTTTTTCAGAAACTATTTTTCATAGACAGTTGAAATTGATGGCCTTATCAATACAGTGTAGTTTTGAAAATTAAATTTTGACTTAAGGGGTTAGTTTTGGGGGGAGTGAAATCAGAAGTGAAAAAAAATAATTTTTTACTAGGTCATCCAGTATGGTATCAAATGAAAGATTGTGAAAAATATATATATATATATATATATATATATATATACATATATATATATATATATATATATATATATATATATATATATATATATATATATATATAATGTAATACTTGCGCACACTTTTCTTTGTATTATTTTTAAAAAATCGTGAAAAATCGCTACCCCCCCTTATCTCGAAAAATACTGATACAAAAATTTTGAAAAAATTCTGGAATATTCTCCATGGGGTGTAGATTGAGCAAAAATTATCACGAGTGCATTACTTTTAATAATTTATTTGGTTTATAAAAAAACCAAAAATTTTAAGGTCATCAGTTTTCAGTAAAGATTGGAAGCAAACTTCGTTGAAAACTAATTTGAGGTGTGTTTTGTGAAGTCACTGATCATTTTATATCTCCGTAACCAAAAGTTCAACTTGCACTTGACCGGTTATTGTTTTTGAGACGTGGGTACTTAAATGTTGTTTGTTAGTTCGGTACCGTATATTACTTAAAAGGATACAATTTTTACACGTTGGCCATATTTCTTCAAATAGTTAAAAAACAAATAAAAAAAAATCTCAAGACTCTCAAGCAGTAGAAAATCACAATAAAAAAACTATCATAGTCTCTAGGACCATAGTTGTGAATCTCTCTATTAATAACATAACCTATTACAGATTGTCCCAGTTTATCTGGTGCACTCATTTAATTTAAATTTCGTCCGCTTCTGTTTGATAAAGGTTCATATAATATATAAAAGAACATGACAGCCGATTTGGGCCTAATACGGACGCAACAGCTTTTCAAAAACCGGCGGTGAGCCCAGGTCGGTCTTATGGTGTGTTCTACAGTCTGTCACTTCACAGCATTTGCATGGTTGCTTGACGAGAACTACTATGGAATTCATTAAGGTCCTCTTAATTGACTGGCAGTGGCGTAGGATTAAATTTTTGAATATCCGAATTTCAAATGGAGGCAAGAAAATGATAAAACTTTCTATCTGCATTTTTTTCATTCGCATGTTTGGTTAACAAGAGTAACTATGGAGTTCATTACAGTTGTTTTAATTTACTCAAAGTCAAGAACAATTGAACTTACGCCATCTTTATTTTTTTTAAAATGGAAAGGTATATTACTTTATTTTTGAGTGCTACTAAAAATTCTAGATATGTCTAAATTGAACTGTTTTGGAATTATTGTCATTTGAAATTTAAAATAAAAAAAAAACAACTATTAATAAATAACAGCGAAGCAATGACCCAATCTGTCATAAATAGCCTGAACAGAGTTTTGTAGAGAATCCGGGGTGATGTGCGCTACTTCATATTGAATTTTTTGTTGTAAAGCTTCTACAGTTTCAGGTCGACTTCGGTAAACTTTGGTTTTCAAATGACCCCATAAAAAAAATCGAGTTGCGTAAGGTCGGGACTCCTGTTTTCATTGCTGTCACGGTGTTAAATTTTTGATTTTTTGGGTGATTAGAGAAATAATTAATGAATCTGCCTGACGCTGTGGGTTTTTTTATACCAGTCAAGTATAATACTATTGTCACTCGTTCTTATTACTCTAGTCTCCAAAAAGGAACACTGAGGACCTGTTATATTTCGAGAGTGAACTGTATGTGGGTGTTGAATGCATTAAAATAGTTTAAAATGATGACCCATATCCTTGGGTATAGCGCAAATCAGATCATCAACATACTTAATTACATTACTTATTTCTCTAATCAACCAAATCTTCAAATTTCTCTAATCACCCAAAAAATTAAAAATTTAAAACCATGATGGCAATGAAAAACAGGGCCATACGCATTAGTGATGATAGGTTTCGAAAAAGAAACCTAGACAAGCTGTATAACATTTTTATCAACAACGCCTATCCTAAACACATTTTACGAAAATTAATTTATAATTCGGATATTAATGCCCCTACTGATGAGACGCCTGCGCAGCATATGATATACAGGGAGCTACAATTTACAAAGCCAATCACAAATTCAATTGTCGCCTTATTCAAAGATTTTCCAAATAAAAAAATTGCGAAATATAACAGCATACGAGGTTCTGAACAATTTTCAAAAATAAAGGATAAAACACCTATTTTGTACAATAATGGTGTAGTCTATAGATTGTCTTGTTTGCAATGTGGTGCTTGTTATATTGGATAGACATCGCAGTGGTTGGAACAGAGGCTCACACAGCACAGGAGTGACTGCCGATTGGGAAAGAATTCGTGTGCTGTGATGCAACATCATTTGGAAACAGGTCATAATTTTGATTATAACAACGTTGAAATCTTAGCTCATAAAAATAACTATAAAGGGAGACTTTTTAAGGAAATGTACCACATCAACAGGGACCCCAAGTCAATCAACTATAAATCAGACACGAATCAACTTAATATAATTTACAGCAACATAATCAATACTTATTAATCATTTACAATTACAACATGAATAATAATTAAAGATTTGCCACCTCTTACTATAAAGTAAGTAAATAAAGTTTTTTTCTTTTGCTGTTTTTTCCGTTCATTTGGAATTCACGGCAGTATATAATGCACCGAGGCTGTTTACTCTCAGTTTGTTGTAGAAAATCGGGATGCTGAGTGTTAGCTTCGAGGACCAACTCGCATTTTCGTACGTGTTTTAATTAATTGTATGCTTGTTTTATATTTCAATATTTTAATACCTGGACCAAAGAGAATATTGTTTTTTAATATAGGTGTATTAATTTTGTAGTTACTCCTGAAGAAGTTATTGAGTTTTAAAAAGAAGAAAAGAGTTTTATTTATAGTCCAGACCGATTCCCGATAATCATACATATACCTAATTGACTTACGGTCGATAACATAGTAGCAAAATTATATATATATGTATATATATATATATATATATATATATATATATATATATATATATATATATATATATATATATAATATATATATATATATATATATATATATATATATATATATATATATATATATATATATATACGTAAGAACGGGTGGTCCGCATCTGTAAAATTCTTCTTTTTAAACACATCGTAAGATTGAATTTAAATATATAGACCAGTTTGCCATATGCCGTCCAGGAGAGACTAATTCTCCGTTGAATTTCATGTGTTTGATTGTCTCGCCCTATGCTGACTTCATGTCCTAGATATTTATATCGGTGTACTTGCTCGATCTACACGGTATCCAGTTTTATAGTGCCGTTTAATTCAAGATTACCAACTAACTCTTCCTGAAACTTCTTGAGGCATGTGCAGCATAGTATATTATTAAGACAATGTCGTCGGCAAAACGAAGGTGATTTAACTTTTTACCTTCAATGTTAAGCCCAATTTTTTCCCAGTTTATTGATTGTAGCATACTTTCTAGAAGTGTTACGAAAAGCTTAGAAGAGAGCGTGTCATCCAGGTGCACTTCTCTTTCGATTTTGCTGGTGGACTGATTAGTTTGTGTTTTGACATTAGCGGTGACATTTTCATATATGTATTTAATTACACTGGAGCATCGATGATCAATACGACACTTAGCAAGCGCTTCCAAGAGTCTGCTGGTTTACAGAAATCGAAAGCCTTTTCGAAGTCCACCAGTATGAGCATCAGAGTCTTATTATATTCTATACATTTTTCGATTAGAACTTTAACTGTAAGGAGATGGTCGTTTGTTCCATATCCTTTGCGGAAACCTGCCCACTCTTTTGAAAAAAAAAACTCAAATTTATTTGTTAGAGGTTTGGTAAGTATTTTAGTGAATAATTCGTATATATGTCTCAGGAGGCTAATGGGTCGATAGTTTGTAAGGTCTAAAGTATTTCCTTTTTATGCAGGGTGACAGTAGTTGCATTCATTCAATTGCGATGGAGTTATTCCTTCCAGGAGGCATTTATCGAATAATAAAAAATATATGTGTATATTGTAACATTCATTTTTTCCTAGATTTTAAGATCATGTTACAATACTGTTTTTCTATCTATAATTTATATTTTATTACATTTTGATATTTGATTAGGCAGTGATTTTCATTTTTGAGCGATGTAACTTAAAACAGTGATTTAAATTTTTGAATAGTTTATTCTCAACCGTGTATAACGTGTTGCTGACTTAACGTATTTTATTTGCATTGAATGCGTCTGATTTATAAGAAAGACCGGCATCAATGGACCTTGTCTATCAAGTGTAAGTCGCGAGTTACACTCCCGTCTCATTCTGCGTTCCGGAAGTGAACCATTTTAAAGACTTCACTTTGAAAAAGGGGCAAGAGATATACAAATGGCCATATGGAATTTTTAAGGGCCTCCGAGGTGCAATAACGGCTTTTTTCTCCGTGATGCAGTAACGGCTTTTTCCTCCAGCATACCGTAGTGGCTGTTTCCTTCCGTCATGCCGTAGTGCAGTAATGGCTTTTTTTATCACCAGGTGGGTGTTGTTTATAGATCTCAAGTTTGATGCCTTTTTCCAATCTTAGAATATTCTGCTCATCCTAAGGCATTTCGGGTCAAAATGTGATTAGCTACCCAAATGACACTAGGATACTAGTGACTGAGACAATATTTTTGATGAGAATCTCACCAGGAAAGGCCAAACAGCTTATGGAAAATCTACGAGGAGAAGCCAATCAGTAAGTTATAAGTACATCAGTTTAAATATCTCACTTCCTGTCGACAACATCTATTTCCAACGAGTAAATCAACACGTTTATTCAGCAAAGTTAATTTTGCAAACTTTTAGATCGTGTTTTTTTCAATCCTTTTGTTTTTGCTACACTTGGATCAGTAATTCATAGAACTCTAGCTTAAATGTGTACACTCGCATAGCCTAAGGGGTTTTTATTTAATTAATGTAAGAGTGTAATAACTGCAAGAATTTTTATTTTGTTAATATACTTTTCCCTGTGATAATGCAGCGTTTCACTGAACTACCCGCTTTATCTTTCAGGACGCAATGGTTGTACCATAATAATTTTTTTTTAACAACTACATAACTCTTCAGTATTTTTTGAGCTGAAGTTATATTCTTTTTATTCTAAAATGAATGGGGCCCAAAAACAGTACAACCAAATTTTAAACAACTATAGAGACTATTTTCAAAAGACGTACAAAAATTATCTCTTATCCATAATCTCTCCAAACAACACGAGCTAGATAATATCTAAATTTTTGCTCTATCAGTATTAATATCCATTCAATCCATTCTCAAAGATTAAGATAACAATAACGGCTTCTCTTTAATAAATAAAATATTATTAATTTTTTTTATCACCAAGTGGGTGTTGTTTATAGATCTCAAGTTTGATGCCTTTTTCCAATCTTAGAATATTTCGGGTCAAAATGTGATTAGCTACCCAAATGACACTAGGATACTAGTGACTGAGACAATATTTTTGATGAAAATCTCACCAGGAAAGGCCAAACAGCTTATGGAAAATCTACGAGGAGAAGCCAATCAGTAAGTTATAAGTACATCAGTTTAAATATCTCACTTCCTGTCGACAACATCTATTTCCAACGAGTAAATCAACACGTTTATTCAGCGAAGTTAATTTTACAAACTTTTAGATCGTGTTTTTTCAATCCTTTTGTTTTTGCTACACTTGGATCAGTAATTCATAGAACTCTAGCTTAAATGTGTACACTCGCATAGCCTAAGGGGTCTTTATTTAGTTAATGTAATACTTTTCCCTGTGACAATGCAGCGTTTCACTGAACTACCCGCTTTATCTTTTAGGACGCAACGGTTGTACCCTATTAATTTTTTTTTTAACAACTACATAACTCTTCAGTATTTTTTGAGCTGAAGTTATATTCTTTTTAATCTAAAATGAATGGGGCCCAAAAACAGTACAACCAAATTTTAAACAACTATAGAGACTATTTTCAAAAGACGTACAAAAATTATCTCTTATACATAATCTCTCCAAACAACACGAGCTAGCTAATATCTAAATTTTTGCTCTATCAGTATTAATATCCATTCGATCCATTCTCAAAAATTAAGATAACAATAACGGCTTCTCTTTAATAAATAAAATATTATTAAAAATAAGTTGGAGTTATACAAAATGAAGCCACAACGTGAGGCGATACAAAATAGCACAGCAATGGCGAGGCTATAAAAATGGCCCCGCGAATAGAGACGTTATATATATATATATATATATATATATATATATATATATATATATATATATATATATATATATATATATATATATATATATATATATATATATATATATATATATATATATATATATATATATATATATATATATATATATATATATATATATATATATATATATATATATATATATATACATATACATATATATATATATATATACATATATATATATATATATATATATATATATATATATATATATATATATATATATATATATATATATATATATATATATATATATATATATATATATATATATATATATATATATATATATATATATATATATATATATATATATATATATATATATTAAAATGTCGAGTTTTAATGACTGGATTAAGTTATTCTTTAATGTAAGTTCAATTCAGTATTTATTTTAAAACTTTACTAGAACCGAAAACCTAATCGATCATTTAATACAGTTTTATTTAATTAAGAAAGTATGGTTTTATATTGTCTTTTAATTATATATATATATATATATATATATATATATATATATATATATATATATATATATATATATACAATCAGTTTTATCAAAACAACACGGCAAAAAAAATATTGTTTTCCTGTAAACATAAGTTATTCTAAAAATAACTAACTGAAAATGGTAATAAAACTCATATATTAATAAATTATTTTCTAATGAAATATAAACGTCAAAAATATTCGCAAAATGAGGAAAAGTAAAACGTTTATTACAAAATAGCTAGCAATATAAAATCATTTATTTAAATACTTAGTTAAGCTTGGAAACGGTTAAAGAATTTACTTGAAATCCAAGTATCAAATTAAAATTAAATTATTGAAATTATTACATCATTATACATAATTCTACTTTACTGCTGTATCTATTTACTAGTGTTTTCTTAATATTTGGTAAAAATAATCAAATCCTGGTAAATGTGGCTTTATAGAAACCTCGTTTTTAAATATTATATGAAGGTCTTTTCTGTTATACAACCTGTCAAGTAAGAACATGTCCGCGATAATTCATTTTTGATAGATGCAATTTTACCGATTCAACAAAAAGTCGGTAGAGGGAACCTTTGTCTACGACGCGTTTTAGTAAAAGTATTAGTTGATTCTGAAATTTCGTCGAAATCACGTAAAATCCAAAATGAGTCACTTGCTTAAGCATCGGGTCGAAGCAGTCTTTCTTTGTTCCCATCTAAAGGAGCCTAAAATGAGACATTCCGCGGCTGCTAAATATATTAAAATGTCGGTGTCTTTTGTAAAGAAGTGGGTAAATCATTTTAACGAGACGAAAAATGTCGACGACTTGTCAAAACGTGGCTCGGTAAGCAAAGTCACTCCGAAAGTCAAAAAACGCATCTTGTTTTTATTTTCACAGGACTCGAAATTAACGAGCGGAAAAATTAAGTAAATCGGGTTTAAATGTGTTCCGACAACATCTTCGTGCTCATAATGTCAAATTCCGTTCTTGGTTCCCATCCAAAGGAGCCTAAAATGACACATTCCGCGGCCGCTATATATATTAAAAAGTCGGTATCGTTTGTAAAGAAGTGAGTAAATCATTTTAACGAGACGAAAAATGTCGACGACTTGCCAAAACGTGGCTCGGTAGGCAAAGTCACTCCAAAAGTCAAAAAACGCATCTTGTCTTTGTTTTCACGGGACCCGAAATTAACGCTGCGTTAAGGAGTGGAAAAATTAAGAAAATCGGGTTTAAATGTGTCCTATGAGACCACTCGACAACATCTTCTTGCTTATGATGTCAAATTCGGAAGCACGTTGAACAAATCTTTGTTGGGAGAAAATCATGTCGCAAAGCGGCCCACTTGGGCCCACGATAAGATACTAGAGTAGCTCTTACAACCCTATTGAAAACGTTTCGTCCCTTGCAAAGAGAAAGCTCAGAGAAAAGACAAAGACAAAAGATTTTTGACTCAGTTGTCTCGCAAGATTCGAAAAATTTGCAGCGTATGCAGAAAATCGAAGATACCAGGCGATTATTGATGCAGGAGACAATCAGACAACTTACTAAGGTTATTAGCACACCTAGGAATACATTGATGGCAAAAAATGTTTTCGAAACAGATTTTTTCAAGAATACAAGCAGTCATTCTTACTTGACAGACTGTATATTTTGTAATAATTTAACTCAGTTTTATGACGATGTGAGAATGCTGTATATACGAAAATAGTAGTTGCCTACATTTAAATTACGCTTAGAATTAAGAAATCCAAATAATTTATGTTTATTTTTAGCAGTATAATGGAGAGTCAGGTTAATTTACCCATTAAGTTCCATAGCTATCTTAATGATCTAATTAGTTCTTTGTGTGCTGCCTATAAAATTGTTGTTGTTCTGATGTTTTAATGACTATCCTAAGTCTAGGTGGTTCTAAATCCAGGATGTTAACCTCATCATCTTGTTATCCGATAACATCGCTGAGGTTTACTTCCAGGCCAGGTTTTTTTGCTGCATCTTATGCAGCGCTAAACATAAAGGCTCCCACTGCTTTTCATTCGAAAAGGTAATCGGAACTCTTTACAACCTTACACTTAAGCTTACCTCAAGCCGACCAGGAAGCGCTTTTAATCAATATAGAAAAAGGTTAATTCCCAAATGAATTCGTATCCAAATTAAAATTTGCCAGAGTTATAAAATGATGAGAAAATACAGACACATAATGAGACCGAAAATCAGCAGTGTCATCCGAATAAATTTATCTGAAAGGAATGATGCATGGTAAATTAAATTTTACTTTTATACGGTAATAACAATATTAAAACAATCGAAAATAATAATCTAGAAATTACAACGAAAATTTAAGCTGAAGACAGAAGAGGGTATTACTTTTCATTCTACGTTTTTCCAAATATTTTTTGCATTAGTGGCAACAACTTGGGTTGCATTGTGGACACTTAACTCGGATGGTTTTTTTCTCTGGCAACTGTTAAGTTGGAGCACTAGATGGCACTGTTGAGATGTGACATTACCATTGTTAAAAAATTTGACAATGGTTATTGTTAAAAGAGTGGCAGCTCAGAAATTGGCCAAGTAGGTTGTTTACAGCGAGCGTTTAAAAAAAAAACAGTTTTGTGAGCAAATGGAAATTTTACGTGAAGATTTTCGTTGCATGATTTTTTACAATTTTAGTAAAGGCCTAGCTCATGTAATGAAAGACTAATATTTTCAAATTTCTACTTTATTTAGTTTCACTGAAACTGTATGACGCGTTTCGCTATACTATAGCTTCTTCTGATACAAAATGATATTTTGTATCAGAAGAAGCTATAGTATAGCGAAACGCGTCATACAGTTTCAGTGAAACTAAATAAAGTGGAAATTTGACAATATTAGTCTTTCATTACATTCGTCATGAATTTCCATCAAGTAACAGCCACAACAATTCAAAGCCTAGCTCATGGTAATGAATCACCATCAGAAAAGACTATTTACAAATGGTGTGCAGAATTTCTTCATGGTCTTGCTTCCGTCAGCGATGGATTTCGTGAAGGTCGGCCAAGATCGGTTCTTGTTCCAAAAAACATCGATACTCCACGCAACATGCTTGAAGAGGATCAGCATGTGACTTATCGTGAGATAGAGGGCATTCTCAAGTATATCGAAGACATTCGATTTTGCATGAACATTTAGCTGTGAAAAAGATCTGTTCCTGATGGATTTCGTATAATTTCACCGAAACTTCAAAAACAGGCTCGTGTTAATTGGTGTAAGGAAATGATCAAAAAAATACGACCAAGGACATGCAAACTCCGTATACAACATCGTAACAAGAGATGAAACTTGGATATAATCGTACGAGCCGGAAACTAAGCAAGAATCAACTATTTGGATGTTCCAAGATGAACTGAATCCAACAAAAGTTTCATTCACGAAGCACTTCCCAGAAAATGATCTCTTATTTCTTTGCTCATACTATTGCAACCATTGCTTTAGAGGGTCAATAAACAGTTAATGCTGAATGGTATACAACCATTTGTTTGCCGGAACTCATCGATAAAATTAGGAAAAACAACCGAAAACGTCATATCATGCTTCCTCATGACAATGCCAGCTCACACAGCACGTCAAACAATTGATTATTTGACGGAGAAAAACATCAAATTAATGTCCCATTGCCCGTATTCATCTGATTTATCGCCTAGTGACTTCTTTTTCTTCCCGAATGTCAAAAATTGCGTAGACAGCGATTTCCATCACCTCAAGAAGCTGTTGAATTTTTCTATAACCTTGCTTTTGAAGTATTACTTTCAAACTGGAAAAAATATTTCGCGAATTGGTTCGAACGCATGAAAAAGTAAATAAATCTTAAAGGCGAATATTTTGAAAATAAAAGATGTGTTTCATTGTTTTTCTAAAAACTTCAAACGTATTTTTATCTATTTTTAAAACTAATAGATTATCAGATTTTGAAGGACGTTAACGTTTTTTTGATGAAATGAAAAACAGCTTGGAAAGTATTCAAAGAATTCGTGAATACGTGGTAGAACATCGCAACGGAGCATTGAAAATTATAGGAGAGCATTAAATATTAACAAGGAAATGACGATTATGAAAGAAAAAAACAAAGGTTTTCTTAAACTTTAAATATATTAAATGAAGATCCAAAGCTATTGACAGTAAAAGTGATAGCTTTGGCTCCTTGGTATAGTCCTTGCTTACCGTGACCATAGCCTCGGGTTCAATCATCAATGAAGGCAACAACTCTATGCGGATATAGCGAAAGCGAAGAGTTCAGAGAAACAGCAGCTATTAATAACAACCGGTGATTTCAATCCAAAACTTTGGTTTGGGAATGGAGTATATACAGGACGAACAGCTCTTTTATATGAATTCTTTTCTCAACAAGAAACGAAATTGATTATATTATCACAGACCGAAGAAAATACTGCAAGGATGTATCAGTACTCAATAAGTTTAATACAGGTAGCAACCAATAAATGTGAAAGAGGAAAGAAAGAACGTGATCGAACATAAACACACAAAGTTTCCAACCTTGTTATTGCACTTGCTTTTTACTAAAATTATCACAAACCGTCTAACAAATAAATTCGATAACTGCCAATCAGTCGAACAGGCGCGCTTTCACAAGGAATTCAAAACAACAGATCATATCCAGACGTTCCACCTTTTAATCGAATAAGCGATCGATTATAATTTTAACAACCACCTAGCTTTTATCGACTATAAGAAAGTTTTCGACTCCCTGGAATACTGAACTCCTCAAGTTCATATATGAAAATCTGACATTAACCGTTAAATTAGATGAAGATTAAAAAGCACTCATGCAACACGCAAGAAATATTCTCTTTTGGTTTACATATGTGGACGACATCTTAGTAAGTTTCCATGGAAATGGCATTCAACTAAATTCTACTTTAAATTATCTAAATAATATATACCCCACCATAAAATTCACATTGGAAAAGAAAACAGATAATAAAATAAATTTCTTAGATGTAACAATTTCAAAGAAGGGAAATAGATTAGAATTCGATATTTTCCAGAAACCAACCTTTTCAGATGTCACCATCCTAGCTGACTCAATACATTCTAACTCCCATAAACTCCCATAAAGAAATTATCGACGAAACCAAGGAGGCACACAATCAACGGATTAGAAACAAACTTCTCGCTTGTCCCAACAATTCCAAGTCCTTTTGGTCAGTCGCTAAGTCAGTTAGTCAAAATTTCACCAAATCCACCATACCACCACTCACACGGCCAGATAATTCTATTGCAAAGACACCTGTTGAGAAAGCGAACTTGTTGGCTGAACTCTTTGCTTCACATTCTACTGTCGATTTCCAAGGAAAAACATCACCTAATATTCCCATAGTGCAGTCAAGGATGCCCGATATTGTCTTCAGGCAGCGTATCATAAAACGTATTTTGATGAAGCTAGACACCAAAAAGGCTTCTGGCGCTGACGGAATACCTGCCATAGTTCTCAAAAACTGTGCGAGGGACCTAACACCAGTTTTCTGTAGACTTTTCAACCTATTTTACAGAAAGGGAATATTTCCTTCCTGCTGGAAATGTGCCACAGTTCAGCCAATACCTAAAAAAGGCAAGAAGATCTTGCCAAATAACTACCGACCAATCGCACTGCTTTCAATAATATCGAAAGTCATGGAAAAGGCTATCAATCAGCATCTTCTAAAATATCTTGAAGGATTCAACATTATTAGCGATCACCAATATGGCTTTCGTAAATATAGATCAACAGGAGATCTCCTGACTCATGTAACACATGTTTGGAACAACGCAATTGAACACTTTGGAGAATCTCGAGCGGTTGCTCTTGACATATCCAAGGCATTCGACCGTGTTTGGCACGATGGGCTGTTGGCTAAGCTACGTTCTTATGGTATGTCTGAAAAGTTCTGTTTGTGACTCTCATGTTTCCTCAGAGAGCGTTCTTTGCGAGTGGCAGTCGACGGATTTCTTTCTAACACCTTCACTATCAACGCCGGTGTACCCCAAGGCTCCATACTGTCTCCTACTCTCTTTCTCATTTATATTAACGATCTGCTGGAAAAGACCGAGAATCCAATCTACCGCTTTGCAGATGACAGTACACTTATCTCTTCATTCACTTTGAACACTCGGACATCGGCTACTCAGACGAATATCCGCAGACAGCAGGAAGTCATTCAACTTAACAAAGACCTGGAAGAAATTCTATCTTGGGGTGAGAGTAACCAAGTGGAATTTAATGCTACAAAAACCCAGGCGGCAGTTTTTTCTAAAAAAGTTAACGTTGCTGAACCCGACATAGTTATGTCGGGGCACTCCATTCCCCTAACATCGTCACTTAAATTGTAGGGCGTAAATTTAGGAGCACATATGTCCTGGCATGAACATGTTGCAGGCATAGCAAGGAGAGCTTCTCAGAAGTTGGGAATATTATTTCGAACCAGAAAGCTTTACACTTCACAACAACTGTTAATTCTTGGCAAAGCTCAAATTCGACCAACTATGGAATACTGCTCCCATGTTTGGGTCTCCGCTCCTAAACATACACTGCATTTGTTGGATTCTATTCGGAGAAGAGCTGTTCGTCTGATTGGAGATCCGGAACTGACAGGTGGCCTTAATTCGCTGGAACATCGAAGAACGGTTGGCGACTTGAGGCTATTCTACAAGTATTTTCATGGAAAGTGTTCGAAGGATGTGGCCCGCTTAATTCCTCCCAGAGCGGTGCATGTTAGAAGTACACGTCACGCTAATACTTCACATCTGTATGAGGTTCAGCTTGTTACTCCTCGTACAACGCTTTTCAAGCAGTCATTTATATGGAGAACATCATCCCTTTGGAATAATTTGCCCAGGACTGTGTTTCCCACCGAGTACAATTTACAGCGATTTAAGAACAACGTGAATCGCTTTCTCCGCACCCGTGTCGCGTCCTGTAGCGCTTTAGGGACTTCCCTGTAGCACGTGTGCTAAACCCATAAAAAAAAAAAAAAAAAAAAAAAAAAAAAAAACTGGCAGCTTATAGATCTATGATCCATAGAGCCTGCACTATTCCTCTTAGTAAAAATAATTAAGAAAAAAGAACTAGACACAATCAAAAATATAGCACTCAGTAACGGCTTCCAACCTAAAATAATTAATACCTTAATAAGCCGTAAACAAAAGCAAATCACTCTATATCTCAAGTTCTCACGGCCGGAAAAAACAAGAATAGCTTTAAAACCCGCTCAAAAATTATCCAATATATTTTTCAGTGCCAAAGATAAAACTAATAAACACAATAAATCAGAAGTTTATGAACTTAATTGTCAAGAGTTGTTACGTAGGCCAAACGAAACGGAATTTCAAAACCAGATTCACCGAACATAATGCTTCTTATAGGCTAAAAAATGAAAAATCACACTTTGCTAAACATTTTTTAGAAACAGAAATTTCCCAATATTATTTGTCTACAAATACTCCATACGTCACCTAAAGAGTCAAAACTCAATTTCTTAGAATTTATAGAAATTTACAGACATTCAAAGAACCATAATATAAATTTACTAAATAATCAATTAGATGTAGCAAATTTCGTCCTTTACCAACTTTTATAGTACCCACATCTGTTCATTATATAAAAATAAATACCAAAAATCTGTTTTAGTCTTGGTTAAGCGTTTGAAAATGTAGTTGTACTACGAAATCGCGAGAACGCAGTTGTAAATCTTTACACAAATATATTTAGCGTCAGTTAACAAAGTAATTAAGTAATTTTATTGTCAAAAAACAGAACCTATAAAGATCAAGAAAGGTGTTAGGTAGGGTGACACAGTTTCACCAAAATCTTGGCTTTGAAGGACGTCTCGGAGGAGAGGAATTAAAATCGATAGCATATATCTACACCACTTGCGATTCACAGATGATATGGCACTGATTAGCAAAGATCCAGAACAAGTAAAAATCATGATGGAACAACGTAACTAAGCTTCACAAAAAGTAGGACTCGAGATGAACATCTAGACAATAAAACTTCTAAGCCCACATGGAAGGTATGGAAGAAATCGAGAGAGTGGAAGAATATATATACTTAGAATATAAAATTAGATTAGATAACGACAATCAAACAGCGGAAATACCAGTTAGACTGCATTAAAAAAACAAAGATATTCCCATGATCGTAAAAAGAAAAGTGTATGAGAGCTGTATACTTCCAGTAAGTACGTATGAGCTGGAAACCAACATATTCAACAGGCTATGAAAAGACAGATGTTAGGTGTTAATTTATGAGAAGATATTAGAAGCAAGGATATCAGACGAATATCAGAAATTTCTGATATCAGGAAAAGAATGTTAAAATTAAAGTGGCAATGGGCGGGGCATTCGGCTACAAGGAATGATGGTAGATGGGCAACAAAATTGCTTAAATAAAGACAATGGGAAAACAGACTAAGTGTCCTAAGACCAATGAAATAATTGACTGATGTTATCAAGTTGACAACAGCCAGTGGATGGCTCCATCTTGCACAGGTCAGAGATAATTTGAAGAAACTTGAAGAGACCTATCTCCTGCAGTGGAGAAATCGTGGCTTATGAAGAAGAAGAAGAAGCCTCCTCACTCCTACTACTACTATTATCACTATTAAACAGTAAAACATTGGTTGAACATCATGCGAGCCTCTAGGAACAATCCAGACCTCCTGAAATAACTTTTTCTGGAGCAAAGTTCAGAAATCAAAATTACCACCGCAAATCAATAAACACTCAAAGTTATAACAACAATTAAAACAATGTTGACTGTTTTGTACAATAGCAAAGGTACTATTCATCGTGAATTTGTTTCAATTGGCACAATTCTTAATAGCGAGTATTATTTAGTTGAAATATTTGATGAACAAAATTCATCCTGTTCGACTCAAACATTGGGATTCAGATAGATATTACTCTTTATACGATAATTTACCAAGTATGACAATTTTTGGCCCGAAATCAGGTCTGTCCGTTGAATTATTCACAGTATTCATCTAATTTAACATCTTGTGAATTTTCACCATTCTCAAAAACTACGACAAACTTCTTTTAATCATTATCGTTGTAATTTGTTGTAAAAAGAGCATTAAATTAAGGGAGAAACATATTGAATCCAAAAAGAGATAAAACAAAAAAAAATTGTTTCATTTAATATTTACAATACAATCAGAAAAATTAATTCTCGCACCGTGTATGTCACTTGGTTTGTTACAGCACCAAAAATCAAGATACGCGTAACCAAATTTATAAGGTATTATTAACAACTGCCTAAATGACGTGGAAAGTCTTGCCGTAATAATACGGTACCAAAATTCTTTCTTTTCGGAGATTAACCAGAACGGCAGCGATCTCAGTTGGTAATTTGCGACCATGTTGAAAATCTTTAACGCCATTCCGAAGTAATGTCGACCACTTATCGTATGTGTAATCTTTTTGATTCCTGCCCACTGGTAATCTGAAAATTGTCCAAATTCCCCCGTAACAGAGATAATATTTTATATTTTTAAAGGAAGTGATTCACGTAGAATAAAAAAGCAATATTATCGGATAATTAAATAATTAAAAAAAAAATAACGTGGTCACAAAATTCGTTATTTACCCCGTAATTTCATCGCAATCCAATTCCATCAATTTATTTGAGACCATTCTATAAATACATCCCTTAAATACTATTTCTTAATAGTTTCATAATTTTAAATTCCTTTGCTCCAAAAATCCTAAAAAGGGGGTAAAATGCGATGTTTTCGAAGTCATCCCTTTAATGCCCCTACCCATTTAACCCCTAATACAGGGGTGCTCAAACTTGAACTGCTGGCGATCTACCTCAATATTGTTAGACTACGATCGATCGACTCTGAGAGGCTGCAAGTAAGTGTGATGCAGGAATGTCGTCTAGGTAGGGTGTATCGTGGCATAGATATTAGTTTTCCACACAACATGCATTTTTTTAGTCAAGGTAAGTGTAGGTCTGCTCTAAAATGTCAATGAAAAACTCATAATTATTCAAAATTGCGAATTTATTGGTTCTTACAAAACAAACGAGTTCTAGTGTCTAAACTTAACTAAAGAGTGACTTTGGATGTTGAAGCGTGGCACTGCATGTTCTCAGCATACTTTTCATAAGATGGTACGTAATTACCGAGTGCTAATCGCAAGCATGATGACATATGTTCGTCAGTTAGTCGATTGCGATATTTTGACTTAATTATCTTCATTTCAGAAAATGCAGACTCGCACAAGTAAGTTGACCCAAACATTGCCGTCAGTTGAAGGGTGATTTGCCTTAGATTCAGATATTCATCTTCAGATATAAAACACCAGAATTTTGAGGGCTTTGAGATGTATATCTGATATAATCTGCACTAACTCATTTTCAACAGAACATGAGTCGATGTTAAACTGACTTGCTATTTCAGTAGCTAATTCCTCAATGTTTTTACACGAAACAGGATAACTCATAAATGATGCGATATTTGCCAATTTACTGAAATCATAAAAACGTATTTCGAATTGGCCCAAAATATTTGATAATTCTGCCTCATAAATATCATAATTCAACTGAGGAATCCTTGCTTTCAAAGACGGAAAATTTTTCAGATCCTTTCTTTTCAGTTGATCTATCATAAGTTGCAATTTACTTTTAAATGCGTTTATTGCGCTAATCATCTCAATAACAGTTTTTCCTTTACCTTGAAGCTCCAGATTAATGGTGTTTAAATACATTGTGATGTCTGTCAAAAATGCCAAATCAGTCAGCCATTTTCCGAGTGTCATCACCTCTTTTGTCCAGAAAAGTTGTTATTTCGGGCAATAATTCTTGAAACATTTCTAGGAATTTTCCGCGACTCAACCACCTGACGTCCGTGTGAAGAACTAAATCAGTGTGTTCAGCTGACTCACTATCTTCCAACTGCAATTTAAAGAGCCGTCGTTGCAAGCTACGTGCACGGATAGAATTCTTCTCCATGTTTAGAACTTTTGAACACAAAACTTGTTGATGTATAATGCAATGGAAGGAGAAAAATGAAGGGAAATCATCATTAGCTCGACACAATGCCACAAAACCGTTTTCGTTTCCAGTCATTGCTGGTGCTCCATCGGTTGTAATGCACACTAGTTTATATATTGGTAGCTTGTAGTTTGTTACAAAATTGAAGAAAACGTCATATATATCTTCGCCACGGGTTTTTCCTTTCAGAGGAATCATTGCCAAAAACTCTTCCTTAGCCGACATGTCATTGAATACCATTCGAATAAAAATACACAGCTGGGCAGTGTCTGTCATATCGGTGGATTCGTCGAACTGTAAAGAAAAGTATGTACATTCGATGATATCATGTTTTAGTTTATCTGCCATGTCCTGACTCATGACTTCAACACGCCTTGTGACAGTCGGACGAGATAACTGAAGTTCTCTAATAGCAGACATAATCTCTGTTATATTTTTAAAATCTCCAAATAAAGTCTCACCCGCTTCAATAAATGCTTCCTTCACAACCAATCCATCATCAAATGGTTTCTTGTGTTTCGCCAATATATGAGATATTTTAAATGACGCGATCCTTGCAGCTTTTGATTGTTTGGCTGGTCTTGTGAACATGGTTTGTTCTTTTTTCAAACAAGTTATCAAATCACGTACTATTCGTTTTCTTAATTCACTCTGTGACGGAAAATCCTTTTCATAGTTTTTATGAACCGTTTTATGATGCCTCTCTAAGTTCCCACGCTTAAGTATTGCAACTGACGCACGGCAAATGAGACAAATGCACTTATCCTTTACCATACAAAAGAAAAATTCTTCCTCCCAATCGTTATTAAAATGATAAGTTTTACTTTTCTCATTTTGGACTATTTATTAATAAACTTTGTATCGATGTATCGCCTTCAAGTTACAACTCAGACTGACTCCTGCAGGCGCAACATTTATATCGGCGCGAACGAAGTCTCGAATGTTCCCATCAAACACGCCGCCCGAAGTTTCTAGAAAAATCGGCGGGAATCAAAAACGCGGCTTTTCTTTGACAAGTACCGCGCGTTCCTTTTGCCACTAGCAGGGGGTTATTACGATAAAAGAAAGTGATGAGGGGGTTATTCTGGCCTAATTGTGGATCGAATAAATTTTAATAGTTTATTCATTACATTTTGTTTCAGTTACCTAAAACAAAATCTGTGAATAGTTCTATATCGGAATTTTTTTCTCGAGATCGACTCAAAAAGCACTACAATTGACTACAATTTTTGCTTAAAATATGTCTAAAATGTTAATTAAAAAACAGCAAAAATTCTCGTATTACTATTAACCCCCTTCATAATACTATAATACTTCAATTATATATATCCCAATTTAGAATTAGAAACTCATTTCGTGCCTACATATGGACAAATAGAAAAGCTGATATCGCGACGTAATTTAGAGACTATGTTTGTCATGATTTTGGGACTCTATACGTAATAAAAGAAGCTTAACACAAATCAACATAAACTAAATGCGAGACGGGCCAAAGAAACGAAGGAAAAATTTGCCTCAAAAAACTAGTTGTTTCACAAAAATGCACTCGTGCGAACTAAAACTTAAGAGATTATAGAAGGTTTATGAATTTTTTCAGGTATTATTAGTACTAGAGCTGGAAAAACTCCCTTTTTTAAACATGAATCCGCAATAAATATGCAGAGCTTATTTATTATTAAATAAGTCAGTTTATGTATGTAGGAATGCTATTCAGAAACTATAACCTTATCGACTCTATTAACTCAGTTATCAGCTGATAAGTTAAGGACCTTTTAACTTCAATGTCTAATGTAACGGATTTTTTTAAGTTCTAGAAATAATTAAAACGAAATACTTAGTTTTATAAAGCCTTAGGTGAAAAGCAGTCAGAGTAAACAATAACATATAATAAAGAAAATAGATGAAATATAAGATTTTCATAAAGTCCTAATCCTAATCACAAAAAATGTACAGATGAATATTCTTAGTTAAAATTTAATTTTTTCTTCAAACCTTTAGAATATTAAACTTACAAATGAGGGAAAAAATTAATATATTAGGACAAAATTTCAGCAGATTCTACACTGAAATCAGTTAAAGGAATTTTATAAAATTCAAGGATATGCTTAGATATTAGAAAACTATATTTTACAGGTGTACAAGTATGAAATGCGGATTTTTTTTCTAAAAAAACATGTTAAATTCGGATGAATGATAAAAAGTGTTTTATTCAAAGTATGCTCCATCGCTTGTTATACATTTTTCCCATCTTTCGGATAATTTGTGAATACCACGCCAGTAAAAATCTTCCCCTTTTGCTGCGAACCATTCATCGAGCGATTTTTTCACATCTTCGTACGAACTAAAGCGCTGCTCAGCAAGTGCGTGACCTATCGATGCAAACAAGTGGTAATCGGAGGGAGCCAAGTCTGGTGAGTAAGCCGCATGGGGTAGAACTTCCCAACATGACGCGAACTGGTTTTGCCGTATGTGATGGAGCATTGTCATGAAGAAAAATGACTTTGTGTTGCCTTTTTCGGTATTCTGGACTTTTTTCAAGCAGCGAAGGGTTCAAATCGGTCAGCTGTTGTTGGTAACGTTTAGTATTAACCGCTTCCCCAGGTTTTAACAGCTCATAATACACCACGCCCCTCTGGTCCCACCAAACACAGAGCATCGTCTTTCTGCCAAAGCGATTCGGTCTTGCGGTCGATGTGGATGGTGCGCCTGGGTCTACTCATGATTTTTTTGCTCTTGGAATTCTCAAAATAAATCCACTTTTCATCCACTGTAACTATACGATGCAAAAACGACTTCCTTTTGTACCGAGCGAGCAAAATGTCACACGTGTTTTTGTGCTTTTCCATTAGCCTGTCGTTCAATTCATGTGGTATCCATCTACCGGTCTTCTGAATCTGTCTCATCTCTCGTAGCCGATTGGAAACAGCTTGTTGACTAACGCCCAACTGCTTGACGAGTTGTTTTTGTGTTTGCGAATCATCTTCCTCCATCAATGCTTGCAATTCCACATCTTCGTATTTTTAGCGGTTTTCCAGGTTCCTTGTCTGCAACATCGAAGTCACCACTTTTGAAATGCCGAAACCATCGTTCACACGTATCTTGCGATGGAGCATGTTCACCATAAGCTTCTCGAAGTAATCGGTATGATTCAACAGTAGTTTTCTTCAAATGAAAATAAAAAATTAATGCTGTCCGCAAAAGCTCTTTGTTCGGTATAAATTTCGACATATTGAACACAACAACACAACACTATGCATACACTTTTCCAATTTATCACTCGTGCGAGTCTGACACTTGTTGATGACACAATAAAATGGCGCAGTGTCAAATCTTTATAGCACAAACTGGATTGGTGCACCATCTGTTGTCTGAAATCCGCATTTCATACTTGTACACCTGTAAATAAAAAAATGTTTATAAACGCTGTAGTTTGCCGACGTCCAAATTATTATTGCCAATGACGAGGAAGATCTAAAATATATGGCTCAAATATTGCAGGAATAATACTGTAGTACTGTAAATAGGGGGAATGATCCGCTATACAGCTAGAAAACAACGAGGAAATTGAACCATGGGAAAAATACACATACCGGGAACTATTTTGGATAGAAGTGGAACAGACGAGAGAGAAATCATGTTGAAAATAACACGGGCCAGAAAGACAATCAGCTTTATAAATGGAATACTACGGAATAGGAAAATTGGAAAACAGAGAAAGTTCAACATATGCAACAGATTGGTAAAAAGTAGCCTTTTATTCGAAGCTGACACTTGACGTATCACTGAAAAAATCAAAAGAAAGCCAGAAGAAATAGGGATCGATGCTACGAGACCATCACTGAAAATATCCCGTAGAGACAGAGTGAGAAATGAAGAAACACGTATAAGAATGGGTATAGACGGTACATTAAACAATGACATCGAAATACGACAATTGATAAGGTATGGCCGTGTGCAAAGAATGGGAGAAGAAAGACTTCCCAAACGATATATGGAATGGGTTCCCGCCCAATGACGCAAGCGAAGAATTCCCAAAAAAATTGAAAAGAAGGCATAGCAAAAGCAATGAGTACCATAAATCTTAACGATACGTAGTGGAACAACAGTCTGGAATGGAAGTTAGGCATTGAACAACGACGTCCGACGTTATAAAAATCGATTTATATATATATATATATATATATATATATATATATATATATATATATATATATATATATATATATATATATATATATATATATATATATATATATATATATATATATATATATTTATATATAACAATCCTAAGTTTAACCACTGGGAAACGCCCTTATAAGGAGAAGAGATGAGCAGATACCAGAGCATCTAAAGGCTCTGGTATCTGCTTTTTATTTTTATTATCGAGCTTTCGCTGCCTAATGGTAGCTTCTTCTGGATTCTAAAAATGCAAACCAAGTACAGAAAATAAACCAAAACGTTCATTTTTTAAAATGTGATTAAATGAATTGTACAACTGTATGTGAAATTACTTACAAAAATTTTAGCAGTTAGTTCATCTCTGGTGAAGACAATGAAATTTGCATTTTTGTTGGCCAGGTAGTATGAACGATTACACAAACATGATTAAAAGACACTTAGAGAGTTACACAAATATTGAAAATAAAACTTTGTCAATAAACATTAGTTAAAAACACTTTTTGAAGACCGAAACATAACTGCAAGAAACACCATGATGTTGAAATGGTACTCCATTTTAAAATATATATATATATATTTATATATATATACATATATATATATATATATATATATATATATATATATATATATATACATACATATATATATATATATATATATATATATATATATATATATATATATATATGTATAAATTCTTTGGAATTTTTTTTATTTTGACGTTTTACTCATGATTTTGGGCATTTTCAAATGTGTTAATTGAATTAACTTAAACCCAAGAGACAACAAAAAATTTATTTACGTAAAGTTTCAAGAAATCATATATATATATATATATATATATATATATATATATATATATATATATATATATATATATATATATATATACATATAAAAATGTTAATTCAGGTAGAAATATAGTAAATTTTATAGTAGGCTGTGTTCTGTCACATTACTAACGTAACGGCCGATTTTGGTAAGGAGAGGACGTAGAGCCAAGAGTGAGGATAGAGTATGCCCGGAATGTCTTCTCTAGAATAAAGCAATTTCTCTGTAATAGGGAATTGACAATGAATACTACCGCTACCGCATGGTAAAGTGCTATATTTACTCAGTTACTCTCGTATGGCATTACAACTATTAGAAAGACTGAGGCCTTTGAAATATGAGTGTTCCGCCAAATGTTATGAATTTCTTGGACTGAACACTTAACCAATGAGTCGGCTTTAAATAGAATTAATAGAGAAAGTGAACTTCTAAATATTTTTAATGAAGAAAGAGTAAAGCGAAAGGGAAACGAGACCTAGGCAGGCAGTCTTGGATGAAAAATATTAGGGATAGGACAGGCATGACTGTAGAAATCCTAATAAGAACAACTGAGAATGGAGAACATTTTGCTGCAGTTATTATTTAAGATATTAGTTTATGCTATATTTGATTCAAATTGATTCAGAGACAAAGAACCCACTAAAAATATTTAAAAAAAAACAAGTGAAAAAAAAAATTAATCAATTTTCTGTACTAACGCTCTATCAATTTTATCTTTTAATGTTTAATTTATTCTCTTATTAATTCAATACACGTTTTACAGCAATTTAATAGTGAGTCAAACGAATTTCCAAGCTTATTTTGTGAGATTGCTTGAAAAGCACTTGCGAATAGTCCATATTCTCGAAAAATAATCCTTTTAACTTTACTTCAATTTCGTGAATAGTAAAAAGACACAAGAGACTAAATCTGGTGAATATGATGGAATAGTTCAACATACAGATTCGAACCAAAAATTGACGAACCTGATGTGACTTGGTATATTTTCAAGCACTAGCTCTCCAGATCACGACATTCAAACGGAACCTAATAAATTTTCCTCATCAGACACTGCATACCTTTCGAATAATAATTGCTATTGATAGTTTGACTAGTTGGAAGAAATTCACGTACAGTAATATCTTTGCCCTCGTAGAAAACAACTACTATTGTTTTGATTTTTAAAGGAACATCTTTTTTATATTGCGGTGATAATTTTGACTTCCATTCTGCATTTCGAGGCTTCGTTTGGGGGTTAAATTAAAAACACCATGTCTCGTTAATAGTAATAATTGATTTTAGAAAGTATGAATTATTTCTAGAGGGTCGTATGCTTTCCCTGAACTGTTGCGCTCTTCATCACTTTTTATCCTTATTTGAAACTAGCAGTGCCCGCGGTTCCACTCGCGTGGACTTGATTCACTATTATCGTCACTGCTTATTTCTTATGTTACCTAAGGTAATAAAATATATCCTATAACCTGGCCAAAGAACAAATGTATGAATGTAAAAAAATAACACGTAAATGGGATAAGTGGTTCTCCAGTGATAAGCGCACTAACGGACAAACAGACAGAGAGACGTTGCAGTTTATATATATATATATATATATATATATATATATATATATATATATATATATATATAAATATATATTATGTTATATATATATATATATATATATATATATATATATATATATATATATATATATATATATATTATAGAAAATTATAGATAACCTGGCGAGAGAACAAATATATGCATTAAAAAAAAAAACAAACGTGTAAATCCGATAAGTGGTTCTCAAGTCATAAGTGCACTAACGGACAGGCAGACAGATAGCGAGACGTTGCATTTTATATATATTATATTCTTTGCTACATGATATTGTTGCATATTTAATGGTTTAGGCAGTGTATTGCAAGAGGCCGCACTAGAGGCAAACTTTTTTCCGACTCTTATCGACCCTGCTTATTCCTTATGTTACGTAACGTAACAAAATATATCCTATAACATATGTATGTTAAAAAAAGAGCCCATAAATCGGATAAGTGGTTCTCTAGTGATAAGCGCACTAACGGACAGCCAGGGAGACAGACTGAAAGACGTTGCATTTTATATATATATTAGAGAGAACCTGGCCAGAGAACGTATGTATGAATTAATAAAAAACACACGTAAATCGGATAAGTGGTTCTCGAGTCATAAGCTCACTAACGGACAAACAGACAGAAAGAGAGACTGCATTTTATATATATTTTAGATGTGTAGAATAAATTTATCACAAAACTTTGTTTTAACTAAATTATTTTAAAAAATCATCCTAATTGTTCCCATGATAATATTTAACTTGTTTCATCACTTTCAATGATGGGTTTTGACCACCTAAAAAGAATTTATGAGCTGTTGAATCATCGTTTGTGTTCCAATTAATATTGTATTTGTCTTTAAGCCGTTCTCTTTCAGCCAAAAAAAAAGTTAGGTTAGTAGTTAATCGGACTTCTGTGACTTTTTATGTGTCCTTTATTACTTTAGTGTCGAAAATTGTATAGTCCACGGGATGTCGCGCACACACACACTAGTAAATATTAATTATTGTATGTTTTTAAATTTGTAACACTAACCAACCTTTTTTCGTCAATCAGGATAATTTCATCAGCAGCAACTTGTCAAGTAGTTTAACTCTGTGGTCTTTGTATTTTAAAACATGCATCTGGTTCTTTTTAACAGGTGGTAAACGTCACTTAGGGCTTAACGGCCCTTTTCTATACTTTGAAATCTTTAAGAACTGACAGCTTACGAGATTTTTTGCTTTTAAAGGGATTTTACAGAAATAAATCTTAGATTTTGTAATTTGTGTATACAGGATGACCCATTCGTGAGTCAATAGAGGATACTCGGGAGATAGAAATAGGTGTTTTGTAAACTATATCCAAGAAACAAACGCTATAGTTTTACACGAAATAATCAAAAAATACTGTTTTCGAGGTTCCAATTCAAAAAGGAATATACCGAAATCTTCCGGAGATTCTTAGAAAAGTAAGATGGGCAAGATTTATACCAATTTGCGAAAGTGTGTAAAATGCCATTTTTAAATGTCCTTTTAGAATGTATTGAGAATTTTAACTAAACAAATATAACAGGTTATTTCATTTAAGAAATTGTATGTTTTGTTTATAACACTTAATTCTTCCCAAAGCGGTGCATACCAGAACAACCCTTTTCAAGCAGTCTTTTTTATGAAGAATAGCATCCCATTGGAGTGTGTTTACCCCCACCAAGTACAATTTACAGCGATTCAAGACCAACGTAAATCGATTTTTTCGCATACGCGTCGCTACTGCAACGCAGCACATGTGCTGTGCCTATAAAAAACACTTCGAGAACCCAGGCTTGCATGAGTATCTTAACCTTCATTATGAGAAAGGCTTTACTTTTCAGCCTGTATCCACTACTAACCAGACAACCTAACAATATATAAGACGATTGTCAGGCATGTCTTTCTGTATAGCTACCAGAGATGGATAAAGGGTCCCTCTGAAACCAAGGTCAGTTCATCGACCAGCCCAGTCAACTATCTTTATTCTGGGTACGACTTCTATTCCCGATTTAAGCGTAACTTTGGAATCTGTCTTTTTGTCAGAAGCGACCTCTAATGTTATCTGGTTAAAAATAACGACTTAAGAAACCACAAGGTTCATCTGTATCCTCTATCGACCACCAAGTGATCCCAACTTTAGAACACTTTTCACTTCTCTTGCAGACACCATCGATCATTTACAAACTAACTGTCCAAGTGCCGAAATTGCCATCCTGGGCGACTTTAATGTCCACAACATCAACTGGCTTAAATATTCAAATACTACCGACGAACAAGGTCGTGAAGCGGAATCATCCCTGGCTTAACTCAGCTTATTGACGAACCAACACGGATCCCTGATCGAGACGGGGAGTTCGCCAGTATTCTTGATCCGTTTTTAACCACCAATCCGGAGATTTACACGGTCACCGTAAATCCGCCATTAGATTTTTCCGACCACAAACTGCTTTCGACATCGAGTAGCCTACCAATCAGTGACAGAGAGGCGCCTAGGCTGCGCAAAATTTGGCACTACAAATCTGCTAAATGGGAAGATCTCATGGAATATTTTCGAACTTTTTCTTGGTCAGACGTTTGTTTTCGATCCGGCGACCCATCTGACTGCGCCAGGGAGATTTCCGATGTTATTTTGGCTGGTATGGAAGCTTACATCCCTTTTTCGAAGAAATGCCCTTCCAACAGCAAGCCTTGGTTTGACCGAAAATGCAAAGAAGCTGTTGCTTCTAAACATCTTGCCTACCGACAATGGCGTGAAAGTCCTAATATCATAAATCGTAACACCTTTGTTCGTGCCCGGAACAGATGCAAAGAAATTATCGACGAAACCAAGGAGGCACACAATCAATGAATTAGAAATTAACTTCTCGCTTGTCCGAACAATTCCAGGTCCTTTTGGTCTGTCGCTAAGGTTTTCACCAAAACCACCATGCCACCACTCACACGGCCAGATAATTTTATTGCAACGACACCTGTTGAGAACGCGAACTTGTTGGCTGAACTCTTTGCTTCACATTCTACTGTCGATTTCCAAGAAAAAACACCACCTACTATTCCCATAGTGCAGTCAAGGATGCCCGATATTGTCTTCAGATAGCATATCATAAAACGTATTTTAATGAAGCTAGACACCAAAAAAGCTTCTGGCGCTGACGGAATACCTGCCATAGTTCTCAAAAACTCTGCGAGGGAACTAATACTAGTTTTCTGTAAACTTTTCAACCCATCCTACAGAAAGGGAATATTTCCTTCCTGCTGGAAATGTGCCACAGTTCAGCCGATACCTAAAAAGGGCAAGAAGACCTTGCCAAATAACTACCGACCAGTCGCACTGCTTTCAATAAAATCGAAAGTCATGGCTATCAATCAGCATCTTCTAAAATATCTTGAAGGATTCAACATTATTAGCAATCACCAATATGGCTTTCGTAAACATAGATCAACAGGAGATCTCCGGACTCATGTAACACATATTTGGAACAACGCAATTGAACACTTTGGAGAATCTCGAGCTGTTACTCTTGACATATCCAAGGCATTCGACCGGGTTTGGCACGATGGACTGTTGGACACGCTACGCTCTTATGGCATGTCTGAAAAGTTCTGTTTATGGCTCTCACGTTTCCTCGGAGAGCGTTCTTTGCGAGTGGCAGTCGACGAATTTCTTTTTAACATCTTCACTATCAACACCGGTGTGCCCCAAGGTTCCATACTGTCTCCTACTCTCTTTCTCATTTACATTAACAATCTACTGGAAAAGACCGGGAATCCAATCTACAGCTTTGCAGATGACAGTACGCTTATCTCTTCATTCACTTTGAACGCTCGGACATCGGCTACCCAGACGAATATCCGCAGACGGCAGGAAGTCATTCAACTTAACAAAGACCTGGAAGAAATGCTATCTTGGGATGTAACCAAGTGGAATTTAAGGCTACAAAAACCCAGGCGATAGTTTTTTCTAAAAAATGAACTTTGCTTAATCCGACATAGTTATGTCGAGGCGCTCCATTCCTCTAACATCGTCACTCAACTTGTTAGGTGTTAATTTGGGAGCAAATATGTTTTGGCATGAACATGTTGCAGGCATCGCAAGGAGAGCTTCTCAAAAGTTGGGAATATTATTTCGAACCAGAATGCTTTACACTCCACAACAACTGTGAATTCTTTACAAAGCTCAAATACGGCCAACTATGGACTTGAGCCTATTTTCATGGAATGTGTTCGAAGGATGTAGCCCGCTTAATTCCTCCCAGAGTGGTGCATGTTAGAAATACACGTCGCGCTAATACTTCACATCCGTATAAGGTTCAGCTTGTTACTCCTCGTACAACACTTTTCAAGCAGTCTTTATATAGAGAACATCATCCCTTTGGAATAATTTGCCCAGGACTGCGTTTCCCACCGAGTATAATTTACAGCGATTCAAGACCAACGTGAATCGCTTTTTTTCCGCACACATGTCACTCCTGTAGCGTTTTAGGGACTTCCCTGCAGCACATGTGCTAGACCCATAAAAAAAAATAAAAAAAATGAAATAAGGAGAAACATCGTGCACGGAATAGAGAATAAGTATTAACGCCCCTGGTTCGTTATATATTGAGTAAATATCATAAAACAACTAACACAGCTCTATTGAAGTTTGCCACTCTGCGATGCTGTTTTTTCTTCTGTTTTCGAAAAATTCGTTTTTTTTTAGCAGAAAATGTATTATTCTGCCTAGAACTTCTAACAAAATTGATTGATTCTCATTTTTATATTCCAGAAATAGTCTTGCTCTATTAGGCCTCATGTTACGCGCGACCGATACGGAAATTAAGACCACGAAATTTATTAAAGACCGAGACTATTCGCCTCGTTCGTGCGAAACATTACCTAAAATTATCTTTATTGAACCAAGCTGAGGTCTTACACAGGTTTACGATTATTGTAATTATACTCACTGTGTGTCTCAAAAGCCAAGAATGTTTTTTTTATCGTTCACCTCCCCGCCTGAGTAGGGATTAAACCCTTTTTCATATCCTGAGGATATCGGCGGGGATGTACATGTACAGGGTGGCCCAAATTGGACACTTTTAAAGGTAAACCCCTTTACCTAAAGGAGATTTAACACACTTTATATTTTACTTAAATCTACTTCAAAATATAAAGGTTTTCAGTTTTTACGCGAATTTTAAATGCACATTTTGTGATGTAGGCTTTGGACGGGGCGGCCATATGATTTAATTCAATCGTTTACTGGTAGTTGTCAAATTTTACTTCAGGATCAGTTATTGAATTGTCAAATAAATCGCAATGAAGTTTGAAAACTACGAAAAAACGGAATATGAGATAGTGTGTTTCATACAAACCGAAGAAAATTCGGAAACGGCTAGTAATTTGTACCACGAACGGTATCCAGAGAGGCGTCAACCCTTCAAGGATATATTCGCTCGATTGCGACATAACCTATTTAATAGTGGCCGGGTTGAAAAGAAGCGACCCAAAAATTATGCATCAAACAGGGATAAGGAGATAGAAGAAATAGTAGTTTTAGGAACTATCGGAAATAATACCAACACTTCAACCCGACAGTTAAAAGAATCCACTGGACTACCAAGAACTAACGTCAGTCGTACTTTGAAGAAGCACAAATTCAGGCCATATAGGACAAGAAAAGTTCATCACCTTAGAAACGGCGTATGGATTTTTGCCAATGGTTTCCGGAGAATTGTAACCATGTTCTGAATTTTTCATTAAATTGTATTTGAACAGACGAAGCTTATGTAAGCAATGCAGGTATTTTTAACCGTTACAATTCTTATACGTAGGCACAAGAAAATCCTCATTTAGTTGTGGAGCAAAGAAATTAAGGCAGATTTGGATTTAATCTGTGAGCAGGAATTTTTAGAGGCAGGGATATAGGTCCATTTATTTACGAAGGAACACTCACCTCTCAGACATATTTAGAAATTTTAAAGCAGCAAATAGAACCTCTTGTTGATGAACTGCCGTTAATAGACCTTAGAAATATATTTTTTCAACACGACGGGGCACCCCTTCATAACGCTGCAGTTATCAGTAATTTTTTATCGGCTAATTTCGAAAATAACGGGATAGCCAACCAAGGTCCGAACCGTTGGCCGGCCAGGTCACTGGATTTAACACCCATGGACATCTATCTCTGGGGAAGATTGTAAGACCTATTTTTTAAATTGCCGACAAACACCAGGCCAGAGTTAGAAGTCGCAGTGATATAAAGTTTTGCAGCTCTCACTCCTCTTGAACTAATCAACTCGGTAAGAAGTGTCCAGAAAAGGTGCCGTCTATATGTAAATGAAACTGGTCGACATTTTGAATATCTCTTATAGAAAATTGTTTTGTTTTAGTTTGCTCTACTCGGAATAAATTGTTTTATTGTTGTTTTGTTTTATTTTTTACATAGTTTAAAGTACTATAGCATTTAGCAAATTTCATTGTAGTTATGACTCTTAGAGTTACTTCTGGGATTTTTTTTTACGATTAGACTGCTATCGGTAAACAATTAATATTGACGCTCCGTCCAAAGCCTACTTCACAAAACGTGCATTTAAAACTCGCGTAAAAACTGAAAACCTCTATATTTTGAAGTAGATTTAAGCAAAATATAAAGTGTACTATATTTTTAAAATGGTAATTTAAAGCTCTATTTGGATAAGAAAAAATATACAGGGTATGCCATTGTTTCCAATTGTAAAAAAATATAACTTACACTGTTGAAATCCACGTGAAAAAGTGCTTTGAGAATGTTTTTACAAAAATCAAAAATTTTCAATAGGAACATTTTTCCAAAATACAGATTCTTGAAAAACACCCTGTATATCTGAAACGGTACTAGATATTGACATGCGGTTTTCACCATTGAGTTTATCATAAAAATTGAGCCTCAGACACCAACATCAGTTTTCATCTATCTCCTTTAGATAAAGTGTCCAATTTGGACTACCCTGTACATCGTATGAGGGTTCAGCTTGTTACTCCGCGTACAACGCTTTTCAAGCAGTATTTTATATGGAGAACATCATCCCTTTGGAACAATTTACCCGGGGCTGTGTTTCCCACCGAGTACAATTTACAGCGATTTAAGAACAACGTGAATCGCTTTTTCCGTACACGTGCCGCTCCTGGAGCGCTTTAGGGGCTTCCCTGTAAGCACGTGTGCTAGACCCATAAAAAAAAATGTAATACCTGTCAATGTTGTCCAACTGCCAAAACATACATTTTTGTATTTCTCAGCTCCTCTTAGACAATGCGGTAGTGCTGCAACGGACGTTATTGAATTTCTGCAAAAAACTACTACTTATGTACGTAGCCACGCCATATATACTTAAATAAATGTATACCGACCTACCGGAATTGAACCCGAAATCCAGTTTTTTTTCCGCAAGCAAGTACTACGCCACGGAGCCATAGGCCGCCACACGCCACAAGAATGTAACGACAACATGCAGTATAATTAGGAGTGTATTTTAAGATTTCGCGACTTAGCTCACTTTATTTTATGTAATTTCACTCAAATAACAATACTCATCTACATAAAAAATACAACAGGGCTTTAAGCACAAAAAACGGGCTAACATTATGTCACCCTTAGTCGCCTTAATATAAAAAAAAACTTACCTAATCTTTTACCTCACAAGACAAAATTCGAGATAAAATCTTTCCCTAAGAGGACACATGTCATTTTTTGATGTATTACAAGAACAGGGTTGATTTTCTATAAACCCCTACCGCATTCCTATCAATGGAATAAGATCTCTTTGAGATTTGGCCCCCATTTTTTAATCGTCTATAGAAAAGATATTTTTCTGATCTTTCTTTGACAACTCTAAGAAATATTATACCTTTTTGATGAGCTGACATTTCTTGGTGGATTTAATAGAATTATTTATAATTTAATAAAAGATTTGAGGACACTGTCGATGTAAAGTGAATTTATATTGTTATAACATGGCGTAGTGATACTTTTAGCCAGGCAAATAAACCAGAAAGATCCTTTGGACCAACCCCAATTAACGTCTGGGTAATATTAGCCAGGCAGGGCCTACAATTTAACGTGGGATTTAAACTAATTAGCAGATATATGGTACTTTCACCCCACTCTATTAAGGCCTTACTTTACTTACTTACTTACTTTATGTATATATATATATATATATATATATATATATATATATATATATATATATAAATATAGATAGATATATTTCAATAAATCTACGACTGTCCACACTGTGTCGATCGTCACTATTTGCTGCTCCAAGTGATTTGCTACCAACATGCCGTAGACAGTTTCTGTCGTGATCCTTGTTTTGGTGTTGACCGGCGTGGATTTTCCTTGTTTTGCATCACTTAATACTCGCTTGCTTTCAGGGATGTACCGGTGAAATCAAATCTCATCACAGGTGACATGCGATACGTGCTGTTGCGTTGGGCATATAACATTCCATAACCTGTCTGCGAATTTCAAAAAGATATTTTTTTGTCCGTTCCTAGCAAAGCGTGAGACATAACCCTTTGCTGTACCTAAGCTTATTTTAAATGTTATTTTAGACACTACAGTAACTGATTTCCACTTACATTGTTGTATTACATCTCTCACTTTTGATCTTCATACCTCGATGTTAGGAATACGATTTTGGAGCCTAATATTTAGCATTCTCCTCTCTAGTAATTTACCTGGCATTTATTTATTATACTTTTATTTAAAGCCCACGTTTCAGTGCCAATGTTAATACCGACAGTACATATTAATTGAACGCTCTGGCTTTTATTGTATTAGGGATGTCCTATTTAAACGTATATGGTAATCTATCGCCTTTAATTTATTTTCTTATATTTCGATTTTTTGTCCTCAATATATGAATGTTTGTACCTTTCCTATTCTTTCACTTTCTGTTAATAGTTCCTGGTTGTTATCTTCACATTCGGTGTTCAAATATTTGGTTTTGGTGAAATTTATTTTTAGGCCTACTTTTCAGAACTTGTTATTTAATTCCATCAGCATCTGCGAACCCTAAGTGATTTAATCGTTCACCCTCCATTAGTCTTCCTTGATTTTCCCACTTTAGCCATTTGAACAGGTCTTCTAGAGTCAACGTAAACAGCTTTGGGGATATTGAGTGGCTTTATCTAATTCCTCTTTTAATTTTGATTTTATTTATTTTTTCTTCAAGTATTATTTGTAATGTGGCATTTTTACATGTATTCAAGAAGAGTTGTCTATCTTTCATCGACTCTGCTATTTCTTAAGGCGTCTAGGACTGCTTATAACTCTACAAAATCAAATGCTTCTTTGTAAAATTATATAAAAACAACACTATGTTTTAATTTCCAATATATTTAAAGTCACTTGACAATTGTTTCACCATACAATGGCTTCTTCAGAAGTGAATAGCCATTGTATGGTGAAACAATTGTCAAGTGACTTTAAATATATTGGAAATTAAAAAACATAGTGTTGTTTTTATATAATTTTATCATGAATTTCCAACAAGTATCGGCTAACACAATCAAAGATGCTTCTTTGTAGTCAACCAGTGCTATCCACAAGGTAACCTTAACAATCTAATTGTGTGAATGCTGTATCCCCGTCTAAATCTGACTTGTTCACGTAGTTGATAACTGTCTAATTTGTTCGTTAATCTATATGTTATGATTCTCGTGAGGATTTTGTATATTACCGATAACAGACTGATGGGTCCGTAATTCTCCAATTAAAATTTGTTCCCCTTTTTAAGAATAAGCATAATCAAGGTCGGCTTTTGAGGCGAAGTCTGTCAGTAATTTTGCCATTGCATTAACAGTAGGGGGGAGTTAAAAACAATGAATAACCCTAAAATTTATTTGCTGGTCCCTGGTTATACCCATAGATGTGAATTGTTATATCCTACTGACATATAGCCTTAGAACGGCTCCTCTTAATTGTTCCTAATTTGGCTAACAAATCGTGTAATAGTTTGACAGAGGGAATTTTGATAGTTAATAATGATTTTCTTAAACGTAACTTGCCAGAATTCCTCCGCTAGGTTTGAACAGTCTCCGCTAGAAGGCAGACATGCAGGTTTCGATATGTTATCTTTTATAAGGCACCTGTTAAATAAAGCTTGAAGAGATTGTATTATCGAAGCGATTAGGTACGTGTTAAATTCCTCGCCCCTTTTCTGTCAAGAATTTTATTATAGAACCTTGCAAAACGGACAAATGCCCCTGCCTGCTCACCTTGTCCAACACTGCCTTATGGACTCAGTGAAGCTCTAGAATTAGAACCCACATTCCCGCTACTCAACGTCGATTGCCACCTACCACAACTAACAGTTATATTTTATCCGCCCCAGTACTTTTTTTGACGAACAGTTTTATTATATATATATATATATATATATATATATATATATATATATATATATATATATATATATATATATACATATATACATATATACATATATATATATATATATATATATATATATATATATATATATATATATATATATATATATATACATATATATATATATATATATATATATATATATATATATATATATATATATATATATATATATATTGGTGAGCAAAAGAATCAACTCAAACTATTTGGCTTCATTTAAAACGGATCTTAGAATTTAGTGTTCATATATATTTACGGATTTTAGTATCATTTAAAAGCCCATTCTATTCTTTTTATAATGATACCAAATCCCATATGCCTTTTACTGATGAAATGATTGAAAGTGGAAACAAGGAGAACAAGGATTGAAAATAGGGGTAAGAGACCGGAAAAATGAAACAAATTTTAAGTTTAACAATTAAATTATTGATAAAAACCAAAATCAATATTTGGTATTACCCCCAAGACTTGATTACTGCTTTCAATCAATTTTTCATGGAGCGAGTGAACTTTTTCACCACTGTCTGTTATATTCTTCCCCACTCTTCCACTATCGCAAACAGTATATGCTACTTAAACTATTAGTGTCCATTTTGTAATTGATGGAGCTTTTCTTTTTTATGATATGACACATTTCAAAGCAAGCGTTTTTTATAGTTATTTTCATATTCTAGGATCATAACATTATCAAAGTCACATTTATGTCCTGTTCTCAAATGATGCTCGCATGTGACTCCGCAATGGGCAAGAAACCTTGCGCTGCAGTGGATCTTCACCTGAGAACAGGATACAAATTTGACTTTGATAATGTTATGATCCTAGAATATGAAAATAACTATAAAAAACGCTTTTTCCTTGAAATGTGTCCTATCATAAAAACTCTAAGTTAGCTTCGAGCGGCAACAGCAGCAAGATCATGCTATCGAGTAGCAGCAGCAGTAACAAGAGCACTTGAAAATGCCAAATGAGATTTTGGCGAAACGTCGTGCAAATTCATTGTTAGACGAACGGATTGAAACCCGGAATTTTAATGTATTGCATTCCACCATCCGTGAAAACCTCTATTGTAACATATATATATATATATATATATATATATATATATATATATATATATATATATATATATATATATATATATATATATATATATATATATATATATATATATATATATATATATATATATATATATATATATATATATATATATATATATATATATATATATATATATATATATATATATATATATATATATATATATATATATATATATATATATATATATATATATATATATATATATATATATATATATATATATATATATATATATATATATATATATATATATATATATATATATATATATATATATATATATATATATATATATATATATATATATATATATATATATATATATATATATATATATATATATATATATATATATATATATATATATATATATATATATATATATATATATATATATATATATATATATATATATATATATATATATATATATATATATATATATATATATATATATATATATATATATATATATATATATATATATATATATATATATATATATATATATATATATATATATATATATATATATATATATATATATATATATATATATATATATTTTCAGAACTATTAAAAGCTACGGGAGATTAAGGGTGCACGTTTTTCATGAAATGATGGGTATTCAGAAGAATGTTGAGCATACCTTGGAAACAGCACCGAACTAATGTCTCCATTCTAAACCAACTAAGTATCAAGAATCGTCTATCCACCAAAATAAACCAATCGTACTTGCGATATTTTGGGCATATCTCTAAAAGAAACGATCTAGAAAAACTTATGGTAGAGGGAAAAATAAATGGGAAACACTCAAGCGAAAGATCTCCTAACCGATGGGAGACCAGGTGAAACCGACGTAGGACATTCCATGCACGAAGTCAAGACCGTCATTCATGGAGGGGCACGATTCTTGCAATCGAAACATAACACCACTGGAGCGATATGACTAAGGAAGGGGATATATATATATATATATATATATATATATATATATATATATATATATATATATATATATATATATATTTTATCCCAAAAAAAAGACATAAATTAAAACGAAAATTTTAGGATAATTTCTAATATTGCACCTGGTTCGTCTTATACAGCCACTCCACCCCTGCCCTTGACCAATTCTTCCTACAACACAATAGGTTTTCTCGTCCACCTTGATTGATATGCATCTGAAAACAACACGGGCGATCATAAATCATCGTACTATGGTAGATTTAGATTTATAGGTCCTGCCATCGGATCCGTATGGTCCTATTCAATTGAAATTTCTCACATCAATTAAGAACTACAGGACCGACTGCTTAATGCAAGTATTAGCTTTGTTTTCTTAGCGGACTTTATGGAACAAAGGTCAGAGGTAAATTGACTTAATTAAACTAATAGGCACTTTACATGATACACGGCTTAAAAATTAATAGAAGATTGATTGTTTAAGTAAATGAATATTCGATATTCATTTACTTAATATTCCATAAAAATGTTGCGGACTGTTTATTGACTTCAAAATAATATTCCCAGCCTTTCAAAAGTTATCTTTGCTATGCTTGCAACAAGTTCATGCTCCCAAATTAACGCCCAGGAAATTGATTGATTTATTTAAGGGGGTAGGGCGCATCGACTACCTAGGACGTTTAGCACCCGAGAGTGTTGGGGGTTATACTCTGAAGCTGATGTCTTTTAGAAATTCGTCGATTTTTTTGTGGATGGATTTATAGGTGAGGATGACAGATTTCAAATTAGAAGGTATATGATGTTTGTTGCGTAAATCAGAGAAGTGCTGTGCTTCAAAGATGTGCTTTACTGTGAGAGGGGAGAGACAAACAGAACAGATGGGAGGATTTTCCTTGTTAAGCAGATGAGAGTGGGTCTGAAAAGTATGTCCAATGACCAATCTTCTAACTGTAGTATTTTCCTTTCCTTTCTGTTCAGTGAGAGATGATGTAGAGGGGAATGAACACATGATTCTAGCTCGCAGAGCTTGTTACTAGTGTCCTTAAGATCTCACTGTAATTGAAAGAGATTTCTAAATTCATGTGATAACAAATTAATATAGTCCCTAGGGTGATTCTTACCTTGTACTATGGTGCCTGAGAGACTGGCATTTTTGGCTAGGGCGTCAACTTTGTCATTGCCTGCTATGCCAGAGTGATATGGTATCCAAAATAGGATGAAGGATTTGCATTTATTCCTAGCTTGCTTGATGGCTAGTAGAGAGCTATAAGAGTCTGAAGCGATTAAAAATTTGGAATAAGGAAGAAAGGTAATCACGTATCTCATGCATTTCTTTATGGTTAGAAGTTCAGCAGAAAAGATGGACGAGTGTGGAGGTAATTTAAAAGTTTTTTGATAGTTATGAATCACAAACGCAGCACCAACACCAGTTGGGGTTTTGGAACCATCGGTGTAAATCACTCCATAGTCAGCATATTGATTTTTCAATTTGTCATGGAAAATAGAGCAGAGTAATTTGTTTGTAGTAACTTCTCTATTTAGAGTGTTCATTGAGAAATCAAACCGAAGATCAGTAGATTGCCAAAGGGGAAAGGTGGTGAAGAGGATTGAAAACGAGGTGGTTTGAAGTTGCGAAGTGTTACTAGGAAGGAAAAAAGGAAATTGAGTGATGATGCTAGAGGCATGAAGTGCCTGGACATAACTATATCGGATTCGGCAAAGTTAACTTTTTTTAAAAAAAAATTGTCGTTTTATTTCGTTAAATTATATTTTATTGTTATTGTCACCCCAAGACAGGATTTCTTCCAGGTCTTTGTTAAGTTGAACGACCTCCTTGAATGATCTGCAAAGCTGTAGATTGGATTCCTGGTCTTTTCCAGCAGATCGCTAATGTAAATGAGAAAGAGATTAGGAGACAGTATGGAGCCCTGAGGCACACCGGCGTTGATAGTGAAGGTGTTAGAAAGAAAGCCGTCGATTGCCACTCGTAAAGAATACTCTTTGATGAATCTTGAGAGCCATAAACAGAACTTTTCAAAAATACCGGAAGAGCGTAGCTTAGAGAACAATCTATCTTGCCAAACACGGCCTTGGATATATCAAGAGTAACCGTTCGAAATTCGCCACAGTGTTCAATTGCGTTGTTCCAAACATGTGATACTTAAGTTAGAAGATCTCCTGTTAATGTATTTTTACGAAAGCCATATTGTTAATAATATTGAATCCTTCAAGATATTTTAGAAGATGCTGATTGATAGCCTTTTTCATGACTTTCGCTATTATTGAAAGTAGTGCGATTTGTCGGTAGTATCGGCTGAACTGTGGCGCATTTTCAGCAGGAAGGAAATATTTCCTTTCTGTAGGATAGGTTGAAAAGGCTACAGAAAACTGGTATTAATTCTCTCGCGCAGTTATTTCCACTATATATAGGTTTCTTTATTTTCTCACAGAGCTTAAACTACTGACTGAATTTCAGTCAATGAAGGAGCACCAGATTCATTGTAATTCAGTAAGTAGCATTGGTTATATAGTGATAAAAAAATTTAGTTTTGTTTCTCCAACACTAAACAATAAAATATGTAAAGATCTATTATGTGAGAGAGTGATATATAAACTTGCTATCCTCGATGGCGAAATTAAACGGTTTAAGATGGAGAAGTGAAATTGATAGTTAACGAGAAGGCATGTTCCAAATATAAAACAACAGAAAATGACTTTTACTCTCACCTAAAACTTTTTATCTTAAATGGAAAACCCTGTATATTATTTATTTCTTAATAAAATACCTAAAATTCTAAATAACTTTCATTAGCATTCTCTGACAAATATTAACAATTTCTAACATAATGACGCTTAGTAATTCTTTCATTTTGTTCATTCTTCCCAGTACTTCCGCGTTTTTATTTTCTGTACCCAAGAGATGCGAAGAAAATGTACATTTTAAAAGATTTCAGTCGTTTCTCTGACCCAGGGTCCAACATCACATCCATACAGTAACACAGAGAATACATACGCTCCCACCATTCTCATCCGGAGTTCAAGACTGAGACTTGTGTGATGGAAAAATTTATTCATATTCATGGATGTTACTTGGAACTGTTCAATTCGGGAATATATTTCCTTTCTTGGAGCCCACTTGTCATTTACATTGGTTCCCAAATATTTATATGTGGAAACCTGTTCTACGGTGCTGTTCCTGATTTCGAGGGATTCTGGTGGTAGATTTTTCTTTTTTATTACCATCCACTTGGTTTTTTTTTTATATTCATAGTTAATCCAAATTTTTCGCTCGTGCTGCAGGGAAGAAGTCCCTAAAGCGCTACACGAGCGACGCGTGTACGGAAAAAGTGATTCATGTTGTTCTTGAATCGCTGTAAATTGTACTCGGTGGGAAACTCAGTCCTGGGCAAATTGTTCCAAAGCGATGATGTTCTCTATATAAAAGACTGCTTGAAAAGCGTTGTACGAGGAGTAACAAGCTGAACCTCATACGGATGTGAAATATTAGCACGACGTGTACTTCTAACATGCACCGCTCTGGGAGGAATTAAGCGGGCCACATCCTTCGAACACTTTCCATGAAAATACTTGTAGAATAGGCTCAAGTCGCCAACCGTTCTTCGTTGTTCCAGAGGAATCAAGGACGCCGGTCAGTTCCGGGTCTCCAATCAGACGAACAGCTCTTCTCTGAACAGAATCCAACAAATGCAGTGTATGTTTGGGAGCCGAGCCCACAAACGTGGGAGCAGTATCCAAAGTTGGTCGAATTTGAGTTTCGTAAAGAATTAACAGTTGTTGTGGAGTGTAAAGCTCTCTGGTTCGAAATAATATTCCCAACTTTTGTGAAGCTCTTCTTGCTATGCCTGCAACATGTTCATGCCAGGACATATTTGCTCCCAAATTAACGCCCAACAAATTGAGTGACAATGTTAGAGGAATAGAGTGCCCCGACATAACTATGTCGGGTTCAGCAACGTTAACTTTTTTAGAAAAAACTGCCGCCTGGGTTTTTGTAGCGCTAAATTCCACTTGGTTACTGTCACCCCAAGATAAAATTTCTTCCAGGTCTTTGTCAAGTTCAGTGACTTCCTGCTATCTGCGGATATTCGTCTGAGTAGCCGATGTCCGAGCGTTCAAAGTGAATGAAGAGATAAGCGTAATGTCATCTGCAAAGCTGTAGATTGGATTCTCGGTCTTTTCCAGCAGATCGTTAATGTAAATGAGAAAAAGAGTAGGAGACAGTATGGAGCCTTGAGGTACACCGGCGTTGATAGTGAAGGTGTTAGAAAGAAATCCGTCGCCTGCCACTTGTAAAGAGTTCTCTGAGGAAACATGAGAGCCCCAAACAGAACTTTTCAGACATACCACAAGAGCGTAGCTTAGCCAACATTCCATCGTGCCAAACACGGTCGAAAGCCTTGGATATGTCAAGAGCAACCGCTCGAGATTCTCCAAATTGTTCAGTTGCGTTGTTCCAAACGTGGGTTACATAAGTCAGAAGATCTCCTATTGATCTATTTTTACGAAAGCCATATTGATGATCGCTAATAATGTTGACTCCTTCAAGATATTTTAGAAGATGCTGATTGATAGCCTTTTTCATGACTTTCGATATTATTGAAAGCATTGCGATTGGTCGGTAGTTATTTGTCAAGGTCTTCTTGCCTTTTTTAGGTATCGGCTGAACTGTGGCACATTTCCACCAAGAAGGAAATATTTCCTTTTTGTAGGATCGGTTAAAAAGTTTACAGAAAACTGGTGTTAGTTCCCTCGCACAGTTTTTGAGAACTATGGCAGGTATTCCGTCAGCGCCAGAAGCTTTTTTGGTGTCTAGCTTCATTAAAATACGTTTTATGATACGCTGTCTGAAGACAATATCGGGCATCCTTGACTGCACTATGGGAACAGTAGGTGGTGTTTTTCCATGGAAATCGACAGTAGAATGTAAAGCAAAGAGTTCAGTCAACAAGTTCGCTTTCTCAACAGGTGTCATTGCAATAGAATTATCTGGTCGTGTGAGTGGTGGTATGGTGGATTTGGTGAAATTTTGACTGACTGCCTTAGCGACTGACCAAACGACCTGGAACGACTGTTGGAACAAGCGAGAAGTTTGTTTCTAATTCGTTGATTATGTGCCTCCTTGGTTTCGTCGATAATTTCTTTGTATCTGTTCCTGGCACGAACAAAGGTGTTACGGTTTATGGTGTGAGGATTTTCACGCCATTGTCGGTAGGCAAGATGTTTAGAAGCAACAACTTCTTTGCATTTTCGGTCAAACCAAGGCATGTCGTTGGAAGGACATTTCTTCGAAAAAGAGATGTAAGCCTCCATACCGGCCAAAATAACATCGGAAAAAGATAATTAGGTGCTTAATAAAATTTAATTAATTAAAAGATTCCCATCGTTTTTGGAGAAATTTATACCAAACAGGTAGAATTTTCGATACTAGATTTAAAGAACACCAAACATCTTTTAGATTAAACAAAGAAAACTCCAACTTTGCTAACCACTTCCATCAACCAAATCATATTTTTCCAAACATAAATAATCTACAAATATTACATAAAGCACAAAAAGGAAGAAAATTAAATATTTTAAAAGCTATAGAGTTCTACAAGCACATTAAAAATAAAGATACGATCCTATTAAATAATCAAACAGATGTTCAGAATTCAATCGTGTTCGGCGTATTTTAAAAGTTTTTTTAGATATATCTTTAAAGAAGGAATTTTTGTAAAAAGTCCTAAGAAAATATTGAAAAATATTTCTTCAAATTTGAAACAATAATGACATTTAACCCTCTGTAATAAATTAATTTAAGGTCATTGTAATTTAATGATGGATAATTCCAAATTGTACCTGGAAATTTGTTATAAATCACAAATAAACCACCTTGGTCTGTAGTATTACGCTTGAAAATGTAGAAAACCTACGAAACTGCAGTAGCAGATAAATAAAAAAATAAGTAACCAATAACAAAGTAAGGCATTTCATTTCATTTAGAAATTCAAAAAGAAGATGTTTTGGAAGGCCTAAGATCGACTCTGGTTGGTTAACCTATTTGTATCAACAAATAGTGGCTCTTTAATTGCAACAGTTATAAGCTTTGAAAATTAACCAAAACACCATTTCACAACGCTTTATATTTGTAGCAAAAAAAACTGGCTGGATTGATAATACCAAAATAGATACTCCAGTTGCTGGAGATTATTTGCTAATAGAACAGTATCAGTAATATACCGTACGTTGTTTAGTGTACTCCCATTAACTGTTATTCCTTCAATGGATTCATAGTTGGCCTCATTCTCCCATTGACTCTGTTTCTAACCTGATTGTACGCTTTATATTCTTCTGCTGTTCTTATTTTTCCATAGTTGATATACGCGTCTTTCTTTTGTTTCGCAAACGTCTTTACTTGATCGCTGAACCATGACTTGTTGTTTCATCTTCTATTGATGTTTACTCGTCTAGTTTCGAGAGCTTCTTTAGCACTACTTATTACAATTGTTTTGAATTTTTTTTAAATGTCGTCTACATTTTCACCTTCTAGAATGGGATTTAATGCCATTTTTTCTTCCATCCTGTTTTTGTCTAAGGTTTTTGTTTGACAATGTCAGAAACGTTTTTCGATCACTTGCCGGTTGACACCGGTGAAAAAACTGGTTAATGTCGAGAAATGTCCATTTTCTTTAAAGCTTTGCAAAAAAATATTCACTTGCCTCAAGTATAAAACGAGTATATATGCCAAAGTTACAGTTGGCAGAAGAAAAAAAAATGTTTATTTAGTAAATATTTACTTAATTTAATGAATCAGTGTTTTCGCAAAATCTCGATGGGATTTAATATTTATTTATAACAGAAAATCTGTAAAGTCTGCAAACAAGCCGAAGATGGGCTGTTGTTGTTTAAACAGCGTTTTATAGACAGGCGATACACATCACTGGCCACAATATGCCTTTAATTGTCGAGTGGTGAACAAGATGGAGGCCTTAAGTCAATATTATATCAAAAGCTGGTACTTCGTCGAGAACTTTGGTCAATATTAAGGAGTTTTTGCAGGAATAAAAATAAGGGTTTTTCAGAACGAAGAAAATATCTACATGATATTGTGAATTCAGAATGGATATAACTCACGATATCAACATGGTAGCGTGTTACATAGGAAAAGCTATAAACAAAATATGTATTTAGGGTTCATGAAGAATTAACAGACAAATATAGGAGGACTTATTAGAAAAAGAGCATCAGTAATATTTGCCCTTGCATTCAAAGTATGGGAGGCCTAAGATTAATGAACAATTTTAACGTGCCGTTTATCAATCACCACGGTTAAATATGCGATGTTTTATTCCGTTGCACAGTTCATCAAATATCCTAGGCGAAGATGATAAACGTTCGGCTTCTAGCAACTTAAGGCAGCAACAAACATTTAAGAACTGAAATATGTGTGGCGGTATTACATCAGGTGGTGCTTAGATTTGTTTACTAATTTTTTTTATATGATCCTTGTATCTCCTGTATTTATAATGCAAGAGCAGACACTATATATTGTTCTGAGAGTTTTTCACGAATGATTAATATATTTTACAGACTGCTGTAAAATTCATATTAAACACATTTTTAACTCAATATGTTCCACAGTCGAATCTCCAACAACGACTCCTCTGACTAACGACCACCTCAATTAACAACCGATTTTGGGAATCCCCGAACGAAACCCTATATAAAACTGTAGTCTGTAACCTCTGACTAGCGACCACCATGAATAACGACCACGACCAGGGATTTTTGGGCCCAATGTGAATCGCGACCTTTTATAACGGCCAGGTACAAAAAAAAAAAAAAAATTAAATTTAGACCTATAATTACACGTATAATGACTATTATATATAATAATTTTATTACAACGGGTAATATAAATTTAAACCACATTGACAATCAGTATTTTCTATCTGTCTGTAGACGGTATTGTTTTTGTTTACAAAAGTTTATTTACTGTGTAAATAATGGCTAAGAATAAAAGAAAGCGGTTATCTCCTGAACAAAAGGTATCTGTTATCAACGAACATGAAAAATTTTAAAAAAGTCAGCCGGAACTTGCTCATCAATTTGACGTAGGAAAAACTCAAATTCAAACTAAGTATTTTAAAAGATAAGAAAGCGGTTCTAAAAGAGTGAAAAGAAAATGGCTGTAATTTACAGTAAAAAAATAGTTAAAAACTGAAAATTCCGAAATTAATTCTGTTGTTTACACTTGTTTTACGCAATGAGGAATAAAAATATTCCTGTGATGTGTCCTATGATACAAGAAAAGGCTTTAGAAGTAGCACAAGCTCTGGGATATTCAGAATTTAAAGCCTCAAATGGTTGGCTCCAAAAGTTTAAAGTTCGACACAACATTACATGTAGAGCGATTTGTCATGAATCAGCAGAGGTTCCTCAAGAAACTGCAGAGTAATAGAAAGCAAGAGTATGCACACATTGTGCTGGCTATTCACCAAACTATATATATAACTGTGACGGAACAGAGCTCTTTTTCTATACTTTACCAAAAAAGTGGAAAATCGTATAAGAAACGCCAGGCCCAAAAAAATATTTGGAGGCACTTAATTTATTGTCACGGTTGTTGAAGTTTTGCTAATATGAAGAAAAGACTTCTGCATTGTTAAATTTATTGAACGTAAGACGGAAATTAGAAAAAGCATTTTTACTTAAAAGGAACGCAAAACAAACTCAAAAACCAATTATTTAAAAAAAAAATTTAACAAGGAAAAAATTGATTTTAAACATACCTGCTTTAAATAAAAAAGTTGACCGTCCTAAATCTGCACAGAATGTAAAGGAAAATATATACTTTTTAATTTTGATATTTTGTGCCTCTACTAAGCAAATTTCGTAATCTCATGTGATCCCATTCCACCCAACCTCTGACTAGCGACGACCTCCTCTTCTACTCTGAAGGTGATCGAGGATACTTCGGATTGGTCAAAACATGCATCGAAAAATATGGTCTAAGTTCTGAGTTTCCTCTCCACTCACATTGTAGGTTGCCCTTTTCTATTTATCACCACCTGACCCTATTTGTTTTGACCCGTACGTCCCCAGTTGTTATTTAATGGCTGGTGGTTTTAAGGCCACTGAACTTAGACACCTTCACGTTGATTTCAGCCTCCGATCTTCTTGATGAGGTTCTTCAGCACCAAACATAAAGTGCCGTCCATCAAAGGCCTGCTTAAAGATTTTTGCATATTCCACAGTGGCTCTCCAATGCTTGAGGTACGGTATAAGCTAAGCTATTCACTGGTGTTGGCCTCAAACATCCAGTAGCGATTCGGCGGTTTGGTTTAAAGTGTATTTGTTTGGAGTTGATAGCACAATTCTCTCATTGTAGATATATGTTGGGATGTGCCCAAAAAAAAGAGAGTTTTGAATTATATTTAAGGGGTTACCCTATTTTATGCAGAAAACCTCTGCCATACAATAGAGTCATAAAATGTAAATGAAGGTTCATGCTTTTAGTGTTTAATAAATAAAATTATCTTAAAAATAAAGTTTTATAAGATTTATTACCAAACATTTTTTAATCTATAGATCTATGTATATATACAAATTCAGAATTTACAATATATAAGTACTTTAATTACAATCAAAAACAATCATCATCTTTAAAATCTGAAGACTCGACTTCTGTTAAATTGATAATTAACGGTTCTATTTCCAAGGTTTCTTCGATGTATTCGTCAAGTTTCCACATTTTATTTTCTTCTTCTATAACATTTTTCAAATTATCCTCTTCGATCCTCTCTATTTCGGCTAGTAATAGCAATCCTTAGGTCTTGTGTCATTTGTGCCCAAATTAGTTCTATGGGATTCAATTTGCAATGATCTGGAGGTAATCTACGCACTGTGATATTTCGTTCCGTTGCCATCTCATCGACTGCGTATTTCTTGAAATGTGCCTTATTTTGTTTCGTAATTTTAGGAAACCCCGCTTTTAACATACCATCTTTATGTTTGAGATTTTTGGTGCCTTGTCCATATTCGCTTTCTTCCATGAATTTTTCGGGAGCCGTTTTAATAATCGAAAATGGTATGGAGCATTGTCTAATACTATAAATAATTCTTCTGGTATACATTCTATCATTTATTGGAAGTACTCCTCAAAAACATCGGCCGTCATCTCCTCAGGGTAATCTTTATTAGACTTTGATTCGAATTCCAATAAGCCACCGTTGAGAAATTCGTTTTCACTACCAATATGTCTATAATTAGCCTGCGACCTTTTCCCGAAGGAGGTTGTAATTCAGTTGACCAACCTTCCATAAAAGCTTGTTTGGCATACTAATATTTTTGTCAATCCAGAATGTTTTCACTGTGTGTCCCTCATTAACCCAAGTCTCATCTAAATAAAAAATATTTCATTGTTCGGCTCGAAATTTTCTGATTGCTCGTAGATATTCTCTTCTCCAACAAACTATTTCTCTTTTATCGATAAGAATAGATTTTCTATTGTTTTTTTCCCAACGAAAATTTAGGTTATGAAGGATTTTCCATAATTTCCATTTTTTTAAATCTGGTCTTCTCCGATTTCTTGCAAAACTTTATGTAGTGTAAGTATTTCTTTCTTAATTAAAAAATGGTGTACTCTTCTTCTTATTGCGTTTTTAAAGTCTTGGTCGATCTCTAAGGGCTCCTTTCCTTTGTGATTCTGAGGTTCGTTGCAAGGACCGCGTTTTCTTTCTTTTAGAAATCTATAAATAGTTGCTAATTCAACGTCCGTCATGTTGGCACAGGTTTCCACAATTTCACGGACTTGGCTTGTTGGCTGTTGATGCAACAGGGCATCGTAGACGTTAAGTATCATTGTTTTTTCTCACAGGGAAAATGCAGATTTACCGACTTCGCAAAGTTTGACCGGGGCAAAACTGAAAGTTGAAGCCATCGCTGTTGTGATTTGAGCTAAGCATATTACAGGTTTTTGCTTTATTTTTATACTTACACGAAATATTTTTATTGCATACTTAGGTACTTAGGCACCTACCTACCGATAGGTACTTTGGAAATTATATTCCAATAACTGCTAAAAACCCAGATAATTTTATTGTACCTATTATCATTAAACTTTATAATACTCTAGATTTCTAGTTCTTGAAAACTGTTAATTGTACTCGTTTAGGCCTTTATCATATAAATAAGATTTTTAGTTTCATTCATTCATGTCTAAATACTCATTAAAATAAACTTGAAATGCGTTGATTTAAATAGCTTATTGTAAAGTTTAGAAGGCATGTAATAAAATATTTTTTAGAAAAAGGTCGCCCTGTTGTATAGAGATAGAAAATAAAGGTGATTAAAACTCAAAATGCAAATAATTGATAGAGAAATTTCGGACGCTTATGGTTTATGTCATTTTAATGTTTATAAACCATGTTGTGTGCTATCAACTCTAAACAAAACGACTTTACTTCATGCAAAAATAAAGTAAAATAATTCTAAAGTAGTGTGCATATGTATAATTGCGACGTTTTGATTCTGACATGTCTCCAAAATCACCGATGCCATGTCTAATTATAATATTTTTAGAATCGTGAACCCTGTTCAGATATAATCAACTAAAGAAAAAATTTACCATACCAAATGTTTGATAAGTTGAAACCGATATACCAAAACTCCTTTTTATATCAAATGGTGGTACTTCAAACGGACCATCAAGGTCTGCTAAATAACTTATGGCGCGGCTTGTGTAAATAAATAGTTATAAAAATCACTGAATCATTCGTGTAGGAAGTTATTTTTTAATCTTTTTTGTTCAAAAATACTTATCACTCCAGTTGGTACCGAATATGTTTTAATAATTTCATATAATTTAGCGGTTTATTGATGATTGTATTGCGTAATTGTGGATATACATTCTTAGTGAATTACTTGTCCTTTTGTGATAGATATCACACTGCAACTGGGAATTTCCCTAAAACAACTCTATTAATTATAGAGAAATAAATCTGTTAAGCTCCACACTAAAACTCGTAATAAAGATCATAACGAACACAATTAATAATCTTACTTCCTTAGAAGATGAGCAACAAGGGTTCAGGTCAGGCAGATCCTGTACAGACGCTATTTTTTGTCCTCAGATAAATATCGGAGAAGTCTGTTGAATACAACAAGCCCACCTATAGGATTTATTGAGCTGCAAAAGGCATTTGACTGTGTCCAGCTGAAGGATGTTATATATCTCCTCTACAACAGGTAAATCCTATATGATATAATTAAGACTATAAAGAATATATACACAGCGAACCAAATCCAAGCAAAGATAAACGGAGAACTTACCAAACCGATACCAACTGGGAACGGTGTTCGACAGAGAGACTCACTGAACCTCTTCTCTTCAACATCATCATGAACGAAATAATACGGAAAGTAAGAGGATATAAAATGGGAGACAATGAGATTAACATTTTATGTTATGCCGATGACGCAATACAATTTGCGGAAAATAAAAACTATCTACAGCGACTCCTACACCAATTTAATTGCACAGCTAAATCCTTTAATATTCGTTGGAGCTGAGGTTTACTGAAAGCTATTATTAAAGAAATTATCAACTAGAGCCGTTTGAACCCTGATTAAATACCTATAAATGCAAAAATTATGAAAATACGGTTCTATTATATTTAGCGAGCATTGATCTATAACACAATGAAACTATAAGTTTGGTTGTAAGTAAATGATAACTGTACTGAGTATGGATTAAAGATCAATCTTGATAACACTAAATTAATGTTAATAACAAAATTCCCACAAAATAATATCAGCTTAACTATTGCAAACACCGTGAAAAGAGAAAAAGTTCAAACCGACAAATACCTTAGAGTCTGGATGGATGGGGATATCAAACTTTGAAAATGCGAACGAGAAGAGAAATCGCTGAAAAATCGTTTGTGTCGCTAAAGAAATTGTTGTGTTAGCACTGAGCTTAGATTGCGAATGTTTTGGGCTACGTTTTCCCTGTGTTGTATGGAATGGAAGCTTAGACACTAGAAAAGAACCAATTGGATAGACTATAAGCTTTTGAGATGTGGTGTACCGTAGAATGTGGCGCATACCTTGGACCGATAAAATCACAAACCATGAAGTCCTTGCAAAGATGAACAAAGAATACGCGATAGTTAACCTTATAAAAAGGTGAAAACTTAGGTACTTTAGCCATGTAATGAGAGAATCTAAAAATGCTCTACTACGAGTGATAAGGCAGGGGAAGCTAAAGGGGAAACGAAGTGTTGGCCGACGTAGAATTTCAGGGTTGAAAAATCCGCGAGATTGGTTTGGTTGCGGCAGCATCGAATTATTCCGAGCGGCGGCGAGATAAGTCCAAATAACAATGATGGTTTCCAACCTCCGATAGAAGAAGAACTTTAAGAAAAAGACGCTGTTCACCTATTCTAGAAATAATCATTTTTATTGAGAAATTTATGAACCAGTTCTGCCACTAATAAGTAGGAGGACGAAGGGTAGAGTCATGCGCAATAGTCTTGCTCATGACCCTTAAGGGAACGTCCGTATCCCCGAAATTCAGAGTAGGGGTCCGTTAAAAATATTATTAGAACGTCATAGTTTTTGTCTATATTTGATCAAGTTATTCCTTCTATGTGTAAAATAGAAAATCATTATTTTATTTATTATTTTAAAAAGGGGAAAAACTTAGTGGTTCAGTGGAAGATGCAACTTTTCTAGTGCATCAAAAATATGAAAACACCAAAAATAACAGGCTTCCACCGAGCTTGCTCACTAGCCTGTAGGCCAGGCGGTATTGAGTGTTCTGCAATGATGACACATCAGTACTAAAGTCTTGTATTCTAAGACATTGTAGGATTTCAGCCGTGGCAGCGCCAGAAACAGCTACTTTTAACGAATTACTAATTATTCTGCCATCGAATTCAAAAAATAAGCCAACGAACAAGTTTTTTGCAGTCCTACAGAAAGGGAATATTTTCTTTCTGTTGAAAATGCAGTTGAACTCAGCTGATAAGTAAAATGACCTTATCAAACAAATACTGACCAGTTGCATTGCTTTCAAAAATATCGCTATGGAAAAGGCTTTTAAAATATCTAGAAGGATTTAATATTGTTACCGACCACAAATATGGCTTTCAATAGATAATCTTCTAATCTATGTCACACACCTTGAGAACTGAATACTATGGAGAAACTTGAGAGGTTGAATATCTTGATTGATTATTCGCTATATATCGCTCTTACTGTATATCTGAAAAGTCTTGTTTAGCTTTAAGTTCTTTATAAGTGACAGCTGATGAATTTATTTCCAACACCTTCACTACCAACGCCAGTGTAACACAGAGTTCGATACTGCTTCATACTCCCTTTCTTCTTAAAATAACAAAAATTTATTCTATAACACTGCTGAAAACCATCTTGATGAATGTCTTGAAGAATTCAACATTATTAGCGATCACCAATATGGCTTTTGCAAACATAGATCAACAGGAGATGTTTGGAACAACGCAATTGAACCCTTTGGACAAACTCGAGCGGTTGCTCTTGACATATCCAAGGCATTCGACCGTGTTTCACACTATGGACTGTTGGCTAAGCTACGCTCTTATGGTATGTCTGACAAGTTCTGTTTGTGGCTCTCACGTTTCCTCAGAGAGCGCTCTTTACGAGTGGCGGATTTCTTTCTAACACCTTCACTATCAACGCCGGTGTGCCCTATCTCCTACTCTCTGTCTCATTTACATTAACCATCTGCTGGAAAAAACCGGAAATCCAACCTACAGCTTTGCAGATGACAGTACGCTTATCTCTTCATTCACTTTGAACGCTCGGACATCGGCTACTCAGACGAATATCTGCAAACAGCGGGAAGTCGTTCAACTTAACAAAGAGCTGGAAGAAATTCTATCTTGGGGTGACAGTAACCAAGTGGAATTTAACGCTACAAAAACCCAGGCGGCAGTTTTTTCTAAAAAAGTTAACGTTGCTGGATCCGACATAGTTATGGCGGGGCACTCCATTCCTCTAACATCACACTCAATTTGTTGGGCGTTAATTTGGTAGTAAATATGTCCTGGTATGAACATGCCGCAGGCGTAGCAAGGATACCTTCTCAAAAGTTGGGAATATTATTTCGAACCAGAAAGCTTTACACTCCACAACAACTGTTAATTCTTTCCAAAGCTCAGATTCGACCAATTATAGAATACTGCTCCCATGTTTGGGGCTCCGCTCCCAAACATACATTGCATTTGTTGAATTCTTTTCAGAGAAGAGCTGTTCGTCTGATTGGGGGCCCGGAACTGACCGGCGGCCTTGATTCGCTGGAACATCGAAGAACGGTTGGCGACTTGAGCCTACTCTACAAGTATTTTCATGGAAACTATTCGAAGGATTTGGCCCGCTTAATTCCTCCCCGAGTGGTGCATGTTAGAAATACACGTCGCGCTAATACTTCACATCCGTATGAGGTTTAGCTTGTTACTCCGCTTACAACGCTTTTCAAGCAGTCTTTTATATGAAGAGCATCATCACTTTGGAATGGTTTGCCCATGACTGTGTTTCCCACCGAGTACAATTTACAGCGATTCAAGACAAAGTAAAATTGCTTTCTCCGTACACGTGTCGCTCCTGTAGCGCTTTAGGGGCTTCCCTGCAGCACGTGTGCTAGACCCATAAAAAAAATCCATTGGTTTCTTTAATAATCTTGAACGCACAATACGCGAATGCACAATATAAAGTTGTCCAGCTTAGCAAAGACGAGGAACAAATTCTTTACGTTGGTCAGACTCTTTTTTGAAACGCTCTTATTAGAGACTACAAATTCACGATAAACCTTAACTTTTGAAGAGAAAGGACAAAATCAAGAAATTAATGAAGAATGCTGATGGCAATATATTTGTTTCTTCAATAACCTTCAATGCTTGATCATCAGCAGCCTATAAAAAAATCTACAGATAATAGGAAGTTGTCCAACTTAGCAAAGATTAGAAAGAAATTCTTTAGGTTGGTCAGATTCTATTCAGAAACGCACTAATTGGAGAGATCAAGAAATGAAGATGATATATGTTTCCATTGGGTGATTGCAAAAATTCGTGTCCGATTAGAAATCAAATTAAATACAACACATTTTTATGAAAAATAGTATTTACTAATCAATAATGTACTCTCCATCATTTTCTATAACTGTCTCCCATCGTTTTACAAGTTTTTGAATTCCTTCTTCGTAGAAACTGTGTTTTCTCTTCAAAAAAAGTCGTAAGGTAATTTTTGACTTTTTCTATAGAATCAAATTTTTTGCCATTCAAATTATTTTGCAGAGAACGAAACAGATGAAAATGTAAAGAGGCAAGGTCATGGAAATACAGAGGGGGATGGAGGATTGCTCATTTTAACACCCTAAGTTTTTGCAGTGTCTATTGAGTTGTCTAGTGTTGTCATGGTGAAAGAAGATGCCTTTCAATTGACTGAATTTGGACGTTTTGCTTTGATTTCAATATTGCGTTGGATGAGTTGCTCACAGTGCTTCTCTGCAGTTATTGTTTGCCACATGGAAGAAGCTCGTAAAAAATTATTCATTGGATGCAATTCAGCCTTTGCTTCTATGCTTTCAGCTTCTTTTTTTTAGTATGTTGTTATACACAACCCATTTTATATCTCCTATTATGACTTAATCCAAGAAAGGTTCGTTTTGTTGACGGGCGAGGAGAGAAATGGCTGTGAAAACACGATTCAGTTTGTTCCATTCGGTCAAAACGTGCGGATCCCATATATCGAGTTTCGAAGTATATCCAAGTTGCTTTAAATGACGAAACACAGTCGTATTGTCAACATTTAGTCTCTTAGCACTCTCTTCAGTGGTATTTCGTGGATATTATTCACTAAGTTACAGATAAAGTCATTATCAATGCCGGAAGATCGCTCAAAGCGAAGTTTATTGTTTAGACTGAAGTCACCATTTCGAAATCGACCAAACTATTTTTAAACGATCCTAAGAGCAGGGGCACGATCCAAATAAAGGTCTTAAATATTTTTTGTTGCAGTTCCAACACTCACCTCCTTTTTAAATTCATATAACATAACATGACGAAAATGTAGCTTTTCGTTTACCATTTTGAATATTCACCTTGCTCACAAATTAATTTAAATAAACTTTTTTTAAGGTTATGTTAACTCGACGACACATTTAGATAACTGTCAGTTAATAATCTCTAATATACATAAAATGCAACGTCTCTCTGTCTGTCTGTCTGTCCGTCCGTTAGTGCGCTTATCACTGGAGAACCACTTATCCGATTTACGTACTTTTTTTTTAAACATACATATGTTCTCTGGCCAGGTTATAGGCTCTATTTTATTACGATAGGTAGCATAAGGAATGAGCAATGACCTAAAATAGTGAATGAAGCCGGAAAAAAGTTTGCCGCTAGCGCGTTCCCTTGGAATACACAGCCTAAACCATTAAATATGGAACAATATTATGTAGCAGAGAATATCTATAATCTATATTCTATAATATATATAAAATGAAATGCCTCTCTGTCTGTCCATTAGTGCGTTTATCATGCGAGAACCACTTATCCGATTTACCTGTCTTTTTTAAATTCATACATATATTCTTTGGCCAGGATATATAATAATAATAATAAATCTATCTATAATATATAAAAAATGCAACGTCTCTCTGTCTGTCTGTCTGTCCGTTAGTACGCTTACCCCTCGAGAAACACTTATCAGATTTACGTGATTTTTTAAATTCATACATATGTTCTCTGACCAGGGATCGACATATATTTTAAACATCTATATTATATATAAAATGCAACGTATCTCTGTCTGTCTGTCTGTCTGTCCGTTAGTGCGCTTATCACTGGAGGACCACTTATCCGATTTTCGTACTTTTTTTTTAAACATACATAAGTTCTCTGGCCAGGTTATAGGCTATATTTTATTACGATAGGTAGCATAAGGAATGAGCAGTGACGATAATAGTGAATGAAGTCGGAAAAAAGTTTGCCGCTAGCGCGTTCGCTTGCAATACACAGTCTAAACCATTAAATATGGACCAATATTATGTAGCAGAGAATATCTATAATCTATATAAAATGCAATGTCTCTCTGTGTGTCTGTCTGTCCTTTAGTGCATTTTTATTTACGTATCTTTTCTTAAATTCATACATATATTCTTTGGCCAGGTTATATAATAATAATAATCTATATCTACAATACATACAAAATGCAACCTCTCTCTGTCTGTCTGTCTGTCCGTCCGTTAGTGCGCTTATCACTGGAGAACCACTTGTCCGATTTACGTGCTTTTTTTTTTTACATACATATGTTCTCTGGCCAGGTTATAGACTATATTTTATTACGTTAGGTAACATGAGGAATAAGCAGTGACGATAATAGTGAATCAAATCGGAAAAAAGTTTGCAGCTAGCGCGTTCTCTTGCAATACACTGCCTAAACCACTAAATATGGAACAATATCATGTAGCAAAGGATATCTATAATATATATAAAATGCAACGTCTCTCTGTCTGTTTGTCCGTTTGTGCGCTTATCACTGGAGAACCACTTATTCGATTTACGTGCTTTTTTTTTAAACATGTTAAACCATTAAATATGGAGCAATATCATGGAGCAAAGAATATCTATAATATATATAAAATGCAACGTCTGTCTGTCATATGTTCTATATAATTCGATGTAAGTAATGGGAGATAAGGTGAGATAATGGGAGATAAGCAGAGATAAGTCTAGATAATGGGCGTTATGGTGAGATAATGGGAGATAAGGAGAAATAATGGAAGATAAGGAGAAATATTGCGAGATAAGTCGAGATAAGCCTCAATAATGGGAGATAAGGTGAGATAATGGGAGAAAAGTATAAATAATGGGAGATAAGGAGAAATAATGGGAGATAAGTCTAGATAATGGGAATTATGGTGAGATAATGGGAGATAAGGAAAAATAATGGGAGATAAGGAGAAATATTGCGAGATAAATCGAAATAAGCCTAGATAAAGGGAAATAAGGTGAGAGGATGGGAGATGAGCAGAGATAAGCCTAGACAATGGAAATTATGTAGAGATAATGAGAGATAAGGAGAAATATTGGAAGATAAGGGGAAATAATGGGAGATATTTTATTATGTTGGGTAACATAAGGAATAAGCAGTGACAATAGTAGTGAATCGAGTCCACGCGAGCGGAGTCGCGGGCCCGGCTAGTATGATTATAAAAGAAACACCAGCACTGTCAAAAGTGCATGCTTCTGCCATCTATGAAAATCGGGCACTAACTTTTGCAATCCACCAATAACAACAAATTATGACAATGTTGGAAAAGAATAAGAGTGTTCATTGCTCTTTAGTAGTGAGTCCAAAAATAATGAGCAATCTCAAACTATACATTCTTCCTAAAAGTCATCTAACTGTTTTTCAAGAAAGAATGACACATCATTCAAGACAATTTACTTTGACTCAAAATGTATAAGTTTAGCAAGGCAATTGGAGCTCTTAGCACAAAAAATTGCATATATGTATGTGTGTTTAAATAAATTAGTACTGTTTAAAATACAATAATAAAAATCCAAGAAAGAAACGAAACATTCTAGAGGAGAGTGTTAGAGCTAATCTGAATTAAGCTGTTATAATAAAAGAATAGTTTGAGTTTTATTTAATAAAATTGAAATAACCTCATAAATATTCAAAACGATTTTTGATTTATTTGCAATTTATAACAAGAACTTAATAATATTGTTATTGTCAATTTATTTTACTACTAGACACAAACCCACGGTTCATACATGAACCGCGTTCCCATAAAAAAGTAATTAAAAATAGAGGAATTAGCGGGGAGTGGCAAACTCATAAAGAAGATGTGGAGGATTATAAATGGAATTAAAGGTGCAAAGCAAAAAGACCCCGCTGTCACTTTGTGGTGCTGTATTTGCAGTTACGTTTTTTTACTTGCCTAGCAGGGACTAGACAGAACGGAGAAAATTTATGGTGACAATTACGCAGCACGTATATATGAGTCGGAGCTATTGTTTTTATTTGACCTGGGTAGGTATATGTCACCGAACCGATTCATAAACTTCGGTTAAGGTTTGACCCTTTGTTACCCATTAGATATGCTTTTCAGCTTATTAAGTCATATTGTGGTTTGCTAAGATTTGTTAGGTAACATATATGTGGGAATGAGATTTTTTTTATAGTTTGAGGTTAAAAATACCGTTTACCAAGTAAAAGCGGAGAGTATTAAACAACAAATTAGCACATGAGTGAAAATTATTTAAAAAAGTACCATTTATACAGGATGATAAATAAGCTCAAATTTGTCTGGCTTATAGCGCAACGACCGAAAAGAACACGAGGGGAGCACAAAGCAAGT
>CM032448.1:85188465-85238465 GCA_019049505.1 Pachyrhynchus sulphureomaculatus | reverse complement strand
TCATCTAGTAGATCGAATCCCAAAACAAATATATATATATATATATATATATATATATATATATATATGTATATATATATATATATATATATATATATATATATATATATATATATATATATATATATATATATATATATATATATATATATATATATATATATATATATATATATATACGAGTATATTACCCAAAATGGTTAAATTACGCAGAACATTTCATTTGTTAAACCTGAGATGTTGAGTTCAGCGTACTGGTTGTTCAACATTTAAATTGGAAATTATGCTCGGTTATGTTGGATTGATTTAACTTATTGCAGACTAATTTAAATTTCCCTTGTTTTCTTCTATTTTTACCTGACTTTATTATCTATTAACAATTAATTAAAAAATATTATTTCTTATATATATATTACTAGGTTTTTTTTAAAAAAATTATGTTCTATATAGAACTTCTTTATTAACACTCTTTAACATTTTATCACTACATTTTCTCCTTCCCGATATTTTGCAATTATTCATCTTTTCAGTATCGGTTTAATTGGAGACGCTTCACAAGTATTTTTTCTATGCCAGGTTAAACTAATTTTCTCTCTATTTCATCCTATCTTTAAACATATTTTTTTCTTTTATATTTTTGTAGCCTTTCTAGTAACTTTTATCTATTTAGAAGAAAGATTTCTGTATTAAAATTGATACGATAAAGCAAAAGTGTAATATTTCTTATTGCTATACACTGGTTACTTGACCGAAACTAAACCGATGTTTGAGATCTTAGAATGTTAGTATAAATAGTCTAACTCTTAAACTTATGGTTAGTCAGTCATCGCTCCCGATGATGTTAGCAAAGTTAGAGAAATCCGCGTTGAGTGCCAAAATAAAGGGTTTCGTGTAGTGGTGATAGCAATTTAACGATGTTCGTTAATGTGCCAAAGATTCCAAAAACCTAATGTCTTTTGAAAATATTTTCAACTGAAACCTATCATTGGCTGATAAATCGTCGCAACTGTGATAATATTTTGGTTTTAAACTCAGATTAGTTTTGCTGTGTTTTTATTCATCTGTAATACAACTAATTATTTGTGATAATCCTTAATGCTTAAATGAGTAATTTCTAAATGAAATGAAACGAATTACTTTGTTATTTGTCACTTATTTTTTTATTTATCTACTACTGCAGTTTCGTAGGTTTTCTACATTATCAAGCGTTATACTACGTAGTTTAGAAATTTAAAATGTACTGTCACAAAGTAACGGACACCTCAATTATACAATTTAAATGAATAACTTCAAGTATTATTAAACAAAAATAACATACAAGTTGTATCTCCGATATCAACGCAACCTTGGAAGCCTTCTCGCCCTCTCTCAAAGACGGTTTAATTACAAGCACAGATTTATAAAGAAGTCTCTATCGCTCGTAATTAATTCGGCTGATGAGTCATAATAATACGACGAAAAATGCCTCTTGAGATGACTCAGTAAATGGGGAGAGCTGAAATGTAGACTTTGTAATCATTTGAAGGTACCTAGTAGTCATTTTACTAATTATGACTGAAATGCGTCTTTAAAAATTCCTGTCAACCTCTGGCTTGTAATAGCATGGCTTTTGGTTGAGGGTGGTATGCTTTTAATATTTAGTTGACTTTAGCCAGATATAAAACTTATTTTATCTTACTACTACATTAGGTGAGTACGGCGATAAAATACCGGAATTTGCTCCTCACTCTGTCGATTCTAGCTTGGCTGAAGGATCGTGATACGGGAAAACATACGACCAGAGTTGAAGTAAACTAATTGATTTGCTTTTCAATTTACAGAAAAATGTTGTTGATTAGAACTGAAGAAAAATACATAGAAAACGTTTTAAGTTTTTAAGTATTCATATACACAAAAAATTTACTCTGAGTACTCACATTGAAGATTTGCTTCCTAAGCTTAGTTTTTAATATTATATTTATACAAACTTTCGTGATATTATGTCCTCAGATGAAGTTGGACTGCTCTATTTTAGTCTGGTATAGTAATATTATTTCGTACGCTGCTAGCTAGTAAAGTATAGTATGTTCTTGTTTCTCAAAAAAGATTCTTCGAATGATCGACAAAATATGTTAATAACATCGTAGAGGTGGCATTTTAAATCAAATAATTGCAGTAGCGTCATTGTATATTTACTCCCTAATTATGTTTACTCTGAACAACAAAGAAACCCCCTCGCGGAGGCGGGTAGTTCTCGACCACGGTGTGAGATACAATGACTTTCAATTACCTTTTTCTAAACTAACTTTTAGTCGATATAAAAAAAACCTATATACACTGGTGAGCAAAAGAATCTACTTACTTACACGGTCAGCGTAAATCCACCGTTAGGTTCTTCCGACCATAAACTACTTTCGACATCGAGTATTCTAGCAATCAGTGACAGAGAGGCGCCCAAACCGCGCAAGATTTGGCACTACAAATCTGCTAAATGGGAAGATCTCATGGAATATTTTCGAACTTTCCCTTGGTTGGACGTTTGTTTTCGATCCGACGACCCATCTGACTGCGCCAGGGAGGTTTCCGATGTTATTTTGGCCGGTATGGATGCTTACATCCCTTTTTCGAAGAAATGCCCTTCCAACGGCAAGCCTTGGTTTGACCTAAAATGCAAAGAAGCTGTTGCTTCTAAACATCTTGCATACCGACAGTGGCGTGAAGATCCTAACACCATAAATCGTAACATCTTTGTTCGTGCCAGGAACAGATGCAAAGAAATTATCGACGAAACCAAGGAGGTACACAATCAACGGATTAGAAACAAACTTCTCGCTTGTCCCGGCAATTCCAGGTCCTTTTGGTCAGTCGCTAAGGCAGTTAGTCAAAATTTCACCAAATCCACCATACCACCACTCACACGGCCAGATAATTCTATTGCAACGACACCTGTTGAGAAGGCGAACATCTTGGCTGAACTCTGTGCTTCACATTCTACTGTCGATTTCCATAGTGCAGTCAAGGATGCCCGATATTGTCTTCAGACAGCGTATCATAAAACGTATTTTGATGAAGCTAGACACCAAAAAGGCTTCAGGCGCTGACGGAATACCTGCCATAGTTCTCAAGAACTGTGCGAGGGAACTAACACCAGTTTTCTGTAGACTTTTCAACCTATCCTACAGAAAGGGAATATTTCCTTCCTGCTGGAAATGTGCCACAGTTCAGCCGATACCTAAAAAAGGCAAGAAGACCTTGCCAAATAACTACCGACCAATCGCACTACTCTCAATAATATCGAAAGTCATGGAAAAGGCTATCAATCAGCATCTTCTAAAATATCTTGAAGGATTCAACATTATTAGTGATCACCAATATGCCTTTCGTAAAAATAGATCAACAGGAGATCTTCTGACTTATGTAACACATGTTTGGAACAACGCAATTGAACACTTTGGAGAATCTCGAGCGGTTGCTCTTGACATATCCAAGGCATTTGACCGTGTTTGGCACGATGGGCTGTTGGCTAAGCTACGTTCTTATGGTATGTCTGAAAAGTTCTGTTTGTGGCTCTCATGTTTCCTCTGAGAGCGTTCTTTACGAGTGACAGTTGACGGATTTCTTTCTAACACCTTCACTATCAACGCCGGTGTGCCCCAAGGTTCCATATTGTCTCCTACTCGCTTCCTCATTTATATTAACGATCTGCTGGAAAAGACCGAGAATCCAATCTACAGCTTTGCAGATGACAGTACACTTATCTCTTCATTCACTTTGAACGCTTGGACATCGACTACTCAGACGAATATCCGCAGACAGCAGGAAGTCATTCAACTTAACAAAGACCTGGAAGAAATTCTATCTTGGGGTGACAGTAACCAAGTGGAATTTAACGCTACAAAAACCCAGGCGGCAGTTTTTTCTAAAAAAGTTAACGTTGCAGAACCCGACATAGTTATGTCGGGGCACTCCATCCCTCTAACATCGTCACTCAATCTGTTAGGCGTTAATTTGGGAGCAAATATGTCCTGGCATGAACATGTTGCAGGCATAGCAAGAAGAGCTTCTCAAAAGTTGGGAATATTGTTTCGAACCAGAAAGCTTTACACTCCACAACAACTGTTAATTCTTTACAAAGCTCAAATTCGACCAACTATGGAATACTGCTCCCATGTTTGGAGCTCCGCTCCCAAACATACACTGCATTTGTTGGATTCTATCCAGAGAAGAGCTGTTCGTCTGATTGGACACCCGGAATTGACCGACGGCCTTGATTCGCTGGAACATCGGAGAACGGTTGGCGACTTGAGCCTATTCTACAAGTACTTTCATGGAAAGTGTTCGAAAGATGTGGCCCGTTTGATTCCTCCCAGAGCGGTGCATATTAGAAGTACACGTCGCGCTGATGCTTCACATCCGTATGAGGTTCAGCTTGTTACTCCTCGTAGAACGCTTTTCAAGCAGTTTTTATATGGAGAACATCATACCTTTGGAATGGTTTACCCAGGACTGTGTTTCCCATCGAGTACAATCTACAGCGATTCAAGAACAACGTGAATCGTTTTCTCCGCACACGTGTCGCTCCTGTAGCGCTTTAGGGACTTCCCTGTAGCACGTGTGCTAGACCCATAAAAAAAAAAAAAAAAAAAAAAACTCAAATTATTTAGCTTCATTTAACATGAATCTTAGAATTTATTGTTCATATATTTTTAAGGATTTTAGTATGATTTGAAAGCCCATTCTATTCTCTTTCTAATGATACCAAATTCCATAGCATACCTCATGCTTTTTACTGATTAAAATAATTGAAAAAAAGGAGACCTAGGATTGAAAATAGGAGTAAGAGAAAGGAAATATTAAACAAATTTTAAGTTTAATAATTAAATTTATTGATAAAAACCAAAATCAATATTTTATATTACCTCCTCCAGCCCTTATTACTGGTTCCAGCCGGTTTTTCATGGAAGCGGATGAGCTTTTTTTACCACTGTCCTCCATCGCAATCTTTAAGCCCCTGAGAGATGCAGGGGCTGGATTTCTGGCTTGAACTCTTCTTTAGAGCTCAACCCACATGTGCCTGAAGGCTTTCTGGTAGTCTACGAAAACCCAGCGTAAGGATATACAATGAAGTCTGCTTATAACGAACCCCGGTTATAACGAATTTCCGGATAAAGCAAAACCAAATTTGAATGTTTTGTGTCCGTTTACAACGGATTTGCCACTCTCTGAGCTCGATGTCGCGCAACTCGATCTAGGGAATTCACCGAAACTCGCTGGGAACCTCTATTCTACTTGTTTCCGCCGCGTAGCTAATTCGAGCAGTATTATTTTCAATTCACTTGTTGTGTTATGTGGTTCTAATGCATATTTGATCAAAGTAGCAAAGCGAATGTTTAACTTTTAATTTTAAAATGAGTACACAAACACGTAAAGCGTTTTGTTTAAACACGATATTATAAGGAAAATAGAAAATAGAGTTAAACAAAGTGATGTTGAATTTAACTAAATCTACGATTTCTACCATATGGAAGAAGAGGCAAGAAATCTTATCAATCTATTATAAAAGATACTTTAGTTGTAAAAAAGTAAGAAAATCTACACATGACCAAGTCGATAAAAGACTCCTTAAATGGTTTAGACAAAAACGACATGAACATATTCCTATTACCGGCTATACTTTACAAGAGAAAGCTAGTGAAGTGGGAAGAAAAGTAGAGAACACTGAGTTTAACTGTTCTAGAAGTTGGATTTAAAAGTGACATAATATTAGTAGGGATAAGATAGTAGGAGAAACTGCAGGAGTGGATATGACTGTTGCTGATCAGTGGTTGGCCAATGTATACCCGGCAATTCGAGAAAGTTATGAATATGTGGCCATTTTTGATGCGAATGAAACGGGTTTGTTTTATAAGATGACGCCTGATAAGACATTAAAGTTTGTCGGAGAGATTTGTGCTGGTGGAAAATTATCAAAAGTAAGAATTACTGTGTTGGTAACTGCAAATATGTCTGGAACAGAGAAAAGAAAATTGTTGGTGATAGGAAAGTCCGCCAATCTCAGGTGTTTTAAAAACAAACATTTACCAGTAATATACAAATCAAACAATAAAACCTGGATGACATCAGAAATTTTTAAAAACAAACTGATCGAATGGGATAAAGAATTAAAATCTAGAACACAGAAAAATATTACTTTTGATTGACAACTGTCCAGCGCACCCTGAAGTTGATCTACAGCAAATAAAATTGGTTTTTATGCCTCCAAACACAAGTGCAAAGCTCCAACCTATGGATCAAGGTGTGATACATTTTTTAAAATGTCATTATAGAAAGATTTTATTTATGAAAATGTTAGAGACGATCGATAAAGGTAACGTTTTTTCTGTAACTCTCTTGGATGCCATAAACTTTATCCATATAACTTGGCAATGAGTCAGTAGACAAACGATTGCAAACTGTTTTAAGCATGGCGGATTTTTAAGGAAAGAATGTAGATATGAGTCAGATGAGCTACCGTTGACTCAGTGGATTGAAAAACATCGACAAGATCCTACTGATTGTCTAGAATTTGTTTACGATGCTGACATTCAACAAAGTAGAGTGGAAATCGAGATTAAAAAGATGTTTAATCACTTTAATTTTGAAGAATATGTATGTGCTGATAATGAATTAATGACAAGAGAAATATTAACTGATGGTCAAATTGTGACATCAGTGATTTCTGGAAAGATTTTAAGCGATAATGACGACGAAGACGAGCTTGGAGAGGGAAATAATATTTATGTTCCATCCATTTCAGAAATGACTAAGAAAATGACTAAAACTCGCAATTTTTTTTCAAGTATAACTGTACAAATGAAATTTACGGATTTTATTGGTGAAACTACGTATTTTAATGTTTTAGTTTATACTCGTATATGTACCAACACACATAATAAGAACTTTATTGTGAATTGTTTTATTTTCCCTTAAACGTTTTCATTTAATTTAATAATTATCATTATTCATTTTTCTAAGCATTAGCGCCTAATCTAAATAAAAAAGTAGTGAAAAATGATATTAGATTTTGTTTGCTGTTTGTAACGAACTTCGAATATAGCGAACCATTTTTAATGATTTTTTGGAGTTCGTTATAGACCAGAGGTTCCCAAACTTTTTTTTCTCGTAGACCACTTTCAAAATTTTACTGGTTTCGGTGGACCCCCTGCTGCTACATTTCTACCATATTCCCAAAACTCGTAAAAAAATGTGAAGATTAGATCTAACGATGGAAATTTGCGTCGTGGCTGAGTTCCAACCCTAAATTCGGAGTAGTAAAAATAAAAAGAAAAATAATATATTTTCTTGTGTTCTATTTATTAAAATAATATGATTACAGACTTAACAGAATTAAAATTAAACATTAATAACGTACCGTAACTTCAACAATGTAAATCAACAATTAAAAAAAAAATAGTCATAATTTTAATGGGAGGGATATACTTAATGGATTGACAGCAAATTATCAATATTTGGCTTCAGTTTTGTAAGGAATAACCGCAAATCTCCCCGTTCTGTGATGTTCAATCTGCTCCTTTTTTTGTTAATAGGTTTGTAACGACACTAAAACTTTTTTCGACAAGGTATGACTAGGGAAACGCTATCAAAAGTTTTCTCGTAATTTCCCACAGCCCAGGATATTTTTCGGGTATTTCTGCCTAAAGCCAAAATGTTTGATAGCCTTTTTTAAATTTCACCTTCAGCTCCTCATTGGTGCTAAGCTCGAGTAGCTCCTCTTGTAATACCACATTCGCCACTTCCGTTTCATCAAATGGATTTATGATTCATAGTGGTATTTCCATCGTCAGAATATCTTCAAATCTATTTTGGAAGTCATCATGCAGGGCATTTAAATGTTGTCAGGCTGAATATCCTCATCAAGACATTCTGCCTGTGACAAATTTGGAAACTGGGAGAATTCGCGCCGACTAATATTTTGCTTCATAAATTTCAATTTTCCAAGAAAAGCCGAAATTACACTCTTTGTTTTTATTAAATTTAGGCTGTCCCCTTGTAACTGCAAGTTAATGTCATTAAATTTTTTGAACAAATCTGTCAAATACGCAATGTCTGCTTTCAATTTGATCAGGTTTTCTTTTAAATCTGGATCTTTACTTTCCAGAAACTCTAAAACTGATTCAAAAAGTGAGTAAAATCTTGTTAAACATGCACCTTTCGACAACCAGCGTACTTCAGTATGTAAGAGCAATCGTTGGAAGTCTTCATAATTTTCGTCGCACAATTGTGCAAATAAACGGGTATTCAACGCATTGCTTCTTATTTTGTTAACTGCTTTAATCACAAATTAAAGAGATTGGTGCAATCTATCACTCAAGTTTTTCGCTACCAGGTGTTGTCGGTGGATGGCACAGTGAACTGCAGTTACTACAGATATAATTCTTTTAAGATGGCTTATAAACCAACGATATCGCCCGAAGATGGCAGGAGCTCCATCTGCTGCCACCAAAATAATGTTTGTAAATGGAATCGATTTTTCCTTAAAAAAATCGCCTTTAGTGTCCGTCTCCAAAGTTTTCGCGAATAGCAGCTCTTCATGGATTTCTTCGTCCATAACAAATCGAACATATGAAAGTAATAATGCTTCATTACCAGGTAAAGTTGGCTCGTCCAGTTGAATAGAAAAATGAGTTGTTTGCAGATAATTACACAAGAAGCTTTCAATATCAGAGCTCATTTCATCAATACGTCTTTGTACAGTATTGTTACCCAAAGGAATTCTTTTGAGTACGTCAAATGGAGGTTTGTGCAGAACAGTTTTTAAAACCTCTTCAACAGCGGGTAAAATTCACTGTTCTCCGATGGTGTGCGGTTTTCCAGATTTCGCTATAAGCAATGAGATATTGTAAGATGCCCGCAAGCCATCATCGTTACTTTGAGACGTTGAAGCGAACATGCTGTGTACGGTGGGTCTCTTTTCATATTTTTCCTTCAATGTTTGAAAATATTTTAAATCTTTACCTATTTTATCAGGATGACACCTTCTTAGATGATCTTCGAGCTTCGATGGTTTCATAGAGTCATTGCTCAAAACTTTGTTGCATAAAAGGCATATGGGCAATCTTTTGTCTGCCTTTGATGGAAGAAAATCAAATTTCAATAATCAACACTGTACTGTCGACATTTCTTCTTAGATTCAGCCATGTTTCGTATCAGTTACCTACCTGTAAAGAAAAAAATGTTTGTTTTAGTAATCATAAGGCGACTTTAACAGGATATGGCTATTTTAACAGAATAAAATAGGATTAATTAATTATTGCAATGAAAAATCCAAAATGCCGGCGGCAAAACTGATTTTAATTATTAAAAGCAATAAACTGCTAAGACCCATATAGAGGTTTTCACAAAACGGCTGAACCTATTTTAATGTAATATAAAATATTTTTTGATTAATTATATTTTGATACATTTCTGTAAATTCGAGAGAAAATACTTTTAAAGAATATTTTGACATCAGAACTCCGCGATTTTAATGATTTATTTATTACTTTGATGTACGTTACGAGTGGTATATAAAGACACGTACAATTTATGAAAATATTTTTAGTCATTTAGCATTAGCAACTACGAGGGCACTGAAATATGTACAAACATGCAGGTCAATCATATATCTCTCCTTTAGTGAGTCACCACAGTCGGGTAAATAAATAATTTTATAATAAAAAGTACTAAAAGTTCAATCTTTCTCGGCTTTCTGTTCTTTTATAGAAGTATCGAACGCAAACATAACATAACAAATATAATACTATTACAATATAAAATAAAAGTATGAATAACAAATGGGCAGGTACTTACTTTTTCCGGCACTGGCAAACACTGACATCGATTCACTCACACTTTTCTTTTCAAAATTCCGGAAACAAATGAGTAACGTTTGTCCTTGGCATTCGTATTTATATTGGTGAAGAATCAAACAAGTTCATGCAAGATTGCAAGCACAGCACAAGTCGTATTTCGTCCCTTTGCACGTCTGAACGGTTTGCGTTGCGGGCGGGCGGGCGGCGCTTTGCAAGTCTCGACGCGCGTTGTACTGAATATCGAATATGCAAGTTTTTACAAGTAACAGTCGCTGACCTTCTTAAAATACACTACTCAAAAAAATTAAGGGAGGTTTTAAAACAAGGAAATTAATGCTAAATAAACAGGCTATCTGATCCGTATGCCGACCTAACTGAAAAAATTTTTTTCAAGCCCGTGGACCAAAAAAAAAGCAAAATATTTGTAATATTATTTTTTTGCGCTATCTGTTAGGATTGCATGAGAACCGTAGCTCCTAAAAAATTTTTGCCAAAAAATCTGAAAATTAGAATCTCAAAGCTTTAAAATGCTTTTTTTTTAAGTCTCAATACGACCATTTTTCACCGAAATACAGCCTGTCAAAAATCACCGAAAAATTTGGAATTTTTTTTTGCTCCCTTAATTTTTTTGAGTAGTGTATTATCTGCATACATTGATAGGTAAAGCCAAGCCAACATTTTTGTTCTTTACTATCGAAACCAGATAAATTTTCGTAGACCCCCACTTATAACTTGTGAACCCCCATTTTTTTTTCACGCCAACGTAGACCCCTGGCGAGTCTCCCGTGGACCCCTGGGGTCCACCTGAACCACTTTGGGAATCACTGTTATAGACGGACTTCACTGTATTTTATTCCATGGCTTTCTCAATGAACATACGTAGTGTCTATTGTGATGAATCTCTCTCGAAATCCATCCAGTTCCAGATATACTAATATATGTACATATTTGACATACTCTTATATAATTTCCAGAAATATGTATCACATACCATATGTTAGTAGAATGCTGTGCTGAATATTTCCTTTGTAATGGTTTGTATAGTTTTTTGACGATCTTATAATGCATTGTATTTCCAACAATATATTGGATTAACATAATAAATAAATGAATAGAAAATAAGTAACTAAATGAATCAAGAATTCTTAAGGGAATTATCCAGTTTTATTATCTTGATCATATGTCTAATCTTAAATACGTTGTTAGTTTATCTACACGTATTATAAAGTAAAACCACATAAGTAGCCGCATTATTTACATCATGTGATATAAATTAATTATAGTTAACGCCATAGAATACTAAAACAAACTATTAATAAATCGCGTTCCTCGGGTAATGAAAGTAAGACATTTTATTTGCTCACTTAAGAAAGCCAGCGCAGCCGTAAGTGCGATAATTGTATATATTAATTTTTTTTTCTTGTTTTAATAGCCAAGGAGGCAGAGCACATTTTTTTTCAAACATAACTTAAAGATTAATTAATTATTTTATAATGAATTAATAATCAGGTATGGTGGAAATAGGTTGATTAAGAAAATTATAAATATTTTTATTAAATATATAGACCAACTAATTATGCTGGAGGAATGGAAACTACCCTAACAAGCGTTTTATAAAAAAGGATTACTGAAAGAATTATTATGGATTGAGTGTAAATTTCTCCTTTAGCCGATTATTTGTAGGGGAGTCATTGCAAAAACGATCCTGTCAGGGCGTTCTTGTGTTGACAGTCAATTTTCATCATAACAATTTCCTACCTACATATCCTCCCCCTCCTCTCTCCTATTACCCTTGGTGGGGCGTGGTGACTACTCATGAGCTGGTTATTTGCACTTGATCCTTCCAGATCTCTCGGTCTAGGACCATTTGGACTGCCTCATGTAGAGTTTATCCAACAAGGGCTGCAGTTGGTCTATCCATCTTGTAGGAGATCTGCCTTTTGATCTTCTGTCGCTGACTTTTCCTTCGAGTGCCAGTTTCGCCATGGTGTCTCTTCTTCTGGAGAGGCCGCATATCAGGGATGACAGACGTATAAAAATGGCGGTAATTGCTGAGATGTGTAATGTCAATACTAGGACCGTACACTCCATTATTCATGATAAGCTGAACTATCCCAAAACGTTTTGAAGATGGGTTCCCAGACAGCTGACTTAAGAGCATAAAGGCAACCAAATTCGCAGTTGCTCTGAGCTCAAACGACGGATTTTAACGGAAGGTAACGACTTTTTGGTCGTATAATAACTTGTAATGAAACGTAGATTCATCATTCATGAATCCAAACGGCAGTCTTGAGTAGAAACATCGAATCGAAACCTACGCATCTGCCGGTAAAGTGCTGTTAATGGTATTCTGGGATGCTCAAGGTGCAATTTACTGTGAAGGTCAACGTACTGCGAACAGTGAGTACTATTCAAATATGCTTTAATAAAAAATAAAACTCGCACTAAGAAGACGCCGGAGTTCCCTCTCAAAAGGTGTGATTCTACTGCATGATAAGGCCCGTCCTCATACCGCTCAGAAAACTCGAGACGATAACAAAATTTTGTTAGGAGGTGTTGGCATACCCACCTTATAATCCTGACCGCGTGTTGCTCAAAGAGTTTTTACGTGCATCAAGTTCGAAGCCAACGTAGCGATCAAAACAACTGTAGACGACTGGCTCGGACAACTAGGTGAATAAATAAACACTACAAGAATTCGAAAGCTTACTGAAAGCTGGGAAAAGTAGCTAAATGTTGTTGGAGACTACATTGAAAAGTAGTGTCGATTTCATTCTGAATTCATATTGAATAAACAGTTTTTTGTTCACAGTTAAAAAATATGAACGAGGATTGGTCAAAATTCTCTTTTTAGTCCAAATATTATGGATTTTTCTTGTGGGCAAAAGGTCGTAGGAAGCTTTTTTTTTAAATATGCGAGGTTTTGTGCTCTTCAAGATGGTTGGAAGGAAAAATTAAGAATATATAAAAAAAAAAATTTGTTACCAAAAACTTAATTTTTTTCGTTTTTGCTCTAGAAAATATCCGGTTCATTCACTTTATTTCTATTCAATACTTTATCGTATAACGTGAAAAAGGGATTTTAAAACAATTACTACCTATTTTACAATAAAATTACAACAGAAAAAATATAACGAAATAACTATATGTATATATATATATATATATATATATATATATATATATATATATATATATATATATATAAACTCCTGGACAAAATTAACGCAACAATCTGAAAATTAATTTATCTTTTTCTTATGTCAGTTTTAAAGTTTATCGAGTATTTGAATAGTAGGCTATGCATATTTTGTTTCATTGTTCATGACAGAAATCAAAACAATTCGTTTAGATTTACAGTTTTAAAGATAAACAATTTTCTGTAATAATGCGATAGATTTTCTTTAAAAGTAAGCTTATAAATTGTTCTCTTTTTCAAAGTAATACGTTTTTGTGGTAGACTGTTTTATTTTTGACCCCGAAGAATTAGAAAAATGAATCGAACAAGGAATTTAATTGAACACGAGGTAGTGCGAGCCTCAGTTCTATTGGATGAGGGATATTGTCAGAGGTATGTTGCCAATTTGTTAGGCAAACATCGTTCCACAATAAGTCGTATGGTAAGACGCTTGAATGAAGTAGGAACTTATTCTAGAAGCTAGGGCAAGGGCGAAAACGATGCACTAGCGACCTAGATGAACGTTTTATAAGACAATATGCTTTAAGAAACAGGACTGTCACTAGTTCTATAATAAGAAACGAACTCGAAGCTATTCGCCATGTCACAATTTCTTCTAAAACAGTTAGAAGACGGTTAAATGAAGCTGGATTAAACAGTAGGAAACCAGCCACTGCGCCCTTGCTTACTAGAGAGAACAGAGTTGCCAGGTTAAGTTTTGCTCGAAATCACGAAAACTGGTCTGTGGATGATTGGAAACAAGTTTTCTTCACAGATGAAACTAGGGTTAGTCTAAAACATCCAGATGGTCGTGAGCGAGTATGGCGAAGACCAGGAGAGAGGTTTGCTCCTTGCAATATCTCTGCAAGGATTCCATTCAGCGGTGGCTCTGTTATGTTCTGGGGTAGCATCTGCTTTGATGCTCGCACAGAGTTAGTTCCTGTCCGTACGAGATCCATGAATGCTGACTACTATCTTGAGAATATTGTAATAGAACATGTGATGCCTTTCGATCATTTTGTGGGGCCCAATTTCCTGTTTATGCAAGACAACGCTCGACCTCACGTGGCTAGGTAGGCACTCGATTATCTTAATCAAGTTGATATACCGATTATGCAATGGCCACCAAAAAGCCGGATCTGAATCCGATAGAACATGTATGGGATCACCTTAAGAAAAATGTGAAACGTCATATACCTGCACCTAGAAACCTGAGGGAACTTGAAAATGCAGTTATCACAGAATGGGAGCAAATTCCTCAAGATTTTACCCAAAATTAGAAGCATGCCTAGGCGCAACACACGCTACTAGTTTCCCAGTTACACCATTAATTTTGCTACTAGTGTCCCTGTTTATTTTTTTCATTATTACATAATTTCAACGATTTTGTTATTAGGTCTTAAGAATAATTTTAATTCGAATCTTATAGAGAAATTTGGTAGCTAATTCACTTTTAAAGTATCCGAATAAGTTTTTTCTAACTTTTAGTGTAACCAATGATCATAAAAAATTATTAAAATTAATTCATTATAGAGATTTGTATGATTTAATATATTGTTGCGTTAATTTTGTCCAGAAGTGTATATATATATATATATATATATATATATATATATATATATATATATATATATATATATATATATAGATGTATATATATATATATATATATATATATATATATATATATATATATATAGATGTATATATATATATATATATATATATATATATATATATATATATATATATACATAGAAATGAGTTAAAGAATATACGAGACACATAAGTAAAATAAACAGAGATGTTAGCATATCTCTGAAAATAAATGCTGTCTACGAACTACATCACAGTACGATAAGACTAACTACGATGAAATGTTTGATGCTTACGAAGGTTGTTAGCCCTGCAACTTATTTCGAAGCGTAGCATCGAGGTATAATCCGGTAATTGTCAAATTACCTTATACAGTGAAGTCTGCTTATAACGAACCCGTTTATAGCGAATTTCCAGTTAAAACGAACTATTTTATAATGCACGAAAAAACTTCCATAAGACCAATGCAAATTTTTATCAGTTATAACGAACTTCTGGATAACGCGAACCAAATTTGAATGTTTTGTGTCCGTTTATAATGAACTTGCCACTCCCTATGCTCGATGTCGCGCGACTTGATCTAGGAAATTCACCGAAACTCGCTGGTAACTCCTATTCTACTTGTTTCCGCCGCGTCGCTAGTTCGGGCAGTATTATTTTCAATTCACTTGTTATATTATACGATTCTAATGCATATTTGATCAAAGTAGCAAAGTGAATGTTTAAGTTTTTATTTTAAAATGAGTACACAAAAACGTAAAGCGTTTACTTTAAAAGACAAACACGCTATTATAAGGAAAATAGAAAATGAAGTTGATCTACAGCAAATAAAATTGATTTTTATGCCTCCAAATATAAGTGCAAAGCTCCAGCCTATAGATCAAGGTATGATACATTCTTTAAAACGTCATTATAAAAAGATTTTACTTATGAAAATGTTAGAGATAAAGGTAATAATTTTTCTGTAACTCTTTTGGACGCTATAAACTTTATTCATATGGCTTGGCAAAGAGTTTGCAAACAGTTGAATTTAACTAAATCTACGGTTTCTACCATAACGTAGAAGATGCAAGAAATCTTATCAATCTATGATAAAAGAAACTTTAGTTGTAAAAAAGTAAGAAAATCTACACATGACCAAGTCGATAAAGGACTCCTAAATGGTTTAGTCAAAAACGACATGAACATATTCCTATTACCGGCTATACTTTACAAGAGAAAGCTAGTGAATTGAGAAGGAAAATAGGGAACACTGAGTTTTACTGTTCTAGAAGTGGGATTAAACAATTTAAAAAGCGACATAATATTAATAGGGGTAAGATAGTAGGAAAAACTGCAGGAGTGGATATGACTGTTGTTGATCAATGGTTGGCCAATGTATGGCCGGAAATTCGAGACAGTTATGAATATGTGGACATTTTTAATGTGGATGAAACGGATTTGTTTTACAAGACGACGCCTGATAAGAGATTAAAGTTTGTCGGAGAGAATTGTGCTAGTGGAAAATTTTCAAAAGTAAGGGTTACTGTGTTGGTAACTGCAAATATGTCTGGAACAGAGAAAAGAAAATTGTCGGTGATAGAAAAGTTCATCAATCCCAGGTGTTTTAAAAACAAACATTTACTAGTAAAGTACAAATCAAACAGTAAAGCCTAGATGACATCAGACATTTTTAAAAATGAATTAATTGAATGAGACAAAGAATTAAAATTCACAAACAGAAAAATATTACTTTTGATTGACAACTGTCCAGCGCACCCTGAAGTTGATCTACAGCAAATAAAATTGATTTTTATGCCTCCATACATAAGTGCAAAGCTCCAGCTTATGGATCAAGGTGTGATACATTCTTTAAAATGTCATTATAAAAAAAATTTACTTATGAAAATGTTAGAGACGATCGATAAAGGTAATATTTTTTCTGTAACTATCTTGGACGCTATAAACTTTATCCATATGGCTTGGCAAAGAGTCAGTAGAGAAGCCATTGCAAACTGTTTTAAGCATGGCGGATATTTAAGGAAAGAATATAGATGTGGCTCAGATGATGTGCTACCGTTGACTCAGTGGATTGAAAAACATCGGAAAGATCCTACTGATTGTCTAGAATTTGTTTACGATGTTGACATTCAACAAAATACAGTAGAAATCGAGATTAAAAAGATATTTAATCACTTTAATTTTGAAGAATAAGTATGTGCTGATAATGAATTCTGGAAAGATTTTAAGCGCTAATGACGACGAAAACGAGCTTGGGGAAGAAGATAATATTTATATTCCATCCATTTCAGAAATGACTAAGAAAATGACTGAAACTCGCAATTTTTTGAAATCTCGTGAAGTTTCTGAACATATATGGAGTAGTTTTTGTGACCTTGACAATTATATAAACATCATTTCTTATTCAAGTAAAATTGTACAAACGAAAATTACTGATTTTATCATATAAACTACGTATTTTAATGTTTTAGTTATATATATATATATATATATATATATATATATATATATATATATATATATATATATATATATATATATATATATATATAATAACTTTAGTGTGACTTATTTTATTTTCCTTTGAACGTTTCCTTTTAATTTAATAATTATTATTATTCATTTTTTTAAACATTAGCGCCTAATCTAAATAAAAAAGTAGTGAAAAATGATATTAGATTTTGTTTACTGTTTGTAACGGACTTCGGATATAGCGAACCATTTTTAGTGATTTTTTGGAGTTCGTTATAAATGGACTTCACTGTATTATGTTTAGGTGTAAGTAGGTAATGTCTTTAAATCCAAATATTCTTTTTAGTGTTCCGTACGGAACACTTATAAGATCACTTCGGTGTCTGTCTGTCTGTCCGTCTGTCTGTCACACTATTTAACGTAGAAAGTTGAAATTTGGTAGTAGTATAGGACTTGATGGCCTCATCAGAGGCATGTAGTTTTGAGAGATAAATTTTGACTTAAGGGGTTAGTTTTGGGGGTGAAATCGGAAGTGAAAAAAAAATGTTTTACTAGGTCATGGAGTGTGGTGTCAAATGAATGCTTGTGAAAACACGAGTAAAAAATGCATATATAATGTAATACTTGCGCGCACTTTTCTTTGTATTATTTTTAAAAAATCGCGAAAAATCGCTGTCCCGCGCCTTATCTCGAAAAGTACTTATCAAAAAATTTTGAAAAAATTCCGGAATATTCTCCACGGGGTGTAGATTGAACGAAAATTATCACGAGTGCATTACCTTCAATAATTTTTCTGGTATTTAAAAAAAAAACAAAAATTTTAAGGTCATCAGATTTCAGTAAAGATTGGAAACAAACTTTGTTGAAAACTCATTTTTTTATTTTAAAAGCAAACAACGTACGGAACACTAATTGCGCAAGTTCAACTTGCACTTGACCGGTTATTATTTTTAAATATTATTGATTTATTTTTAAACTACTACATCATATTACTATTACTATTATTTCAGCATTAAAATAGTAATAATCACTTTTTCATGTAATATTTAACATATAATATTGAATAGAAATAAAGAGAATTAATCAGACCTTTTCTAGAGCAAAAGCGAAAAAAATTGAATTTTTCCTAACGAATTTTTTTTTTTAAATATTCTTTATTTTCCCTTCTATCTTGAAGAATATAAAATTTCGCATATTTATAAAAAAGCTTCCTACGACCTTTTACCTACAAGAAAAATCCATAAACTAAAATGCCAATTTTGACCAATCTTCTTAGTATTTTTTAATAAAATTTGACACACTTTTTGATAATATAAAAACTATATTTTCTTATAATTTGAAGCCGTAATATCGAATTGGACGGAAGTTGCCAGTGAAAAACCATTTTTCGATTCGCCATAGTAAATACTTTTTTTAGGTTATGTACTTAATATTTTTTAATGCAATCTACGCAGTTTTTTAGGTAATTTTATGACGAGTAAAATGATTTTTTTTTCTGTCGCATAACAAGGAACAAAAACTGCACTAAAATAGAAAAAAGTAACATTGAGGTCAAAATTCGGCTAAGAAAACTCGTTTACATTATGTCGGTTCTGTTTCAAAGTAGTTAAATCGATTATTTCCAAACTGTACCCAAAAACTCTAAAAATCATAAAAATTTTACATTTGCCTCCACTACTAGTAGAAACGGATCTTCCATTTTCTTTTAATGTTACAAGAACAAGGAATTTTATGAACTCTTTACGTTTTCAGAGAAACTGTATTCCTTGGTGATCGCGGACAATCCTCAGTTTTAAAAAATGTCAGACTTCACCTGATTTGCGAGTTGAAAGTTTCACCTCCTTTTAAACACAAGAAAATGAATTCACTTATAATTTTGAATAAACGGTGTTCTCCGTGGTAACATTTCAAATCCACTCCTATTATTTATACCTTCCAAGTCACCTACGCCTAATTAAAACAAATCACCAACGAAGTTTACTAAAACATACTCAGTCTCCCAGTCTATAACTTAAAATAGACTGGCAATAAGTGGTATAATTGCACATGTTAGGTATTACTAGTCCTATGCAACTGAGTTTAGTTCATTTACCATTGGAAATTTAATTAACGTTAATTGGTCATCTTAAAGATAAATTCAATACACTAATTACGGCTTTTTCTAGGCAGTCAGTACGTAACATAATAATTAGTAAGAAAGTTTTCTTTTCTTCCAATTAATACTCTCATCGGATATTATCTGATCTATGCAATGATGTACGCTATAAATTATAAACACAACATGATGCTGTGCATGTCAAAGTGCAATTAAATAACAGGATATAATAATGATTTTACTAATATTTTATTATGTACGCTGCTAATCTAACATATTTTATTTTTATCAAAGTTAAAGAAGCTTGCTACTTAGGGGTTGAAACGGCGCACATGGATAATGAGCAAAGAATAATGAACACACTTACGAGGGCTACCTTTGAAGTGTTTACAAAAACAACGAAAGAAAAAAAAATTTGGTAGAAATCATTTTACTATTTCTGAAATATTTGCCTTTAAGATTTATATACTTTTGCATGCGTTCGACCCAATTCTCGAAACGTTGTTTCTACTTTGAAGTTGGTACACCAAAAACATGCTTTTGGAAGAATTCTTGAGGTGATGAAAATCGCTGTCTACGCATTTTGTTTTTTGACATTCGAGAACAAAAAGAAGTCGTTAGGTGGTAAATCAGGTGAATATGAGCAACGAAACATTAATTCGATGCTTTTCTTCGTCAAGTAATCATTTGATGTACTGTGTAAAAGCTGGCATTGTCATGATGAAGAATGATGCGACGTTTTCCTGATTTCATCGGTGACTTCTGGCAAATAAATTGTTGTATACAATTTAGCATTAATTGTTATTCAATCCTCTAAAGCAATGGTTGCAACATGTTCAGTATAACCAAAGGAATAAGCGATCATATTGCTTAGTTTCCGGTTCGTACGAATATATTCAAGTTTCGTCTCCTGTTACGATGTTGTATACGAATTTTGCATGTCCTCGGTCGAATTTTTACAGCATTTTCGTACACAAAGAACCCCGCACATTTCTTATGAGAAGTGGCCCTAGGTGAAATTGTCTGAAATCGAGTTCCTAATCAAAAGTTCCTATGGGCCCAAAGTCGGAAAATAGATAGTTTTTGAGAAAGGGGGGGGTAGAACGATTTTCGGAGATCATCGACAACAGCGTAAAACGGTGAGGTTGTTTATACATCATTCTCCGGGGTATACGGGAGTTTTTTCGGTCACTGATTCTAAATCTGGTATCAAAAATGACATTTGACAGTTGGGAGCTGTTAAAAGACTGGTAACTCGCCTTATTTCTAAAAAAAAGTCCATCAGAATATACATAGGGATGTATTTTTGCGGTCGCTGATTCCAATTCCGGTGTCAAAAATAACATTTGAAACTCACCTCATTTGTAATGTTCATCAGAATATATTTTGGATGGTTTTTTTTATCTACTTTTAGCATTACCCGGGAACAACAACGTGGACGTAGTAGTTTCTATTCCCTTTGGGGTGCTTGTTTACTGTGAGTCCGCGTGCCTCTCACGATTTGGGTGCTTGATTAGAGTGAGTCCCCATGCCTCTCACGATTTGGGTGCTTGATTAACGTATCTCCTTGCCACTCAGTGTAGGGTGCTTTACACCATTTCCTCTCATTCCGACGGGCAATTTGCCACATCTATGGTAGTATTTAGAAGATTTGATTGTGGCCACTTCACTGACCGACTGGCAAGTACAATAATGTCTTGCGATTGCCTCATCATCATCTTGGTCAATGTATTAATAACAGTTGACGATTTCCAGTTGATTCTAATTGTTCACATGTATTGTTCTATGAATCTGACAAAAACTGCTGTATCGCGCAATAGAGGTATTTTTAAAGGCTGCAATGCTGAGAATAAAATACGGAATAAGTGAATGGATTTCATGACTTCGCACGTGATGACCTGAATTGAATCTATGTCTTCAGTTTGAAAACAATTCCGGTGTCAAAAATATCATTTTTAACACTGGAATTGGAATCAGCGACCGTAAAAACGTCCCGATGTATATTCTGATGGGCATTTTATTAGAAGTAAGGCGAGTTGACAGTTTTTTGACAGCTGCTAACTGTATAACCCGAAGAATGGCGTATAAACAACCTCACGGCTCTACGCTGTTGTCAACAAGATCTCCGAAAATCGTCTTTCTACCTTCGATATCTGAAAAACTGTTCATTTTCCGATTTTGTGCCCACGGAAACTGTAAACAAACAACTCGGCCAATTTCTGAGCAGCCACTATTTTAACAATAACAAATATCAAATTTTACAGTAATGGTAATGCCACATCTCAATAGCGCCATCTAGTGATCGTTTGCAAAAACTTAGAAGGCGGCCCTCATACTACACATTTAATACGTAATGTAATTAATCGTGGTTCTTGAGTTTGGACTGTATCAACTTGGATTAACCTTCCAATGTTTCGCCTATAATTGCATGATGCATCTTCAGGGATCTTTACTCTTTGATCTAAGAACACTGAAGGAACTTGAAGAATTACGAGTCAAATATTTGTACCTATCTAGGGCTCAGTGAGCCGTGACCTAGGGAAATGATCGTTACCCATGTACAATGCGGACTGTAACCCGAGTCTCTATTAATGTTGTAGAGGTGTTTATAAATCTCAATTAATTTTCTAAACTCTTTATTTTATAGAAACTGAGGATAAAGGAAGAACTTTGGTTTCTATTATCTTGATCGTATGATCTGTAGTGTTGATCTTCTAATTTCTCTTACATACACGATACTACAACAGTAAAGTTTACTAACACTTTCTTTTTGTAAACGAATTAATCTCAAGCATTGTCCAATTTTATTGTGTTGTAAATTCTGCGAATATTCAATCATTTAAGGAATTGGGCTATTTTGTCTGTAATGTGGTATATGTAAGTAACGGCACTATCTACTGGTGGATTCTTACTATTATCCTATGTGTGAGCCGGATGTTTAAAGCTGTTGAATATTAAATATCGGTAGTATATTATTTTTAAAGCACTGGGCAGTTTATTTGTTAATGCCAGGAACTATCAATAGAAGGTGAAAGAATAGGAAAGGTACAAACATTTATATATCTAGGACAAAAAATCGAAATATCAAAAAAAAGTTTAAAGGTTGACTTGGATAGAAGAGTCTCGTTAGCTTGGTCTGCGTTCAGAAGGTTACAATTTACATTTAAATTGGACATCTCAATTATAATAAAAGCCAGAATGTTCGACCAATGTGTACTGACGGTATTAACATACGGCATTGAGACATGGGCTTTAAAGAAAAGTATAATAAATAAACTCTAGGTGACTCAAAGAGCAATGGAGAGGAGAATGCTAAATATTAAACTCCAAGCTCGTATTCCAAATATCGAGATACTAAGAAGATCAGAAGTGACAGATGTAAAACAACGAATATGTATATTAAGGTAGAATTGGGGGGGGCATATCGCAACGATGAATGTTAATAGATGGACATGCCATATGGTCGAATGGACGCCTAGAGAACATAAAAGATGCAGAGATAAACCACAGACAAGATGGACCTTATCAAGCAGCCCCGATCTGTCCATTGTCGGACTCCTCCTCAAGATCGTGCCACCTTCCTCTGTCCTGTGCAGTTGCCATCCAATTTTCAGAAACCCTTTTGATATCATCGATCCATCTTGTGGGTGGTCTTCGCCTGCTTCGTCTATCCGTTCTTAATCTCCACTCCAGGATTCTCCTCGGCCATCTGTTGTCCCTCATTCTGGCGACATCTCCACTTTAGTCCGAGTATGTGCTTTATTATGTCTTCCACGCCTGTTCTTCTGCGGATCCCCTCATTTCTCATCCTGTCTTTCAAAGTAATACTCAGCATTGACCTCTCCATTTTACGTTGTGTTTGTTGCAGTTTAATTATGGATTTTTTGGTGAGGGTTAGGGTCTCTGCCGGGTATGTAAGAACCGTAGTGATTAAATGGTTTTCTTTTTAAACTGATTAGTACTTCGCCCTTAAATACATCCCGGAGTCTGCCAAACGCTGCCTGTTCTAAGGTCGTTCCTCTAAGCAGCTCCCGCGTTTGGTTGTCTCTGCAAAGTTTCACGTCGTGACCCAGGTATATGTAACTCTCGGTCATCTCAATATCCCTACCTTCTAGACTTACCGGTTGGCTAGGGACTAAGTTTATCATCACCCTTGTCTTTTTATAGTTTATTTCCAAGCCAACTTTTAGCGTGGCATTTTGCAGCTCTTTTAGCATATCTTTAGCTTCTCCTAAATTGTCAGATGTAATGACAACATCGTCTGCGAATCTTAAATAACTGAGCCGCTCTCCATCAATATTTGCTCCCTTGTTTTCCCATTCTAACGTTTTGAATACTTATTTCAGCACGGTTATAAACAGCTTCGGTGACATTGTGTCTCCTTGTCTGACACCCCGTTTTATTTCTATTTTCTTCGAGAGAGAGTGTAGCTTAGCGTTTTTAGACAGTGTAAGTGGTCATTTGTTCCAAAGCCTGAGCGGAATCCAGCTTGTTCTCTTGGCTGATATAGTTCTAATTTACTTTCTAATCTAGTTGTTTTGATTCTAGTATACAATTTGTAGAGATGACTTAGGAGACTGATCGGCCTATAATTTTCAAGATCTATTGTGGCCCCTTTCTTGTGCATTAGAATGGTGATGGTATTGTTCCGGAAAAATGCGGAATGTTTTATCTACGTAAACATAGATTAAACAACTCTTTTATTTTCTCTATCAATACAGGACCTCCAAGTTTGATAGCCTCTGACACAAGTCCATCCTCCCCTGGAGCCTTGTTGTTCTTCATTTTGTTCAAGGCGTTACGTATTTCGTCTTGGGATATATCTGGGATAAAGTCGGAGCCCTGGTTTTGTATTTGGGGCAGCGGTTTCTCCTTTGTTCTTGAATCTGTTTGGCTTGTGTATAGTGTTGTGTAAAATTTCTCAACTATATTCAGTAGATCTCCTCTATCAGACATAATATGACCATTTTTGTCTCTAAGCTGGAAGATTTCCTTTCTTTCTACCGTTTGTAATCTTTCCTCTCATTTTCTTCATACTCTTGTTGTTTTAGATAGTTTGTATAATTTTGTCATTTTTGCATCCCCTAAGGTCATTTCTAATTTTTCTTGATATTTCCCTGTTTAGTGCTGTTATCGTTTATAGATCCGCATTTGGGTCGCTTCTTAGTAGTCTTCTTTCTTCCATTTTACCTCTTGTGTCTTGGCTTATCTTTTGGTCTTTATTATTTCTGGGGTAGTATCTATTTTGTGCTTGCTTAACTGTTTCCATTATTTTGTTGTTTAAATCATTTATCTTTGTTTCTGTTGTATTTTCCAGTGTATCGCTGATGTACTGTTGAAATGTCTTCTCATCTTTTGGGTGTGTCCATGGTTTGAACTTTCTCTTTGCCAGTTTGTTTCTTTTAATTGTATATATTTTGATCTTAGCCCTGACCATCCTATGGTCGCTAGTTGCTGCAAATTTATTAAGGACTGTGACATTTTTGAAAATGTGTTTCTTGGATGAACGTATGACATAAAAAGATTAGCGGGACAAGATAGGATGCAAAAAGCAAACAACAGAGCTCATTGGAGACAATTTGGGGAGGCTTACAACCGACTATGGATAGAATAAGCTAATGATGATGATGATGATATTTATCATATTTTGATGAAACTCGAAATATTAATAAGTCGATAGTTTTTAAGAAGGATGAAGGATATAATTCAGACAGACTGTTTCCATTGTAAATTTTATGTTTGAATATTGTTGAGTGAGATAAGTTAAAGACACATTCCTACTTTTTTCCAAATTACAAATGTATCGTCAACATATCTGCACTCAAATTTTGGTTTCAGAGGAGCTAAAGTTAAAACGCTTTCTTCAAATGTTTCCATAAAATTATTTTTCACTACCGGAGATCTGTTATCAGTATAAATGTAATCAAGCTTCTATCGCATCAGAAACAGTTAAATTGACCATTGTTCTAAAATATAATGGATATTGCAGTGACTTCGTTTAACCGCTTTCAAAACTCGACTCTCCGGTAAGGTAGTTATAAGAATCCACCAGCAGTTAGTTCAATTTTACCTCACATACATGAGACTACAGACAAAATAGCCAAATTACTTAAAGATCCAACATTCATACAATCTTCAACCCTTATAAGAAAATTGGAAATGCTTGAGATCACCAAACGATATTATCGTTTACAAACTGAAAGTGTCTATAAAATTCCTTGGTCTTGTGGTGAAGTGTATGTAGAAGGAACTGAAAGATCAATATTAGCTAGAATTAAGATACATAGAAGGTGTATCAAAACGAAACAAATTGTACAATTAGCTGAAACTGGCCATAATCATTGTACAGTATAATGAAAGAGGAACTAAAGTTTTTGCTCTTGCCTTCAATTTCTATAAATGAACATTTAGGGAATCAAACAAAATGTACAAACACTTTAGCTATATTAAAAGAGACTCAGGTTACAGTCTGCATCATACGTGGAAAACGATCATTGTATTGGGTGATGGTTCGGTTAACACAGGTCAAATATAAATACTTACATGTGCTCATTCAAGCTCGTTCCTGTTCTAACATCGACGAATAGAGATTCCTGAAAATTCGTTGTGTAATTGAAGGCGAAACATTAGAAAGTTGCTCCAAATTGACACGGTCTAAGTCCAACACGATTTTTCAGTAACGTGCTTAATTACTAGTAAAATCTTTAGCGTTTGTACAGTAATGGAAAGGGAAAAACTAACCTATTAGCGATGTCGGGGCTCCATAAAATCCTTGTATTGTGAAGAAAAAAAACTGAAAGAATGTATATAAAATTATGAAAGGTTAAAGTTTAAGTGTCTCAGCACTTCATTACTTTCCTTTGACGTATCCAAAATTTAGTATATCATTTTAAAGAGAAATATAAAAGCAGGTAGAGCAACAAGGGCTTTTTAAAGACAAAACTATGGCACTTAGCTTAGATTCCTATTGTAGAATTTTATGTATACATGTAATGATAAGAACTGAACCAAACCGTGGCTTGATAAGTTGGCAATTCCAATATACTTTAAATATTTAACTACTAGAGCCTCAGAATAGTGATGCCAAGATTTTTTTTTTTCAATTTTCAAATAAAATTAACCAACTGAATTATGGGTAAACCATCAAAAACCCTAAAATTATAAGAAAGCTCACGTATTTTTTCAAATGTTACCTAATTCTTTATTACTTTCCTTCCACATACCAAGAATATTCTTTCAGTACTAAACTTAATTTTTTATGAGGACTCCAAATGTGATAACAAAAAATTTGTTACTTGTCAAATTTGATCGATTACAAAACCAACTAGGATTTTTTTTTAAATGGAACTCTTTATAGCATATAAGACTTTAGTATTACCATGTCTCTCAATATTCCCTGGTCCACATCTAGAGGATGACATTCAGTAAATCGCAACGTATATCAGATTCGCTCTGATAATTATCGTTCATTGTCGTCTTTCTATCCTTAATTACACTGGCCTTACGAGTAATGTTGGTATCAACAGAATACTGGAAGTTATCTTGGAAAGTAACCATCTACAAAGCTTTTCTGTGTGGTAAAAACTATTTCGTTAAAAATAAAATGTATTGATATTATAATTTGTAAAATTCAGTATCAACTACTAAAAATTAACAAAGTCAAAATTTCAGCAGTGATTCACTGTTTCCTATTTGTCAATCCATATCGGGACGCGTTTGGTTGTATCACGGCTCATCAGCTACAATCGATAAATAAGGGAACAAAACTTCCAGTCCTTTTTGCAGAAGCAGCGTAACATCGCTGTAAATTACGATAAATTGTGTCTCTAGCTGGTGAAAGCATAAAGTTTAAAAGTATACCTGCCCATTGTAGGGAACTTTTAAAGCCACAGACCGAGAGGTTCGCACTGCATGGCAATAATTGTTGTCAGCTTTTGACAATTCACCAGCCAAATACAATTTCTTATATCTCACCGCGATGTTACGCTCGTAGTGCAAGTTTTGTTCTCTTGTTTGTCGATCCTAGTTCTGCTGACGAGCCTACGTACGACGAAACGCATTCGGACAAGGACTAACACATAATAGAACTGCTAAAATACAGTCTTTGTTCATTTTTAGTAGTTGAAACTGATGAAACAGGTGAAACCATGACGATCGCACTGTCTGGCAATAATTTTTGCCAGCTTAACTGGACAATTCACTCTTGACCTTAAAAGCCCCCGACGGAAGGTAGATATGCTTTCAAACTTTAGGCTTTCATCAGCCAGAGACAGAATTTCGCGATGTTACGCTAGTTCTCTTGTTTGTCGATCCTAGCTCGGCTAACGAGTCTAGGTGCGACGAAACGCACTCCGACAAGGACTGACAAATAAAAGAATATACGGTTACTGCTAAAATACAAACTTTGTTCATTTTTAGTAGTTGAAACTGATTTTTATATAAGTAGGGTGAAACCCTGCTGATCGCGCTGCCTGGCAGTAATTGTTGCCAGCTTAGCTGGACAGTCCTCTGTCGGCCTGTGCTTTTAAACTTTGGGCTTTCACCAGCCAGAGATACAATTTTTATATCTTATCACCATGTTACGCTAATACTGCAAGTTTTATTCTCTTCTTCGTCAATTCTAGCTCGGCTGACGAACCGAGGTACGACGAAACACATTCCGACAAGGATTGACCAATAAGAGAACAGTCGGTCATTGCTAAAATATGGACTTTGTGCATTTTAGTAGTTGAAACTTAAATTTATATAAGTACGGTGAAACCTTGACGATTGCGCTGTCTGGCAATAATTGTTGCAAGCTTAGTTGGACAATCAACTGTTGGTTTTAAAAGCCCCCGACGGACGGCAGATACGCTTTTAAACTTTAGCCTTTCACCAGCCTGATATACAATTTGTTGTATCTTACCACGACTATAATTTATATTTTATTTACAACAGTTTGTCCCAGTTTATCAATGAAAAGTTAACGTTAAATACAGAGTTAAATGCCATGATTGCACACACACTGCACGAACTTTTTAGACAGTCTATGCATCTTGATATTATTAAGAGTTACGGCTCGAACTTAAGCCTTAATAAGATGCTGATAAACCTGTCCTTATTCTATTGATTTTACCGTAATTACTGGTCTATTCTTCCATGCAAAAAAACTTACAGTCTCCTGCAATAAAATTAATAAATATTCAGCATTCTCAGCTTTAAAATGAGTTTTATGAGTTTTTCAGGTTTAAAAACTCCAAAATAATAATAATACATTCCTAAGAATATTTGTAGCTAACCAAGTTTATGTTTTTACAATTATATCTTGCCTTAGGCCTAACTGTTAGATACTAAGTTATCAGTATACCTTACATTACTATTTAAGGTAAAAAAGTTAAGTAATGGTGAGCTTTGTTTAATATTTCCCGTCATATGTTAGCAAAAATTAGTTGATGTATCCGTTCAGGCTACACTAGAAAAACTTTTATGACTAATGAAATATTAACAATAAGAAATATAAATGCCTAGTCCGTTATTTCCTGCATACCTATAGGAAAATTAAATAACTAACTTTTTCCAAATATTTTTCTTAGTTTTTCCTCGAGAAGACAACAAATATTATTATATTGTCTAAAGTATGAAATTCTATTTTAATAAAATTAAGGGAAAGCTAATGTAGAAAATAATTATGAAAGGAAATTGTCTAAAGTATGAAATTCTATTTTAATAAAATTAAGGGAAAGCTAATGTAGAAAATAATTATGAAAGGAAATTAAAAGTTGTATATATTTTAATAGTAAATAAACTTGTTTGGTCTATAAGAGAGCAAAATAGAAACTATAAGCTTTTTGAAAGAAGTAAGAAGAACGTGTTGGGCTATTTACTCACCTAGCCTATTGGTGACATCCATGGAAAAACCATTGCAATAAAATATTTTACCACTGCTTACAATTCATAGTGGACCACACACCGCTCGCAATATACCTTACGAACGATGTTGTGCAACGTAGCTAACCCACAGCATCTGACTCAATATATACATATACATATATATATATATATATATATATATATATATATATATATATATATATATATATATATATATATATGTACATATATATATATATATATATATATATATATATATATATATATATATATATATATATATATATATATATATATATATTTTGCACGACGTTTCGCCAAAATCACATTTGGCATTTTCAAGTGCTCCCGCTGCTGCTGCTACTCGATACTATGATCTTGCTGCTGCAGCTTCGAGCGGCTACAGCAGTAAATATATATATATATATATATATATATATATATATATATATATATATATATATATATATATGAGGCTGGTTTGAAAAGTCCGTGCAAAGTCCGAGAGATGGCACCACCGGCACGTATCGAGGTCATGTTTAGTTAGTAGCATCTCTTGAATGAACGCACACCAAGTTTCAGCCATATTGGTCTATTTCTTTGTGTTTGGCATTCGTGTGAATCAAGGAAGTCGAGTGATTTTCAAGAAATGGACGAAAAAGAATTTCGTGTAAACATTACTTTATGAAAGGCAAAACGCCTCAGGAGACTAAAGAGAAGCTTGATAAACATTATGGTGACTCTGCACCTTCGATTAGAACAGTTTATAAGCGGTTCCAAAATTTTCGGACTGGCCATATGGGCACAAGTGACGCTGAACGTTCTGGACGGCCTGTGGAGGTTACGACTCCAGAAATCATTGATCAAATCCATGATATGGTGATGGATGACAGAAGAGTTAAGGTGCGTGAGGTTGCTAGTGCTGTGGGCATCTCGACTGAACGGGTACATAATATTTTGCATAAACATTTGGACATGAGAAAGCTATCCGCAAGATGGGTACCGCGATTGCTCACGCTTGACCAAAAACGGAATCGTGTGAAGTGTTGCAAGTATGGTTTGCAGCTGTTCCAGAAGAATCCGGAGGACTTTAAGCGTCGTTTCGTCACTGTGGATGAAACATGGATACATTACTATACTCCTGAGACCAAACAACAATCTAAACAATGGGTTACCAAGGGAGAATCTGCACCAAAAAAGGCGAAGACCGTTCCTTCGGCCGGAAAGGTTATGGCGACTGTCTTTTGGGATTCGCAAGGGATAATCCTCATCGACTATCTGGAAAAGGGTAAAACTATTACAGGTGAATATTATTCATCGTTATTGGACCGTTTGAAAACCGAGCTGCAAGAAAAACGCCCGCGATTGGCCTACAAGAAAGTCATTTTCCATCACGACAACGCACCAGCACACACCTCAGCAGTTGTGGTCGCAAAATTAATGGAAATAGGATTCCAACTCGTTTCACATCCCCCTATTCTCCAGACTTGGCTCCCTCGGACTACTATTTGTTCCCCAATTTGAAGAAATGGCTGGTGGGACAAAGATTTTATTCAAACGAAGAGGTGATTGCAGACACTAATGGATATTTTGCAGACTTGGACAAATCCTATTATTCGGAAGGGATCAACAAACTAGAACATCGTTGGACGAAGTGTATAAGCCTAAAAGGAGACTATGTCAAAAAATAAAAAAGGTTTACCCCAAACACATAAGTAGTTTTTATTTTTGCACGGACTTTTCAAACCAGCCTCGTATATATATATCGACTAGCAAGTGAAGAGCGGTGAGCGATGTAAAATTATTTTATTCCGATGGTAGTCTAAATATACCAAAGATCGTTATCCAGTCCTCAGACATATATTTACAATATTAATCATCCCAGCTTGTAGCGTCTCACCAACTATTATTTTTATAAGTAACTTCTGATTCATCATCTTGTTTCGAGACTTATTTTTTTTTAAAAGTACCCTTACTATAAAATTCAAGTATTTTAAATAAAAAATGTGTTTTAATAATACTGCATTAGGGGTTTTGGGGTTTCAAAAATTTTCTAATGAATTGAAAATAACGCTGTTATTACAAGATAGATGCCGATATGCAAAATCTATGATTTGAAACACTCATTTTATACTGTTGGATGTACAGAACCTTTCCAGCGTAAAGTTTCAGTTCATATTTGGTTGATTTTCTAGAGGAAAACACATCTACTGATTACTTTACTTGAAATGAAATCAAAATAGGCGTTTCTTTTTCTTCGAGTACTATGGCCGTTCAATGATCGTTGGTTATCATGTTGCCTACCATGTTGATGATGATCGTTTTATTGACAGCCGCTCAGAATAGTTGAACCGTAGACTTTTCATACCACTGCCTCAAATTTTTCAACCACGATGTTCTCCTTTTCCGTGGACTACGTGTGCCTGGAATGTTTCCCTCCATAGTCAGATGCAAGATTTTGTATTTTTCTGGATGTCTCATAATGTCGCCAAAATATTCTAATTTGCGTAGCAGACATCGATACATCCACATTTCGAATGCCTCCAGACGTTTAAGCATTACTTCAGCTAGAGTCCATACTTCCATGCCGTACAAGAGAGCCGGAAAGACATAGCAGCCTATAGCCCGTGACTAGTTAAGATTTTTTTATTCTCCATAAATGCGGCTCGGCCCTTCTCTATTCGAATTTTGATTTCCACAGTAGGGTTCCAGTGGTCGTTAATATTGCTACCGAGCTACATCAACTTATCAGCTCTCTCCACTGACTGTAATACCACCATCTTCAATATTAGATTCTTTGCTTATAATCATATAATTTCATTTAATTTGCATTGAGTCTTAAACCAAACTGTGTGCCAGTATCAGTCATTTTATCCATAAATTTTTGTAGATCTTTTCCATTATTAGTGATAATTAACGTAACATCGGCGTATTTGATGTGATCTATGTTAACGCCGTTGATGTTAATTCCTTCAGTGTTACCAATGAGTGCTTAATTGAATATCACCTCCGAATAGGGGTTGAACAACAAGGGCGATAGAATCACTCCCCGCATGATTTTAATTTTATTCGATAGTTGATGCTCCAACTGTACTTCAGCTGTCAGGCGTTTGACTGAGTCCAAAACCATATTTTTTTTTTATATTTATATTATTTTTAGCATTATCTTAAAAAACCCAAACATGTCTAAAATACGAGGCTGGTTTGAAAAGTCCGTGCAAAGTCCGAGAGATGGCACCACCGGCGCGTATCGAGGTCATGTTTAGTTAGTAGCATCTCTTGAATGAACGCACACCAAGTTTCAGCCATATTGGTCCATTTCTTTGTGTTTGGCATTCGTGTGAATCAAGGAAGTCGAGTGATTTTCAAGAAATGGACGAAAAAGAATTTCGTGTGGTGATTAAACATTACTTTATGAAAGGCAAAACGCCTCAGGAGACTAAAGAGAAGCTTGATAAACATTATGGTGTCTCTGCACCTTCGATTAGAACAGTTTATAAGTGGTTTCAAAATTTTCGGACTGGCCATATGGGCACAAGTGACGCTGAACGTTCTGGACGGCCTGTGGAGGTTACGACTCCAGAAATCATTGATCAAATCCATGATATGGTGATGGATGACAGAAGAGTTAAGGTGCGTGAGATTGCTAGTGCTGTGGGCATCTCGACTGAACGGGTACATAATATTTTGCATAAACATTTGGACATGAGAAAGCTATCCGCAAGATGGGTGCCGCGATTGCTCACGCTTGACCAAAAACGGAATCGTGTGAAGTGTTGCAAGGATGGTTTGTAGCTATTCCAGAAGAATCCGGAGGACTTTAAGCGTCGTTTCGTCACTGTGAATGAAACATGGATACATTACTATACTCCTGAGACCAAACAACAATCTAAACCATGGGTTACCAAGGGGAAATCTGCACCAAAAAAGGTGAAGACCGTTCCTTCGGCCGGAAAGGTTATGGCGACTGTCGTTTGGGATTCGCAAGGGATAATCCTCATCGACTATCTGGAAAAGGGTAAAACTATTACAGGTGAATATTATTCATCGTTATTGGACCGTTTGAAAACCGAGCTGCAAGAAAAACGCCCGCGATTGGCCCACAAGAAAGTCCTTTTCCATCACGACAACGCACCAGCACACACCTCAGCAGTTGTGGTCGCAAAATTAATGGAAATAGGATTCCAACTCGTTTCACATCCCCCCTAATCTCCAGACTTGGCTCCCTCGGACTACTATTTGTTCCCCAATTTGAAGAAATGGCTGGCGGGACAAAGATTTTATTCAAACGAGGAGGTGATTGCAGACACTAATGGATATTTTGCAGACTTGGACAAATCCTATTATTCGGAAGGGATCAACAAGCTAGAACATCGTTAGACGAAGTGTATAAGCCTAAAAGGAGACTATGTCGAAAAATAATGTTTACCCCAAACACATAAGTAGTTTTTATTTTTGCACGGACTTTTCAAACCAGCCTCGTACATTTAGTATTTTTGTAATTTGAGAAAAAAAATCGGGACCGGATAAATAAAATTTTTCTTTAAATCTCAGTCCTGTAGAGTTACTAAATTATTGCTTAGTCCTATTTACCTTTTACACATTGCTATTTTTAATAAAACTTTCCCAAAACTTTAAGATTTTATTTTTCCACTCTCAAACATTATACAATGTGTCTCAAACAGTTTTATACAGATGGAGAAAAAGTTTATCTATATTCTCGATAAAAAGTTCTGTATCATATGAGTGGCCCAGTTTCATACTTGCCCAACCCTCATTTTTATCGTTACGTAAAAAAAAGATGTAAAGTAAATTAGCGGCAGTAATAAAAAATATTTTGTAAAGAAACAAGTTATTACTTTAACTAAAACTCATATACTGAAAAATTAAACTTAAATGCTTTTGATATAAACTCTTAGGCAACTTTGGCGCTAATATAAACTTTAAATAATTAATATAATTGTTGGCTAGGCAACGATAAAAAAGAACAAAAACATTATTTTATTCATCATTTTCAACGTCCGATTCAATTGGTTCATCAGTTGGTTCATCGATGGTTCCCGCTTGAAGCGACCTATAAAAATTGTGATGCTCTGGAGTTACATATTTGAGAAGGGGATACAACATTGTTAGTTCAGAGGGAAAATCAAGTACAGGTTGACCTCGACAGACGCTTTTCGTTAAATCAACTGCACTGAAGAGAACATCATTTTCAAGGTAATTATATTTGTAATACACTTTTTGAGCTCCTCCTTACGTAGTTGTATCCATCTAATTTTGAGCCACTCCACTTCGTCTTTCTCTACAGAGATTTTTCGGTTAGTTATGGGTTCTTCCAAACTTATTGTACTAAAAAAGTGATCTGCTATCATCTGATGCGTAATAAATTAGGGTTTTTTCTTTAGAAAAATATAGGGGTGATATTTTTTTTCTCTTTCTATTATACCAAAATCTTGGTCGCAGCTAGAGAAACTATGACCCGGTATAAATTTATTTTTTCAATGTTTGTGCATTGCAAAATATAGCTCAACTCAGTGCCAATACAACTTTAATGTTGCCATTTGGACCTCCACAACTATAGCAGTAAAGAATGATTCTCTTTGTTGTTGATGGTAAGCAGTTTTGAACGTGGTAGATTAAACAAGACGACACTTCCTGGCCTCCTCTTGAAGCTGTGTGTTCGCCTCAAACATGCATGTGCCCAACATTATTGACCTCGTCATAGATGCCGAGATTATACACCCAGAGTTGTCGCTTGTAATATACCACACCAGTGGATAAAAGAGGAGTAGGTAAAGTTTTTTGAAGATCAAAAACTATGACCTGTTTTGTTCCATTACTGGATTTAGCGATATCTGTATCCCTTTTTTTCATATCTCGTATTGCATCTACTTGCCGCAAATGCAGGTCGTGTTGAATTTTAGCATTAGTTTTGTCTTCTATGCTAAATGTATTAATTTTTGCCTTAAATTCGTCACACGTTTGGCAAGTGTCTTTTTGAGCTTGATGAAAATGTAAGTTTAATTTGGTGTTGAATATGTGTCGAAACATGTGATACTTCCCAATGTCCGTCTGTAGTGCACTGACTTGTGTACAAGTCATACATGATTTTCATATTTAGATCGGGATTTAGATATTTTCTGTCACTATCCCTGCGACAATAATGACTTTCATATGATGGAAATTTCTCAATAAAACTGCATAGTGCTTGTTCATGGTTTGGACTGGTTTTATTATGTGGTACATGTTTCCCTCGTCGAGGATTTCCAGTTCCTTGCTTTCTGTTAAATGCATTGGTTAAAGTTCCATCGCAGACTGCTACAGTTTCTTTAAAGAAATTTTAACAAACTACTTGATCCTTACCCATGTCATCTTGAAGCTTGTAAATTCGTGTTTCTCCTCTACGACTATTTTCGTTTTTAGTGTATTTTCTGACAACATTTGAAACCTGTATTTCACCAGCGAGAAATGCTTGCTTCATGTTCCATTTCTTATTATAGAATCCTTCAAAAATCTGCTTCATTCTAGCTTGAGATATTTTCTCTGAACAACGAAGATGGCATCCACAATCTGTCATAACACAACTCTTTTTTGGAATAACTTTTCTTGTGATGGAAACATATTCTTTATCCCGTGCACGTTTCTGTTTTCTTATAAATTTCTTATGTGTATGCGGTTTTCTAATCCGCTTTCTTCCTTTCTGTACATCGGCTTCAGTTCTGGCCGGATCATCCTCACTTTGACTTTGATCTAATTAAAAAAATAATCAAATTAGAAATTTAAAAAAGACCAAAATGCGTGTCGAAACTCTCGCAAAATATTCAGGAACAGATATGCCTATCCAACAAAATAGGCTAATAAGACCCAGATAAATAAGATACATATAGAGTATCGAACAAAAAACTAACCCAAAGTAAAAACTAAAACTTATATTATATTTTGTTTGTTCTAAATATAATTTTTTTACATTTCTTGTCAAAATTGTTATGCCTAACCTGACATGTATGTTTTTGTTTTCAGGAAGAGCACAATATGCCTAACCCTCATTTTGTTTGTAAACAAAAAAACAACATTTATGTAACTTGGAAGTAAAAAAACTATATACAAAAAATAACCTTCTTACCTGTAGTTTCGTCATCTGGCACAAAATTTTTATCATTATCACTATCATCACCTGATAAATCAGACAAACAAAAAGCCTCGACGTTTGCAGCCGCCATATTTTGTTGTTTAGGCAGGACTGGCTCAAACTCTGTCACCTCAGGTTTTGATTGCTAAAGTTGTTCATAGATGTCAGCCTTGTTTTACGATAAATAATGGGATATGCAACTTTGGCATAAACCGATATGATGGCTTTGAACTGAAAGAGCACAAAAGCGGGAAATGGTATACTGCGAAAATAAAAAATAATGATTTATAATGAAGAGTAAAGTGTGTTTAAATTTAAATACGGAGCATAATATTAATTGGAAATGTTAACAAGAACTAAATAACCGGTCAAGTGAAAGTTGAACTTGCACAATTAGTGTTCCGTACGTTGAGTGCTTTTAAAATAAAAAATTTTGTTACGGTGGTATAAAATGATCAGTGACTTCACAAAACACCACCCAAAAGGGGTTTTCAACAAAGTTTGTTTCCAATCTTTACTGAAAACTGATGACCTTGAAATATTTGTTTTTTTTTTTATATACCAGATAAATTATTAAAGGTAATGCACTCGTGATAATTTTCGTTCAATCTACACCCCGTTTAGAATATTCCCGAATTTTCTCAAAATTTTTTGATCAGTACTTTTCGAGATAAGGGGGGACAGCAATTTTTCGCGATTTTTTAAAAATAATACAAAGAAATGTGTGTGCAAGTATTACATTATATATATATATATATATATATATATATATATATATATATATATATATATATATATATATATATATATATATATATATATATATATATATATGTATATATATATATATATATATATATATATATATATACATGTACATATATATATATATATATATATATATATATATATATATATATATATATATATATATATATATATATACATATATATATATATATATATATATATATATATATATATATATATATATATATACACATATACATATATATATATATATATATATATATATATATATATATATATATATATATATATATATATATATATATATACGAGGCTGGTTTGAAAAGTCCGTGCAAAAATAAAAACTACTTATGTGTTTGGGGTAAACCTTTTTTATTTTTCGACATAGTCTCCTTTTAGGCTTATACACTTCGTCGAACGATGTTCTAGTTTGTTGATCCCTTCCGAATAATAGGATTTGTCCAAGTCTGCAAAATATCCATTAGTGTCTGCAATCACCTCCTCGTTTGAATAAAATCTTTATCCCGCCAGCCATTTCTTCAAATTGGGGAACAAATAGTAGTCCGAGGGAGCCAAGTCTGGAGAATAGGGGGGACGTGAAACGAGTTGGAATCCTATTTCCATTAATTTTGCGACCACAACTGCTGAGGTGTGTGCTGGTGCGTTGTCGTGATGGAAAAGGACTTTCTTGTGGGCCAATCGCGGGCGTTTTTCTTGCAGCTCGGCTTTCAAACGGTCCAATAACGATGAATAATATTCACCTGTAATAGTTTTACCCTTTTCTAGATAGTCGATGAGGATTATCCCTTGCGAATCCCAAAAGACAGTCGCCATAACCTTTCCGGCCGAAGGAACGGTCTTCGCCTTTTTTGGTGCAGATTCCCCCTTGGTAACCCATTGTTTAGATTGTTGTTTGGTCTCAGGAGTATAGTAATGTATCCATGTTTCATCCACAGTGACGAAACGACGCTTAAAGTCCTCCGGATTCTTCTGGAACAGCTGCAAACCATCCTTGCAACACTTCACACGATTCCGTTTTTGGTCAAGCGTGAGCAATCGCGGCACCCATCTTGCGGATAGCTTTCTCATGTCCAAATGTTTATGCAAAATATTATGTACCCGTTCAGTCATGATGCCTACAGCACTAGCAATCTCACGCACCTTAACTCTTCTGTCATCCATCACCATATCATGGATTTGATCAATGATTTCTGGAGTCGTAACCTCCACAGGCCGCGGCCGTCCAGAACGTTCAGCGTCACTTGTGCCCATATGGCCAGTCCGAAAATTTTGAAACCACTTATAAACTGTTCGAATCGAAGGTGCAGAGTCACCATAATGTTTATCAAGCTTCTCTTTAGTCTCCTGAGGCGTTTTGCCTTTCATAAAGTAATGTTTAATCACCACACGAAATTCTTTTTCGTCCATTTCTTGAAAATCACTCGACTTCCTTGATTCACACGAATGCCAAACACAAAGAAATAGACCAATATGGCTGAAACTTGGTGTGCGTTCATTCAAGAGATGCTACTAATTAAACATGACCTCGATACGCGCCGGTGGTGCCATCTCTCGGACTTTGCACGGACTTTTCAAACCAGCCTCGTATGTATATATATATATATATATATATATATATATATATATATATATATATATATATATATATATATATATATATATATATATTTTACTCGTGTTTTCACAAGCTTTCATTTGACATGACCTAGTAAAATTTTTTTTTTTTCACTTCCGATTTCACCCCCCAAAACTAACCCCTTAAGTCAAAATTTAACTTTCAAAATTCAACTTTCTATCTCAAATAGTTTCGGAGAAAATCGGGTGTGACAGATAGACAGACAGACAGACGGACAGACAGACAGACACTGAAGTGATCTTATAAGTGTTCCGTACGGAACACATAAATTATGCTCACGTTTAGATTTGTGGCCTTCCTAGTTAAAAATTCAAAAAAACTCCAGTAAACACGCCACTAATTGTCGGATTATTTATTAAATAAAGAAAAATGAAATTAGTTAAAAAGTAATGCACTGATTTTGAATGTATCATATATAAGTTAAAAATTTGGTAAGCTTTGCAACAATTACATCCATAATAAATTTGTGCTAATATCATTTTATTTTGAAAATTATACCATAAATCATTATTTTTTATTTTCCCTGTAAACCATCAAATAATTTAAACTTTTGATGCTTGATTATGAATTTCCATGTACTGCAGAACTTTTTCTCAAGAATATTTTTTTTTGTAATACGTAAGATATACTTTTTCTCCATTCGTCTAAAACTTTTTGGAACACACTGTATAATGTCAAAAATACCAGTTTTTTTCTTCTCATTGTCCTAAAACCACAAATTTTATACCTAAACTCTTAAAAATGATAAATCGATCCTGGTATACATAAATATTTAATTAGTCAATATATTAAAATCATCTTAACCATTTTAATACCTTTTACTCAGTTGGTATTGTAGTGTTCACATAAGTCATACACAGAGAAAAACGGATCATAAAATGACGGCACTAAGAAATAACATGAATCATTTTATGAAAAAGTCTACACCATTTGCAGCAAGCTGCGAGAGTGGAACTATCATCAATATTTGTTAATGTGAAATAGAAATAAAACACAAAAGTATTTTCATAGTTGACGCATTCGCATAAATAGTTGACGCACTGAAATAAATATTTATAAGAATCTAGGGTACGTACACACAGATAAAGTAAATATTAACTGAGACAAAATTGGGATATTTGAACTTAGTAAAAAATATTGGGATATAGGGACGATAAAGCCTCAGTTACAGTGCAACTGTAACTCTATAAGATAAGCTGGTGTATGTTTAACAGAATCATGTGAGTCACAGAAATAAGTCTCTTATAACACGGGTCTGCAACCAAAAAACTGCACAGGATTTTTATACTGTTTCTTATAGATTTTTGCTCACTAAAACCGGGAAACGTTTTTCTCAGAGCGAGCCCAATGACCTGGGGTCAAGACTAAAAAATAAAAACCTGCTATCACCTGGAACCTCATTTTCGTGGTACAGGCACCGAGAGAGAGAATTCACTAAATTTTTCTCCGAAGAGGGAAATCTCGTTTTTTGTAGTGATATTCAAGGGCTAATGAAATGTTTTAAAATAGAATATGATTCATCTGAGTGGCGCCTATTCCTTGATTCGTCAAAAACAAACCTCAAAGTAGTCATGCTGCGTAATTAGAATAAATTTGCAACACTTCCTGTAGGACACATACTATAATGATTTGACAATGATTTTTGAGAAAATAAAATATCAAAAACATCGCTGGATGATTTGTGGAGACTTCAAAATATTAACCATGATGTTGGGCCAGCAGGCAGGTTATACAAAATATCTCTGCTTCCTTTACCTGTGGGAGAGTCGAGCCAGAGATTTTCATTGGACAAAAACTGACTGGCCACTTCGAGACGCCTTAAACCCCGGCGAAAATAACGTCATTAATATGACCTTGGTTCCTCCTGAAAAGGTTTTATTACCACCTCTTCATATTAATTTAGGGCTTATGAAGCCGTTTGTTAAATCACTGCCAAAAGATGAGGAATGTTTCAGATATCTGTGTTCCAAGTTCCCAAAACGGTCTGAAGCCAGGTTGAAAGAGGGAATTTTTATTGACGCCGATATACGAAAACTATTATCCAATCCCCTCTTTTCAGAAAGAATGGGAGAATAAGAGGAAGAAGCGTGGGACTTTCAAAGACGTAGTGCACAAGTTTTTAGGTAATACTAAAGACCCTCACTACAAAACCATTGTACAACGCATGTTGACTGCGTATAAAGCTCAAGGATTCAAGATGAGCTTAAAAGTTCATTTCTTACACTCTCATGTCGACTATTTTCCCAAAAACTTGGGAGCCTTCAGTAAAGAGCAGGGTGAAAGATTTCACCAGGATGTCCGTGATATCGAGAGATGCTACCAAGGAAGATGGGGCGTCAATCTGTTAGTTGACTACTGTTGAATGCTCAAGCGAGAAACAGAAAATGGAAAGCGGAAGCGTGTTCGGAGACGTATCAAAGAGAAAAAGAAAAGGTTTTCATGAAGAAATTGTTTATTTAATTATAAGAAATATTGTTTAGTTAATTGTAATAAAATGGTGGTTTTTTCTTTTGCGTTATTCTTTTTTCATGCAAACACCTTGTATGTTACAAAAAAAACTATACGTGATGGAGAGAAATGGAGATCGTTTTTGCATTCAGCAGACTAGGAAACATAATATTTACCAAAAACATCCTATGCAGCTGAAAAAAAAAAAAATTTTGCAGACCTGTGTAATTAAAGACTGTATAAATAATTACTCTTACTACGTTATTCTACCCTTTATATTACAGTTTAAGTTACTGTTTTATGTATTAAACTATTTTTCTTGTTTTATTGAACCGGATAATTATGAAAATACGGCATCACTTCTATTGTTTCTACAGACGGGAATGATTTCAACTTTTTTATTATTTAAAAACGTACAATTTTTAGAAACTTTCTGTAAAGAAACTATTAAAGACGTATTTATTTAAATACGTTCTGTTTTCTGCAATGTACAAGGAGGTGAAGGCGATCTACATCTCAAGTAAGAACGTGTCCGCGATAATTCATTTTTGGTAGATGCGATTCTAGCGATTTAATGAAAAATCGGTAGAGAGAACCCTTGTCTACGACGCATTTTAGTTAAAGTATCAGTCGATTACGAACCTTGGTCGAAATCACGTAAAATCTAAAATGAATCACTTGTGTGTGCACACATTCTGCGGCCGCTAAATATATTAAAACGTCGGTGTCGTTTGTGAAGAAGTGGGTAAATCATTTTAACGAGACGAAAAATGTCGACGACTTGTCAAAACATGGCTCGGTAGGCAAACTCACTTCGAAAGTCGAAAAACGAATCGTGTCTTTGTTTTCACGAGAACCGAAATTGACGCTTCGTCGAGGAGCGGCAAAATTAAGAAAATCGGGTTTGAATGTGTCTCATGAGATCATTCGTGCTTATGATGTCAAATTCCTTTGATGAGCGAAATCAGATCGCGACGCGGCTCGCTTGGGCCCACGATAAGATATTAGAGTGGCTGTCATTATCGCCGAATGCCAACCCTACTAAAAACGTTTGGTCCCTTGTAAAGAGAAAGCTCAGAGGAAAGACTCCAAGGACTTTGACTCAGTTGTCTTGCGAGATTCGAAAAAATTGGATATCATTGTCGTAGTATACAGAAAATCTCGTCGACAGCATGCCTCGAAGATGTCAGGCAATTACTGATGCAGGAGGCGATTGCACAACTTACTAAGGTAATTGTGCCGTTATTAGCATACCACTGATTGCAAAAAATATTCTCGGAGCACATTCTTTCAAGAAATCATGATACAAGTTCTAGGTCCTTCAAAAAAATAATCACGGGTTTATGTCACAGCAAAATAGTCTAGTACTATACAAACTTTTGTTATATATTATATGTTCTGGTGTCCACTTTAATATTAACTTAGTTATGTTTTGTTTTGATGATCTTTCATTTTTAAATCCTTCTTATGGAAAAGTAGAACCAGGAAGATGAGAAATCGTAGTTTTTCGAATTTGATCATAACAAATTGGATCGACTTTCCAACGTCTCGTCTACGATTTCACGAAGCATTTTCAGGACTCTTTATTTTCCGAGATTCGAATAGTTCATGAGCTTAAAGAAGCACGAGTCAAGCGTAACTGGGTTCACCGAATCGCGACCCAGTGTAATGATCATTTTCTACGTGTAATGCAAATCGTAACCCAAGTCTCTATTCGGGTGTCTATAAATTTCAACTGATTTTCTAACTTTTCGTTTATAGAAATTGAAAGAACTTTGGTTTTCCTTATATTGGTGGTATGACCTGTAGAATCTTGATATTTAGTTAAAACTGATTGTACAGTTTGTATCTTTTTAATACATTTTTCTTGTTTCTTAATTCTAGTTGTTATTAGTCTTAGATTTTCTCGTACATATTTCGTACCATACGAATAAGGAATTTTATAGACGTCTTCAGTTTGTAAACGAAGAAAGAAAGTAAAAAACCCTCATACGAAAATGTTGGAAAACAGTACGTGTTTCCATACACCAGGAATTACATTTACTGCTCAGTAACAATGTGTTTAATAAGTAATTTTATTTGTTTATACAGCATTAGGTGACATAGGTGTCAAAGAAAGAGATAACTTGTTGAAGAGGTCATTACTACGTGTTCAAATAAAGAAAACCCTGAAGTGTATAAGATCAACCTAAATAGGAAAATGATGAAGAAGACGTAGAACAGACACGGCGGTGCCTGAGTTCACGAAGATTTCACGTAATACTGAAGTCTAAATTGAAATCTTGGAAAATAAATTTGTTGCTTCCAGAGTGATATTTGCAATAGTTATATTTTTAAATTATATTTCAAAATTCAGACAAAAAAAAATTCTCCTGAATAAATCCGGGTTTAATTATAGTAAGAACGTGTTCGCGATAATTTATTTTTGATAGATGCAATTCTAGCAATTTAACAAAAAATCGGAAGAGGGAACCTTTATCTACGACGCATTTTAGTAAAAGTATCAGTCAATTCCGATCTTTCGTCGAAATCACTTAAAATCCAAAATGAGTCACTTGTTTGCGAGTTGGTTGAAGATAGTCTTTCTTTCTTTCTATCCAAAGAGCTAAATATATTAAAAAGTCGGTATCGTTTGCGAAGAAGTGGGTAAATTATTTTAACGAGCCGAAAAATGTCGATAACATGCCAAAACGTGGCTCGATAGGCAAAGGCAGTCCGAAAATCGAAAAACGAATCATGACTTTGTTTTCACGGGACCCGTGCTCATGATGTCAAATTCTGAAGAACGTTAAAGAAACCTTTGCTGGAGGAGAATCACGTCGCGAAGCTGCTCACTTAGCCCCACGATAAGACCCTAAAGTGGCTCTCACAATCGACGGATGCCAACCTTATTGAAAAAGTTTGGTCTCTTGTAAAGAGAAAGCTCAGAGAAAAGATTCTGAGGACTTTAACTCACGATGGATGGATGTATGTTATGCGGGTTGGGTATATCGACTACTTAGGTCATTTAGCACCCAGTAATGGAAAGGTTATGGATGAGATTGATATTTTTGCTTATATTAAGTGGTGATATTCATTCTCTTTCCTCGATTTGATTTATATGAGATTGAATTTGATCAGGACTTAAGATTTGCTTCATGTTCAGAAGTAAATGATGCTTCCCTCTGGATTGAGTAGAATGAGAGGATTCAAATACATGTTTTATTGTAAGAGTAGACTGGTAAATCGAACAGATGAGAGCATCATCATTTTTTAGTAAGTAAGAATAAGTTAGACAGGTGTGGCCTATTGCTAGTCATCTCCAGATAGTGTTTTGTCTTCTTGGAAGAGATTGAGCGTGAAAAAGGGGGATAGACCGTAGGTTTTATATCCCAAAGTTTGTTGGAAGTTGTCTTACGAGATTCGAAAAATTTGCAGAGTATGCAGAAAATCTCGTCGACGCATGCCTCCAAGATACCACGCGATTATTGTTGCAGGAGGGGATTGGACAACTTACTAAGGTAAATGCGCCATTGTTAGTACTCCAAAGAATACATTGATAACAAAAAATGTTCTCGAAACACATTTTTTCAAGAATACGAGCGGAGTATATTATAAGTTTTGTTCATCACCCACACAAATTACAGTTATTAACTTATAACTATTATTCATTTTTTAACTTTAATTTTTAATAATCGTGTGCATTGACTGATTAGCTTTTAGCCCTAATGATAGTTCCAGCTGATCGAAACCCGTAAACTTTAAAAAATAAATATTTTTGACAAAAGAAGAGACCAGTAGTTTAAGACATCAGGAAGCAACACGACGAGGAGAATCTTCCGATTAATAGATGTATCACCCATGGGTGCAATACAAAAGAAGTCTATCCATGGCTTGGAGAATTTGATGCAACATGTTACGATTTAACCCTTCAGTTGTTAGGAAGATTAAAAACAGCCTTTAATTAACTTTAAGCCCCCATCCTCGATTGAGCTTAAAGTGTCTGCATAATCAATTTGTGGTGAGACTAGCGTCCAAGGTTGCGAAGAGTTGCCATTCTCTCCTGGAAATGGTCTGAGGCCATAAACAGGGAGAAACCTTTTTATTTAGAGCCGCGGAAAGCATAAAGTAACAACTTGCTTTAGCAGAGAACTTTAATAAGGTCGTTGAATAACAAAATGGCAAGTTTAACATCCTAGATTTAGAAAGGTCCAGACTGAGATAGTTGTTATAACAGAAAACAATAACGATTTATAAACAGCATATAGAAAAGCCCAACATGAAGTATTATATAAATGTCGCTTCGCTGCAGCTGTCGAAAACCCTTAGTTTTCTACAGTCAAGAAGTCTTAAGTCAGAGACCGGGGGATTTCTATTAGCTCGTCAAAATGGTACAATTTCGATTCAATTCACCGTAAATTACAACGTTCAACTGGTAGAGTGTTATCTGAACAAATTTTTTATTATTTTAAAATGAAATTTATGTTTTTACGTGTATAAATGTAAATTAATAACTTCGACTGACTTTGTTGATAGGCCGCAATATCGTTAACATACCGTCTCAAATCTGACGGATAGCTTCATTTTTCATTTTGGTACCTTATTATGACGACATGTGTCCATATTAACAAAGATGATGAGGTACGTAAAATATATATGTACATGTTATTTAGGTTATTATGCGGATGTAAATATTACATAGCAATGCTTGAACGGCAAATGAGACTATGTTCTTTGACATTAATGGATAGGTAATAGTCTAACTGTTAACGTGTATAAAAATGAAGTGGCAACTTATCGTTCAATAGCAGACTTCAATAATTGCAGATTTGATTAGATCCCTTATCTCTGGGGGACGGACGAAATATTATAAGCATATGTTCTGCCCATAGATACCGAGTTGCGGTCTGCCTAATGGCCTTTAGAAGGTTGTAAATATTTTGACCTGGCTTTCATCTGAGTTGCGATAATCGACAAATCGGCAGGTAGGTAGGGTTAAATTATCAAATATTAACTCTTAAATATTATTACCTTAAATTAGGGTTAACCTAAATTAGGCTACAATTTTTCCTGACGATAACATATTTCACTTCAATGCGAATATTTTAGGTCCTTATTTTTTGGTATTTCCTTTCCCTTTTCTTTGTGAAGTTTCTTATATAGCTTTTTCTCCGATGTGATGTATTTTGTTGTTCTCTATGAGGTGTCCAACAGTAATCACCCATCATGTTGATATTCCACCGTCCCTGGTACCGTTTCTTCATCTCCTTTATGTTCTGATGGAACCGTTTCCCCTGTTCTTCACTCACATCGCCTAAATTTTTAGGAAAAAAGTCAAGATGGTTGTGCAAGAAGTGGATTTTAAGGCTCATTAGACACGTAAGGGCATTTTTGAAATTTACTAGTTTACGTTTAAACTTTTTTAAGTCAACATGGTCTTATTACAGAGGATATTGAGCGAGAAAGGCAAAACTTTGATCCTGTTGGAAAATTACAAATTTCGACAATATCGCCGTTTAAAATCGACAGAAGAGATGTGCTGGGTCTGCACAAATAAGAACTGCACTGCCAAAGTTTATACCATTGAACCAGACGACATATTTTCACGACAAACTGACAATCATCAACATCAACACGATAATGAACAAGTACTGAATCTCCAAAAAATTAACAACGCAATGAAGAAGAGAGCCAACGAGGAACATTACAACGAAAGACCAAGAAAGATGATTTGGCGGGAGGTGGCTGCAGATCCGAATATGCTGAACACTTTCACCGACTCCGATATGACAAGAATAGGGAAGAATTTGAACCGAGACAGACTGCAGTGCTATCCAAAGTTGCCAAAGTCGCGAGAGGAAGTTCATGAATATCTCAGTTCAATCTCGGTCGAAACTGCCAGGCATGAAGATTTCCTGATGGTTATTGATGTCCAGGTTGGTGTGATATTTTCCTGTAAAAGTAATTTAGAATTCCTGTGCGTCGCGGAAATTGTGATCGTGACGGTACATTTGAATTTTGTGCGAAGTTTTTTCTACAAATGTTTACTATTCTGGCATATATGAATGACCGCTATATTCCCTTGGTGTTCAGCCTATTGCACGACAAGATGGAAACTTTATATTCTTTGGTATTCTCTGCGGTAAAGTCCAAATGCCAGGTCGTGTCAGATTTTGAACGCGTTATCCACGGTACGGTTTCAACCGAATTTCCATTGTAGGCTGCAGATTCCATTTAGGAAAATCCTGGTGGAGAAAAATTCAGAATCTAGGATTAACTAGAGCATACAAAGATAAAAATTCTGCCATTCGAAAATGGCTTCACCACATGTTCGGGCTAACTTTTCTTCCTGCCGATCACGTGGGAGATGTTTTCGTCCAATTACTAGAAAATCAGCCTGTCCATCCACAAATAACATTGTTTGCTGACTACATAGTTGAAAACTACATCGATGATAGTGGTTCTTTCCCTACAATCCGTTGTGCTGGGCTCGACGCCAGCGGAATTGAGACTTTTCATTCAAACTTTGCGAAGGATAGTCGTTCGCTTCATCCGAATTTTCATGAATTTTTAGAGATTGATGCTGTAACCTATTTATTTTTATTGTGTTACTTAGGTAAAATATAACTTCTTTCTAATATTAATTAATTACAATTCTCGGTTTTGTTGTGTTATTCTTATTATTAAATGTTTTAGTTTTATTATTTGCATTTAAAAAATTATTTAATAAATAGGTTCCTTACGTTCTGAAAATAATAATAAATCCAATTGGCGTTAGATAGTTCTGTTAGATGTATGTTGACAAAAAGCCTGTAATGTGTAATTAGGTTAAATAATATATATGTGTTCCTATCTTAATTTCGTTGATATTGATCATTATTTAAAGAAAAAATGCTGTAACTAAATGTAAAGCATAAAATTTTGTAGGAGCCACTTAGACTCGCGAAAATGGCACGATAAATGGATAGTCTTAAATTCTTTCCAAAGTGAGATAAAACGAACAAACACAATTGCTAGTATATCCGCCATGGCCGCCTAAGTCTAAGAGTTTAAATCAGTTTTTGCCGGTCACCTGTCAAACAACTGTCAACTTGTGATACATTGTTGGAAAGAGAACTTCAAAGCGAATTGAAATTGATAAAAAAATGTACAGGGTTCCATTAAAAATAAGAAAGTTGCAGTCACTTCCGGTCAAACCGGAGGTAGTTAAAAATATTTCTTAAGTGATAAAAAAGCCTAATAATGTCCCATTCTGGTATCCAAAAATGCAAATATGTCACTTTCAAAATAAAAAAATTACGGGGTGTTACATGTTGGCTATGTCACCCGGTATATTCAAAAAATCTATTAAATGAATTTTTTACCGAAAGTGACATATATTATTTGGTTTATTTATAAGTGGCGTTTATCTCTCATAAATAAGTGCCGCTGATCATCTAGTAGCTGGGTATAGGGTATATATAACATAAAATACATTAACACGATAAACATTAATGGACCATACATATTACGGGTGAATCATGAGTACAGGCTAGTAAACATATAAAAACATAACTATTATATCTCAATTGCCGTAATGACAATATTATATCTACCTACCTAGTTGATTGTAGTTAAATTTCTAGTTTAACTGCCAGTTTCAAAACTAAATGTGATAATTTTAAAACCAAAACATTAATCTTTGTTAGTGGGTTCATTGTTAGTCGTGACAAGGCAGTTTGTTAAGCTTTTTGGGCGCATACAAGGAAGTCTATGATACTTTGAAGAAGTTTGTTTTTTAGCTTTTAAAAATACACTGTTAGTTTAAATACCGCTTAGTGAAAATACAGAGCGCTCCAAAATTGGTGGTTAAAATATTTTAAAGTGTAAAAATATTTGTTTAATTCAACTTTATTTTAAAAAAGTCGTTACTGTGATTGCCCTCATACCCATACAGTTCTAAGATAAATACTGAATTGGATTACCTCACACTAAAGAATAATTTAAACCAAGCATTACTACGCGATATATTAAATCATGTACGAGGGTGGATTAAATATGAACAAGACTTTCTGTACTGAGCGCTTAGTATCGTTCGGAGCGGGCTGCCGCTTCTAGCATTGTTGGTTGGATTTGTTAGGAGTGGGAAGAACGATCGGTTCGCCTCGGCAGGTGCATTCGTTAGTACATCTCACGATGTCGGTGCAAGAGGTGCACCCTTCGATTGCGCAAAGCGTCACTATTAAATTTCTCACTCGTGAAGGCGTGAAACTGACCAAAATTCTGCGGAGATTGACGGCACAGTTCGAGGATCAAACACTATCAAGGCGTCGTATATTCGCCTGGCATAAGGAGTTCATGGGAGGCTGCGAAGAGGTCGAAAATGAGAGCCATGTTCGTCGTCCACGGACGTGGCGCTTTGCACATTGATTTTTGCACGAACGTCGCACCATCAATTCAACGTGCTACTGCAACCTTTTGGATGAGGTTAAACTTGCTTAGCGCTGCAAAAGACGTGACTAACCGATAAGAGACATGATTTTTCTCAGTGACAACGCTCGACCCCACACTGCAACTCTCACTAGCGGAAAAAATGGAATGGAAGAAATGAGTTGGACAACACTTGGTCACCCTCCGTACAACCCTGACTTATCGCTCTGCGATATTCATCTCTTTGGGCCACTCAAAGAAGCGCTGGGAGAATAAGATTTGATGACGCGCAATTGGTTACTGACACAGCCCGCTTTCTTTTACGATCAATAAGCTTCTGATACGCTGGGAAAAGTACATTTCCAAAGCAGGAGATTATCTTGAAAAATGATATGTAACTGGTTTATTTGTTACAGTAAATAAAAAAAAATTGAAAAATAAATCTCGTTTATATTTGATCGACCATAGTACTTTATGGTTAGACATTACAACATAAAAAAAAGTTAAGCAGAGAAAAGGTTTCAGTGATAGTTGTAACTAAAATCCGATATTTTATCTACATTCTA
>CM032448.1:85100965-85183465 GCA_019049505.1 Pachyrhynchus sulphureomaculatus | reverse complement strand
TTGACCGTATATGACCTTTTAAAGCACCGATCAGTTTACTATTTTTGTTGAGATCACATATTCATCACAAATTCATAAAGTTTTAAACGTTAGCAAGTAATATAGTTCTTAAAAAGAACGATGGTGTGAGTTAGTATTCAGATAAATATTAGCTAGACCGAGACGATATATTGGTCAGCTTTGACTTTGAATCATTGCATACATTTTATAAATAGTTGACTCCAGCATATTCAGTGTTCTAATCTTGAAGAGTAAAAATCTCTGAAGATGATTCGTACTATTGTAGACAAAACATCACACAGTCACTTCAATTAATCATGGTCTAATCTCAAGAACTATGATGATACTTAGCGAAAGAAATGAAAACCTACAAAAAATCTATACGCAACTTCTTTCACGCAAATTATCGCATCTGTTGTTTTGTTCTGCAAATAACCTGCCAAGTGCAAGTCGGACTTGCGCAATTACTATTCCGTTCGTTGATTGCTTTTGAACTAAAAGTTTTTGTTACGGAGGTATAAAATGATCAATGACTTCAGAAAACACACCCCAAATGAGTTTTCAACAAAGTTTTTTTTCCGATCTTTATTAAAAACTTGAATTTCTTTGTATATCAGATAAATTATTAAAGGTAATGCACTCTCGATAATTTTCGTTTAATCTACACATTGTGGAGAATATTCCAGAATTTTTTCAAAATTTTTTGATCAGTACTCTTCGAGAGATAATAGAGGGGGAGCGATTTTTCGCAATTTTTTAAAAACAATACAAAGAAAAGTGTGCACAAGTATTACATTATATATATTTATTTTTATAGGCTTTCATTTGACATCCCACTCCGACGACCAGGTAATTTTTTTTTCACTTCCGATTTCACCCACCAAAACTAACCCCTTAAGTCAAAATTTAACTTTCGTAACTACACGGCTTTGATAAGGCCATCAATTCCTATATTAATGCCAAATTTTAACTTTCTATGTCAATCTGTCTGCGCCAGGGAGGTCTCCGATGTTATTTTGGCTGGTATGGAAGCTTACATCACTTTTTCGAAGAAATGCCCCTCCAACGGCAAGCCTTGGTTTGACCAAAAATGCAAAGAAGCTGTTGCCTACCGACAATGGCGTAAAAATCCTAACACCATAAATCGTAACATCTTTGTTCGTGCCCGGAATAGATGCAAAGGAATTATCGACGAAACCAAGGAGGCACTCAATCAACGAATTAGAAACAAACTTCTCGCTTGTCCCAACAGTTCTAGGTCTTTTTGGGCAGTCACTAAGGCAGTTAGTCAAAATTTCACCAAATCCACCATACCACCACTCACACGGCCAGATAATTCCATTGCAACCACACCTGTTAAAAGAGCGAACTTGTTCGCTGAACTCTTTGCTTTACATTCTACTGTCGATTTGCAAGGAAAAACACCACCTACTATTCCCATATTGCAGTCAAAGATGCCCGATGTTGTCTTCAGACAGCGTATCATAAAGCAAATTTTAATGAAGCTAGACACCAAAAAGGCTTCTGGCGCTGACGGAATACCTGCCATAGTTCTCAAAAACTGTGCAAGGGCACTAACACCAGTTTTCTGTAGACTTTTCAACCTATCCTACAGAAAGGGAATATTTTCGTCCTGTTGGAAATGTGCCACAGTTCAGCCGATACCTAAAAAAGGCAAGAAGACCTTGCTAAATAACTACCGACCAGTCGCACTGTTTTCAGTAATATCGAAAGTCATGGAAAAGGTTATCAGCATCTTCTAAAATATCTTGCACGATTCAATATTATTAGCGATCACCATTATGGCTTTCGTAAATATAGATCAAGAGGAGATCTTTTGACTTATGTAACACATGTCTGGAACAACGCAATTGAACACTTTGGAGAATCTCGAAAGGTTGCTCTTGACATATTCAAGGCATTCGACCGTGTTTGGCACGATGGACTGTTGGCTAAGCTACGCTTTTATGGTATGTCTGAAAAGTTCTGTTTGTGGCTCTTATGTTTCCTCAGAGAGCGTTCTATACGAATGGCGGTCGACGGATTTCTTTCTAACACCTTCACTCGTCGCTCAATTTGTTGGGCGTTAATTTGGAAGCAAATATGTCCTGGCATGAACATGTTGCAGGCATAGCAAGGAGAGCTTCTCAAAAGTCGGGAATATTATTTTAAACCAGAAAGCTTTACACTCCACAACTGTTAATTCTTTACAAAGCTCAAATTCGACCAACTATGGAATACTGCTCCCATGTTTCGGGCTCCGCTCCCAAACATACACTGCATTCGTTAGATTCTGTTCAGAGAAGAGCTGTTCGTCTTATTGGAGACCCAGAACTGACCGGCGGCCTTGATTAGCTGGAACATTGAAGAACCATAAAAAAAAATAGTGACAGACGGAGAGACACCGAAGTGATCTTATAAGTGTTCCGTACGGAACACTAAAAAGACGTACCTGTTTTGTTGCCGATGGAAACAAGAAGTTTAACAAAAATCACATTTACATAATTTTGCGTCTAAAGACCTCAAAAATATTTTCTTGGGATCGTCTTATTTTAGAGGAATATAATAAATATAAAATAGTAGTATAATCATACAGTATTATCATAATAATAATGTAATTAATAATTGCAAAAAATTTTAATATTAAATTTTGAGTGCCTTTCGGATCATACTGTTGCATTTTCTGATAACAAACCATTAATGATGTTTTTGCTAAAAGCTTTTCCTAGATAACCACGTTAATAAACATTACTGCCTAAATAGTACTTTATGACAGATAGTGCCGTTATTGAAGCCATTAAAGTTTCTTCAGTTATATTAAGGTAAAAGTATGTAACCCCGGGTTTATAGGTTCATTTGCAAAAACTTATTAAAGTTACTGGATTTAAAATTTAAATAAAAGTACCGAATGACAGACTTTTAGACTTTACTACTTCTACTAAACGGAATTTTTAAAATGAGATAAAAAACCGGTCAAGTGCAAGTTGAACTTTCGCGCAATTAGTGTTCCGTATCGTGAACGCTTTTAAAATAAAATAAAATCCTTACCTAAGCTAAGTTACCAGGTGTACAAGTATGAAATGCGGATTTCAGACAACAAATGGTGCACCAATGCAGTTTGCGCTATAAAAATTTGACACTGCGCCATTTTGTTGTGTCATTAACACGTGTTAGACGCGCACGAGTGATAAATTGGAAAAGTGTGTGCATAGTGTTGTGTTGTTGTGTTCAATATGTCGAAATTTATACCGAACAAAGAGCATTCGCGGACAGCGTTAATTTTTTGTTTTCATTTGAAGAAAACTGCTGTTGAATCATACCGACTACTTCGAGAAGCTTGTGGTGAACATACTCCATTGCAAGATACGTGTGAACGATGGTTTCGGCGTTTCAAAAGTGGTGAGAAGTACTTCCAACAAATGATTAAATGTATACCAGCAGAATCAGTTATAGTATTAGACAATGCCCCATACCATTTTCGATTATTAGAACGACTCCCGACAAATTCATGGAAGAAAGCGTATATTCTTCAGAAGAAAAAATCTCAAACATAAAGATGGTATGTTAAAAGCGGCCAAAATTGCGAAAAAACATAAGGCACAGTTCAAGAAATACGCAGTCGATAAGATGGCAAAGGGACGGAATATGACAGTGCTTAGATTACTTCCATATCATTGCGAATTGAATCCCATAGAGCTAATTTGGACACAAATGAAATGTTTCGTTGTAAGAGAAAACACCACGTTCAAACTTCAAGACGTAAGGCAATTATTACTCGTCGGAATAGAGAGCATTAAAGAGGATGATTGGAAAAATGCCAGTCGACATGTTATAGAAGAAAATAAAATATGGGAAGTTGACGAATATATCGAACGAATTGTGGAAATAGAAAAAAATACGAAGATGTGGAATTGCAAGCATTGTTGGACGAAGATGAGTCGCAAACACAAAAACAACTCACCGAGCAATTGGGCGTTAGTCAACAAGCTGCTTCCAATCGGAAACGAGAGATGGGAAAGATTCAGAAGACCGATAGATGGGTACCACATGAGTTGAACGACAGGCAAATGGAAAAGCGCAAAAACACGTGTGATATTTTGCTCGCTCGGTACAAAAGGAAGTCGTTTTTGCATCGTATAGTTACAGGGGATGAAATTTGGATTTATTTTGAGAATCCCAAGCGCAAAAAATCATGGGTAGATCCAGGCGCACCATCCACATCGACCGCAAGACCGAATCGCTTTAGCAGAAAGACGATGCTATGTGTTTGGTGGGACCAGAGAGGCGTGGTCTATTATGAGCTGTTAAAACCTGGGGAAACGTTACCAACAACAATTGAGCGATTTGAATCGTTTGCTGCTTGAAAAAAGGCCAGAATACCGAAAGAGGCAACACAAAGTCATTTTTCTTCATGACAATGCTCCATCACATACGGCAAAACCAGCTCGCGACACGTTGGAAGCGCTCAGCTAGGAAGTTACCCCATGCGGCTTACTCACCAGACTTGGCTCCTTCCGATTACCACTTGTTTGCATCGATGGGTCACGTACTTGCTCAGCAGCGTTTTGGTTCGGAAGAAGATGTGAAAAAATGGCTCGATGATTTGTTGGCAGCAAAAGGGGAAGATTTTTACTGGCATGGTATTCACAAATTGCCCGAAAGATGGGAAAAATGCATAACAAGCTATGGAGCATACTTTGAATAAAGCACTTTTTATCATTCTTCCGAATTTAACATGTTTTTTGAAAAAATCCGCATTTCATACTTGTACACCTGGTAATTAGGTCCCTGACGTCTTAAGATCCGATATGTATTTTCACGTTTTTTTCTTAATCACTAATGTATAATAGTTATTACCTTAGTGTTATCTAATAAGCACTAAATCAATTTAAAATCTAGTAATAAAAGTATAAAACAAATATCTACTACTTAAATATTTGTTTAATTATTGCCGAATAAAATAAAATTATATCTCAGTACAAAAGCGACTCGCCACTCGGTTATAGCAATGTACACTTAATCATATACTACACAAATCTTCATCATAAGTCAAGAAATATAGTTTTTATAGTTTTTTTTTTATAATAGGTGTTTCGGTTAATAATGTCAATTTTGCTAAGAGATGGCGTTACTAATACACTTGTTGGTATAGACTAGTGACATCTATGGCGTTTTGGAAGGTAAACATACTCCATCAAAAGACAGTTCGTTATTAACAGTCATTGTACGAAAAATATAGTTCTTCATAGCTTTGAATATGTCGTGTTTCGTACCAGAAAAAGACGTTTCGCGGGGAACTTTAATAACTTTCTTTCATTTAAAGAAAACCACTGCTGAAAGTTATCTATTGTTGATTGAAGCTTATGGTGAACATGTTCCAAACCAAAAAACTTGGGTAGACCCAGGCCAGCCTTCAACATTATAACTAGTGCCCAATATACAGGGAAAGAAAGCATTGCTGTGTATTTGGTGGGATAGTAGAGGAGCTGTGTATTACGAACTGCTGAAACCTGGTGAAACTATTTCTGGCGATCGAAACTGCCAACAATTGATAAAGTTGAACAGAGCATTGAAGGAAAAACGACCAGAATAGGCCCAAAGACCCGATAAAGTCATTTTCAAACATGACAATGCTCGGCCCCATGTTGCAAAATGTGTTGAAAACTATTTGGAAAACCTCAAATGGGACGTTCTACTCCCCACGCTATATTCACCGGACTTAGCCCCTTGAGACTACCACTTATTTCGATCGATGCAGCACGGACTTTCACCACAACTCTTACATTCTTATAAAGAAGTAAAAATTTGGCTTGATGAATGGTTGGCCTCAAAAGACGAAAAGTTCTTCTGGTGCGGAATCCATTCTATGACAGAAACCATTCTCTACGACAGATCACGTCATTCTCTACAGCAGATGACAACAAAAATATTATTACAACAAAATTTCAGAAATGAAAAATATCAAAACCATACACTACTATTCACTGATGGCTCCAAATCCAATATGGGTGTTGGTGCGGCTTCTTAGTCCAAAAATTTACAAAAAATCTTCAGATTACCATCCCACTGTTTTATCTTTGCTGTTGAACTGTAGGCACTTAAGGAAAGCATAAGAGATGTGGTCAAACTCAATAAAAATCGGAGATATCTTATAGTATCCAATTCCCAGAGTGCATTGAGAGCAACTGACTCAGGAAAACTTACCTTTGCGTACACTAGACATATCTATGATATATTATACGTAGCAAAAATTAAAAACATCACAATTGATTTCATATGGATTCCTGGGCATGCAGGAATCAGAGGCAAAGAATTGGCTGATTCACTGACAAAAATCGGGCAGAAAATAAAAGAAAAAAATCATCCCACTGAATACTATAATCTATTAAATCAAACATATAGAAAGCTCTATCAATTACAATGGGATTTATTAGACACCTCAAATAAACTCTGGGAGGTAAATCCCCTTGTTTATCCACCATTTCACAATGAAACACTCACCAGAAGGGAAAACATATTATGGCGCAGATTGTCTGTGGGTCACATCTGTGCAACCCACATCCATTTACTTAAAAATGAAGCTCTACCAAAATGTCAACTTTGTGATGGACCACTATCCATAAAACACTTATTCAAGGATCCCATACATGAAGACATTAGAAACAAATATCTCATTCCACATACACTGAAATCAACACTTGATCCTGAAACCATTTCAACCAATATATAAAAAAAATCATTTTATACCTCAAAGATATCAAATACTACAACTTAATCTAATAACAACAGTGGCGCAAAATAACCCTAGCAGTTGATGCGCCTCTAAACAAATCTAACTAACTAACTAACATTCTTTGACGGAAAGATGGGAAAAAGTCATAGCTAAGAACACCCAAATATGCAAAGCGAATATATTGCATATTTTGCATATTATATGCATTTTTCTAAATATTTGCATAAATGCTTCAAAAATAGCATATATGTGCATATTTGAAGGAATTTATAATAATGTAGGTCTTTGGCAGGCGTTTTTATTCATTTTTCGGAATAAGGGCCAATGTTTAGGCCGCCGCCGCCGCGCCGGTGGTTTTCCCCAAATAAATTTTATTATTTTATGGTCAGTAAAAACCAGTCAGTAAACCCCAGACGGCCATCAGAGCATACTTGTATTATTAATTTATTAGATTTCATTTTTGATTGTGCTTTTAAAGTGGTTACGTCGATTTGTGCTTTTTATCTTGTGAGTCGTATTTTACTACAGTTAAATGTCCAAAGCCAGTAGTGTGTCAGTGTGGATTAAACCATACAAAGAACTAAGAACAGATATGGGAAAAAATCTACTGTTTCTGTTTTAAAATTGAAAGTATAATTTTTGAATACCTATTAAATATACAGGGTATTTCATTTTCGTTTAATATTTAAACATAACGAAATTTTTGTCAGGATTTTGCCGTTGATGCTATTTTCAATGTTCCATTTAACGAACAAAATTTTTATTTAACGGAACCACGAAACAGAAATACATACGTAAACGTATGTATTTCTAGGTAATCTAATAAAAAAGGTACAAAGCGGAATTTTAATTTTTGCCTGCCCTAAGCACTTCGTTTTCTATTTAACGAAATTTCTATTTAACGAATTTTTTCCTTGGGATTTTAATTAAATTTTTTTTTTTTTTATTGCAGATACCATGCGATAAAAAATTTCAAATAGAGCAACACGTGAAAACTGCTTGCCATATTGCCAAATTGAGTAAGACGAAACCTGGAGATAGGCCACAACACACATTAATGCAATGTTTCCAACCAACGTACAAAAATAAAGAGCTAAATGAACAAGACATCTTTAACCGAGATCTATGGCATGCAGTGATGACCTCAAATATTCCGTTATCGAAGCTACGTAATCAAAATTTTACTTCCTTCCTCCAGAAGTATTGCAAATTTAATATCCCAGGTGAAACAACAATACGTAGAAACGATGTAAGCTCCTTGTATTCACAGGTAATTGAGGAAATTAAAGGTAAAATTCGCAACGAACATTTTTACATATGTATTGATGAAACCACCGATTCAAGAGGACGGTATATTGCGCCTTTATTGATTGGAGTTCTTAACGACGATATTTTGCCAAAATCTTATCTGATGGCCAGATTTGTTCAAGAGGAACTATCAAAGTTTTTTCTTCCTACGACTGTTCCAGGAGATAATTTTTTGCTTATTTTGTCAGATGCAGCACCGTACATGATAAAGGCCGGGCAAAATTTGAAAATTTTTTATCCAAACTTAATACATGTAACATGTCTCACTCATGCTTTAAATGGGGTTGCTGAGGAAATTAGAAATCATTTTCCGCTTGTGAATACCTTAATTTCTAAAATGATGAAAATCTTCCTTAAAGTGCCTTTAAGGATTCAGTTCTACAAAGAAAAACTACCAAACACTCCTCTTCCACCTCAGCCTGTTATTACAAGATGGGGCACTTGGTTGGAAGCAACATTTTTTTATTGCGATAACTTCTGTCAACTAAATGGTCTAATTACAGAATTATCAGACCAATCTTCCCAATCCCTTACAGAACTTAAACGATTATTTAAAAACAAGGAGATAAAACAACAACTCTCCTTTCTTAAAACAAATTATAGCTTTGTTTCTAAAACCATAACTCAAATGGAGGAATCTAATTTGCCATTAACCTGAAGTGTTCAACTAATAAAACAATGTGAGGTCGCTTTTGAAAATGTCGCAGGTAAAATTGGGAGCAAAATTTTTCAAAAATTTCGGAATGTTATGGAAAAAAATAGTGGGTTTCAATTTGTCAGCCAAGTAGCTAATGTTTTAAAGGGCGATTTTACTGATTCCATTGATTTAGATTCTATGGTATTAAATAATTTTAAAAGCGCCCCTATTACATCAGTCGATGTGGAAAGGAGTTTCTCAATTTATAAATTTTTATACAACGATAGAAGACAAAACTTTTTAATGGAGAATTTTGAGAAACATTTAGTAGTTTATTGTTTTTATAACTAACGGCGACCCTGTCTTTTGCAATATTTGCATATTTCCGCTTACTTAGTTGCATCGCCTTGTATGTATCAAATTTAAAATATATGTTTTATTATGCTGTTTACTACGTATATAAATTTTTATAATATATAACTACATTATTATTATTGTTATTATATGTTCATCTTTAAGTAAAGTAATAAAATACATTATTATTTATATTTATTTTTTACTTTGTATAATATTATATTTAGATTTAGTTCATTCGCCCTGTATGTTGAAAATTTAAAATGGGTTTTTTTATTGCTACATTTGTATAGTACTCGTATCATGTAATGTGAAACAATAAATTTACATTTTTCAAGTCTATTTCGATTTTTTTTTACTGCATATTTACAACATGTATGTGCATATTTTGAGAAAATTATTTGCATATTTATGCGCATATTTTAAAGTTTTCCACTTGCATATTTGGGTTTCCTTAGTCATAGCTAACGATGTCCAATACTTTGATTATTAAGGTAATTCATTTTGTGATGAAAATAAACGCTTAAATCGACATTATTAACCGAAACACCTATTACGAGTACTAAATAAATTATCAATCGTAATGCACTCGTGATTATGATCGCTCAATCTACACTTTATGGAAAATATTCCAGAATTTTTTGTGTGCTTTCTCAAGCTTTCATTTGACAATACACTCGATAACTTTAGACCAAACCAAGCTGTGTTATTGTATTTTCCCCAAAAAGGACTAAAAATGTCTCAATCTGCTATTGCCAAATATATGAAAAGAGCAAGGTCGCTTATCCAGAAGTGGGTGCAACGTTGTTTGGAGACAAAAACTGTTGATAATTTGCCGGACGGTGGCGCGGCGCGAACCTAAGCCGACAAAGATGTACAAACAATCATGTGCCTATTTCGAAGCAATAGCACGTTGTCTCTGCGTCAAAGACAGGCAAGATTACGACGAAAAGGTTTAAGAATGTCGTGCGAAACCGTTCAACGTTATCGTCGTGCTCATGATATACGATGGAGCAGTACCATCGAAAAAACCAATGTTGACAGAAAAACACGTCAGAGCACGACTAACTTGGGTAAATGAAAATAAAACTGGATTAACTTATATTTTTGATAATGACGTTCCAGAAGTGGCTGCAAACGAGGAAATTTTCACTTCCGAACCATCAATACCGTTGCCTCGGCCTTCCAATTTAGCTTCAGTGGTATCTGCTATTGGTTTTTTTTGTAGCAAGGCACATCGAAAAAGAAATCGAAAAGCAGTTGTCAAGCTATGCAGAGCAGTATTTTATTGCATCGTTGAACGAAAAGAACAAAAGCGAGCCAAATTAAAGGAACCATCATCAAGGAAAGCCGCATGAAAGAAAGCCAGAGCAAAGAAGGCCACACTGAAAAAGCAGGATACCTCACCAACAACCAGATGGAAAAGGTACTCGCCGCCATCAGACGATGACAATTTTTGCAGTATTTGTTTGGGCAAAATGCCAAGCTGGCTAACCATTTCATTGCTTGCCATACATGCTGGGGCCCTAAGCATTTGAAATGTGCGGATATGCATGCCAGCTTCTACCCACGCATTCATTGTGTTCAGAAATTTGGATGAAAATGGCGTCTAATTTTCCATTTAATTTTAGGTATTCTATCATTGTCAGCCTTTAAGCTGACTTAGATAAAAGAGTCTCGTTAGCTTGGTCTGCGTTCGGAAGGTTATAAGCTATTCGATCAGTATATACCTACTGCCGGTATTTACATGTGGCACTGAAACGTGGGCTTTAAAGAAAAGTATAATACATAAACTCCAAGTAATCCAAAGAGCAATGGAGAGGAGAATGCTAAATATTGGACTCCAAGATCGTATTCCTAACATCGAGATACGAAGAAGATCAAAAGTAACACATAGTGACACGAATATGTATATAAAGGTGGAATTGGGAGGAGCATATCGCAATGCTAAATGATAACAGATGGACACGCCGCACCATGGGCTGAATCCCGATTCTAGCTGGACAAAATTATTTTATGGGCTGAACAAGGTCCAAATGACTAGAATAGCTAAAAAAAGTAATAAAAAATGTATATGCAGGAAAAAATAGGTGTTTTAGTTCTCAGAACTGAATTTTTACTGCATTTTGAGGTGTTTTATATATTTTCTTCGGAAAATCTGGTATAAAAGAAAATGGAAAGATAAAATAGAGATGCTAATTGCTAAATTTATGTATTTGCTAATAAAATGATGAAATTTATATAAATTCAAAATCAGAATCTTCCGATTCGCTCGGAGAATCCTTCTCCGCATCGCTATGCTGCTCAACCTCTTCCACAAAATCCGTGAGTACTTCCTTTGCATCAGGACTCAGCTCCTTCAACGGAACTGTCTGGAACGTTCTAAGGCCAGTAATAACAGGATCCGATGAAATTAGAAGCATAGGTTTTAATATAGGACTTTCTAGTATGATAGGCTCTGAATCGCTTCATGTCTTTATTCCTTGGCTCCTGTGCCTCCTCTAAAAGCTACCCTATTGGAACAAGGGCATGTTTGATGGCCAAAGAGCCATGTAAAAGGATTTTATGTACGCTGGGAGGCATCCTGTACCAGCCATATAGCTCTACAAACAGTTTGGCAGTATCATAGGCAAATAGGTTAAATTTGTCTTCCTTCATTGGATTCCCGCTTGAAGTAACCTGCAACGATAAGAAAAAGTCATTGTTATAGTGAAGAATTTGAGGAAGTTTTTTATAAATACCTGAAGAATATAATAGATATATAAGATATTAATCGCTTATCAACTCCTGTAACTACAGCGGCTTCATCTACATGCCCAAAAAATCTGCGGGACACGTTTCCGGTGTTGGATGTCCCACTTCCTTGAACTACATTGTCCACTTTTATCCCTATAGAATCCCATAAAGCCTTCTGGATATTTTTTTCCTGGTATCCACCTCCTCCTTCTCATCAGAAGTAGCCCCTCGCATGGTTAACTTTCTCAATTCTAGTTTATAACTTATATGCAGGATACATTCCAAGAATTTTATCCATGCATGTAGAGTACTGAGGCCATATTGAAGGTTTTCCGTATTAATTGGCCGATTTTTTATATTTTCCAAATTATTCATTTCAGTGGGCTTACAGCCACACAAATAACATGATTGACTCGAGGTTTCGGTAAGAGAATTTTTGTTATATCTACATGTATGGTTCATTATGGCTTTTCCCCTTTGAATATGTTATTAGTTATATTGTGATAAATAAGTTCTGGAAATTAGAAGCCGGACGGAAGCGGACTTTAAAAATTGCGCATTGCATTGCATTGCATTCTACGAAACAAAATCACACTCACTTGCATTGTAATGGTATGAACTTACCTTCTTTAATCGGATGTTTCCAGTGCTTGAAACTTCTTCTCAGAATATATCTAAACCAGAAAAATGTATACTCAAACAAAAATAAACAATCTTGTCACAAATAATATAAAGGAAGGTCACATAAATGTACCGTGAAAGCGTCTCACGCTTTACTCGAATTCGACAGTTTACGCAGTAACTTTTTACACACTATTATTTGCTATAATAATAAAGTGAGGGTGGAATTGAGTTTACTAAACTCTCTTGCAAACCCTACATTTTGACATTGATTTTTAAATTTTGTCCAGCTAGAATCGAGATTCAGCCCATTGTGCGCCGTCTAGTTGAATGGAGACCTAGAGAACACAAAAGATGCAGAGGTAGACCACAGACAAGATGGACGGACGACATAAAAAGATTAGCAGGACACGCTTGGACGCAAAAAGAAAACAACAAAATTCATTGGAGACAACTTGGGGAGGCTTACATCCGACTATAGATGGAATAAGCTAATGATGATGATGATTCTCTCATTGAAGGCTCATACAATAAATAAATAATGTTGAAATTTGTTGATTTTACTTCGTACTTTGACATTTTCAGCGCATTGTTCGGGATGTCTCACAATCATAACAAAAATTTTTTTGGTCAAAAATCGCACCTTCCGAAAATTTAGCATAACTTTTCTACTTTACCGGAAATCACCATACTTGCCTCGGAAAAAAGTTAGTCCAGGACATTAGCATTCGAACGGTGTATATAAAAGTATACATAATAAGGATCAAGCAAATTTTATAGACCAAAAACAAAACCCGTGCACAACCTGTAACACCATACCACAATACGTCCCTTGGCAAGGCATGTAAAATACAATAATTTTTTACAATGTTAATTGCAAAAAAACCTGACAATAATTATTTGTACAAATAAATCTTGAATATGGCTAATTTGTTTTTTATTAAAAGTAATTTTAATATCTTCTGAAGCAGTGATTAGTATGCAAACTTAATTTATTTATGATCAAATATTTCTAAACAATGTTCCGCTAGCTAACACTTCTTTGCATTCTCCTGTTAACCTTTCTCTATCGAGTTAGTAACCAACAATTTGACCGATTTTCCAGTTCGTCTATTGGAAAATTGACCTTTACAGCTAAGTATGTACATCTACGACGCATTTTTTATGTTTATAAGTTCTCCGATAGGAAGTACATACTGTATAGTCTGTCTCAAAATATGACTTTATGACATTACCTTCGTTGTCATAAAACTTTTTAAAAACCATTATCTGAGACTGTTGAACCAGGGTTGGACCCACTTTCTCTAGAAATGGCTTATTAAATATGTAACGTTACTAAGAACAAATTTCTAAATATTCATGAAAATTATTTACTTCCTGTTCAGAATATGAGCGCAAAATCTAATTGGAGATATTTTGCAACGCTTATTTTGACACGCGTTGGCCTTTCTCTTTATTTGAAACATGCGCAAAATTATACGGAATAAGTTAAATATAAAGACCTTGTTGTTATCGTTATTTGAAGCATTCGCTCTATTTACTACAATGAATGCTACAATTTAAAAGATAACAATAACGTATAATTGGAACCAAACTTTTGAAGCTCGCGAAATATTAGACCAAAATGAGAATTTCTTTATTAAGGTTAACAATCTCTCTTATTAGAGAGATTTTGCAATGCTTATTTTTCACATACCTTTGTCCTTATCGTTATCTCAAGCATGCGCAGTATTAATGCGAAGGAATTACAAGGTTAGGTCAGTATTCATGTCCTGTAAACTTAGGGGATTTTTTTTCATTCATTTCATGGTTAAGGACACCGCTTATTAGTATTTTTTTATGGGTCTAGCACACGTTGGTATTCATATCCTGTAAACTTAGGGAATTTTTTTCATTCATTTCATGGTTAAGGACACCGCTTATTAGTATTTTTTTTTTATGGGTCTAGCACACGTGCTACAGGGAAGTCCCTAAAGCGCTACAGGAACAACACGTGTGCGGAGAAAGCGATTTACGTTGTTCTTGAATCGGTGTAGATTGTACTCGGTGGGCACAGTCCTGGGCAAATTATTCCAAAGGGATGATGTTCTTCATATAAAAGACTGCTTAAAAAGCGTTGTACGAGAAGTAACAAGCTGAATCTCATACGGATGTGAAGAATTAGCGCGACGTGTACTTCTAACATGCACCGCTCTGGGAGGAATTAAGCGGGCCACATCCTTCGAACACTTTCCATGAAAGTACTTGTAGAATAGGCTCAAGTCGCCAACCGTTCTTCGATGTTCCAGCGAATCAAGGCCGACGGTCAGTTCCGGGTCTCCAATCAGACGAACAGCTCTTCTCTGAATAGAATCCAACAAATGCAGTGTATGTTTGGGAGCGGAGCTCCAAAGATGGGAGCAGTATTCCATAGTTGGTCGAATTTGAGCTTTGTAAAGAATTAACAGTTGTTGTGGAGTGTAAAGCTTTCTGGTTCGAAATAATATTCCCAACTATTGAGAAGCTCTCCTTGCTATGCCTGCAACATGTTCATGCCACGACATATTTGCTCCCAAATTAACACCCAACAAATTAAGTAACGATGTTAGAGGAAGGGAGTGCCCCGACATAACAATGTCGGGTTCAGCAACGTTAACTTTTTTAGAAAAAACTGCCGCCTGGGTTTTTGTAGCGTTAAATTCCACTTGGTTACTGTCACCTCAAGATACAATTTCTTCCAGGTCTTTGTTCAGTTGAATGACTTCCTGCTGTCTGCGGATATTCGTCTGAGTAGCCGATGTCCGAGCGTTCAACGTGAATGAAGAGATAAGTGTACTGTCATCTGCAAAGCTGTAGATTAGATTCTCGGTCTTTTCCAGCAGATCGTTAATGTAAATGAGAAACAGAGTAGGAGACAGTATGGAGCCTTGGGGTACACCGGCGTTGATAGTGAAGGTGTTAGAAAGAAATCCGTCGACTGCCACTCGTAAAGAACGCTCTCTGAGGAAACATGAGAGCCACAAACAGAACTTTTCCGACATACCATAAGAACGTACCTTAGCCAACAGCCCATCGTGCCAAACAGGGTCGAAGGCCTTGGATATGTCAAGAATAACCGCTCGAGATTCTCCAAAGTGTCCAATTGCTTTGTTCCAAACATGTGTTACATAAGTCAGAAGATCTCCTGTTGATCTATTTTTTACGAAAGCCGTATTGGTGATCGCTAATAATGTTGAATCCTTCAAGATATTTTAGAAGATGCTGATTGATAGCCTTTTCCATGACTTTCGATATTTTTGAAAGCAGTGCGATTGGTCGGTAGTTATTTAGCAAGGTCTTCTTGCCTTTTTTAGGTATCAGTTGAACTGTAGCACATTTCCAGTAGGAAGGAAATATTCCCTTTCTGTAGGATAGGTTGAAAAGTCCACAGAAAACTGGTGTTAGTACCCTCGCACAGTTTTTAAGAACTATGGCAGGTATTCCGTCAGCGCCAGAAGCCTTTTGGTATCTAACTTCATCAGAATACGCTTTATGATACGCCTTCTGAAGACAACATCGGGCATCCTTGACTGCACTATGGGAATAGTAGGTGGTGTTTTTCCTTGGAAATCGACAGTAGAACGTGAAGCAAAGAGTTCAGCCAACAAGTTCGCTTTCTCAACAGGTGTCGTTGCAATAGAATTATCTGGCCGCGTGAGTGGTGGTATGGTGGATTTGGTGAAATTTTGACTAACTGCCTTAGCGACCGACCAAAAGGACCTTGAATTGCCGGGACAGGCGAGAAGTTTGTTTCTAATCCGTTGATTGTGTACCTCCTTGGTTTCGTCGCTTATTGGTATTTGATGGGTCGACACAAGCTTCTGAAATTAAAGGTGTGTTTAACAGGTTTCTATCACTTTCTTCAATATTTTCAGTAATACGAATGTGCGATAAAGAGAATTTCATTCGGAATTAGCACTATACACACTGTAATGCCATTGTGCTAAAGATTGAAAAATCTCAACATAATCTGAACACTAATTAACTGTTGTCATTGTTCTTTGCAATAAAAGATTACACAGAACCACAAAAAAACCTTTGTAGTAGAAAGGTAAGATACCATATATGTTTTTTGGTATGCTAAAAAACGAATCTGAGGTCAGAATTCACTCATCATCCAAGGATTTTGACATAGCCTTCAAAAAAACTCTTACGAATAAATTAAGACTGTAAAGGAGCACCATATCTATACGTATTTTTGGGTGCTAAAATCGAATCCAAGGTCAGACTTCACCCATCACGTCAATATTTTGGCATAACCTCAAAAATGGTCAGAATTACGTCTGTAAGTAAATTGAAAAATTAAATCAGACGGGCCACCATATTTATACGTATTTTTGGGTGCTTAAACTGAATATGACAGAAGAATTAACCTATTAAGTCAAGAACTTGAAATAACCTCAAAAAATCCCGTCCTTTCATTCACAGGTTGCTGGATTAAGATGAGTCCCCTAGCTTCTCGCCCACTGGATGCTTTATTAAAGTGATTCATCGATGGTGAGAGGCATGGGAACTCACTTAGATAAAAACCCCAAGGGTGAGAGGCGAAGGGAATTACTATAATAAGGCACATCGGATAAGAGGCCATGGAACTCACCATAATTCAGCATCCTGTGAATGAAAGTACTGGACTAATTGAGAATATGTCAAAATCCTGACCTATTAAAGTCAATTTTGTTGATATATTTGCTTTCAGCGACCCAAAATAAGTATAGATATTGCATTAGGTTATATTATGGTTATTTTTTAACGTTCTTCATGTAAGTTTCTTCTATTAGGTTATGTTGGGTTTAGAGCTCTTGGTGTAAAGTTCTTAGTGTAAAATTCTCGCATTAGCTTATGTATGTTTTTGGTGTAAGTTTTTTGTATTAAACTATGTTAGGCTTAAAGTTCCTGGTATAAAGATTTTGATATAAGTTGCTGTTAAGTTTAGTGTTCTTGGTGTAAATTTCTTGCATTGTACTGTGTTAGGTTTTAGAGTTCCTGGTGTAAAGTTTTTGGTGTAAGTTTCGTGCATTAGGTTATGTTAGGTTTAGATTTCTTGATGTAAAGGTGTAAGTTTTTTACATTAAACTGTTTTAGGTTCTGGTGTACAGTTCTTGCATTAGGTTATGTTAGGTTTAGAATTCTGGATATAAAGTTCTTCCATTGGGATGAGAGGCGAGGGGACTCATCTCCAGCAAACTGTGAATGAAAGGACTAGACTTTTTAAGGTTATTTTAAGATCCCGATTTATTAGGTCAATTCTTTTGGCATAATCGATTTAAGCACCCCTCTGTTCATTTAATTTTTTAATTAACTTACAGACACATTTATGGCCATTTTTTCTTTATCGTTCACCTCCCCGCTTGAGTAGGAATTTTACCATTTTTCATATCCTAAGGATATCGGCGAGGATGTCGTAATGGTGTTCTTGAGATGTTCTTTGAGGTTATGTCAAAATGCTGACGTGATAGGTAACTTCTAACCTTAGATGCGATTTAACAGGTTGACTGCCGATCTATATTTTTGAGTTTGTGGTTGACGCCGGTAAGATTTTTCCAAATATTTTTATTTTATTGTGGTAAATATGAATTAAAATGAGTCTTGGATGTGTTTTTCTTATGTGCCATTCAAAATATTAGAAAAAAAAAAATTTCACTCCGATCGGAGTAATCGGCATTGCAAGTGAAAATTTTTACTAGATGCCGAACACTCCGATCGGAGTGTCCAATTAAATAAGTAAAGAAATAATAAATCGAACTCATGAACTCAAAACATTTATTTCTAAACCATTTTTGTACATTTTTATGGTAATCCTCAAAGCAATTAAGGCAAAAACCTGGTTGTCCAGGGCACATTTTGCATTCATACACTGTTTGCTTTCTTATTTTATTTTTCCTGCATTCTTTGCATTCCTTTCTGCTTACCCGTTTTGTTTCTTTAGTTCCTTTTTTTTCACTAACAATTTTTTCTACTTTGCTAATGCTGTGGACATTTATTTGGCCTGGAGGAATTTGCGGCAAATTAGTAATTGGTCGTCTGGCTAGTAAATTTCTTATGACATCCAATTGGAAGTCATATAATCGTAACTGGTCAGACCGCGAATATTTATTGTACAAAAAATAGGCGTTTATCATGCTCATTTGCAGCACATGCATGAATAACTTTTTGTACCACCGAATGGTTTTACGGCTGCAAGTATAATATGCCATCATTTGATCCTGTCTATCTATACCGAACATAAAAGCATTATATCCAATGATTGCGGAAGGTTTTTCAGATTCTTGATTTCTTTTGTTTTTAAAAATGCCCATTTCGCTTCCAAATTCTGTTGAAATGTATTGAACATTGCGTTTATCGCGCCATTTTCCGACATGCACTCCATTCCAAAACATAGATTTATTCTCACCACGTTTTAAGTTTGCACTCATTACCTCTTTCGGATTATCTTTCCTCTCAGCTCTCAGCGTACCAGTGCAGTATGTATTTTGTTGAAGTAATTTCCTAGCTAAATTAACACTATTGTAAAAATTGTCTAGATAAACAGCATGTCCCACACCCAACTTTTCCTCCAATAAATGTAAAACAATCTTTTCAGTATGTCCGCTTCCACCATAAACATCTGTCGCACCTTCGTAGACACGAAATTTCAAAATAAGTCCATTAGGCTCTGTCAGCATGTATAACTTCATACCATACTTATGACGCTTATTCTTGATATACTGTTTAAACTGGAGACGACCCCGATAAAGTACCATAGCTTCATCCAAAGACAACTCTCTTCCAGGATAGTAAATTTCTCCCATCTTGTTGTTAAAAAAATCTGCCACAAATCTAATCTTTCCTAGCCGATCTGCCGGATCCATATCTGGAGATGTAAAATGCAAACACCTCAAGATAAGCAAAAATCTATTCCTTGACATGTATTTTCTAAAAACAGGTAGATTAAATAGCGGATCAGTTTTCCAATAATCGTTAAGACGGCTCAAGGATATTGTGCCAGTGTGAAGTAACAGGGCCAAAAAAATTTTTAGTTCGTCAAGAGTAAGATCTTTAAAATTAGTAATACGTGATTTTGTACTTGTTTCTGGGCGCAGCAAAACCTCGACTGCGTAAGAGTTCGTTTGTTCTACAATAGTTTGTAAAAAATCATCATCCATGATCGTTTCGAAAAAATCGATAGGTGCACCTTGTCCTGGAATTTGCACCAATAATTCCTGGGTTTTCTGGAACAAAATTTGTTTTTTTAACGCACCTCTGTCGTTCCATTTTATCTCATCAAGGTTAGGAAGAGTTTGATGTGGCCGAATAGGGTCTATAAAATTCTCTTCTTCGGACTCGGAGCTTGAATTTACATCACTATCGTCTGTGTCTGGTACGTAATGTTCGTCACTACTACCTCCGCTTTCTTCCAATAGCTGCAATAATTCAGTGTCAGTTAGCTTCTTTTTCTTATCATATACCTTTTTTTCATCACTACAATGTCTTTTTTTAATACCAGAAGGCCCAGGTTGATTGTCCATATTGTACGGCAGATTACAACCAAATCAAAAGCAAATCCGCGGAACCACTTAAGCACCTGTTAGAACTTGCGTTTTTAAGCAACGCCACCACTAGAAACACGTTTCATATACAACGCCGATGGAATACTAAAACGTTTCGTAAGAACGCATGTCGAACTCCGATCGGAGTAGACGGCGTTGGCGAAGAGACCCGACGCACTCCGATCGGAGTGGTCGGCAGTCAACCTGTTAAGCACCCTAAAATACGTATAGATATGGCGGATTACTCGTTTACATTTTTAATTTATTTGTGAACGCATTTTTGGTGATTTTCAAGGTGTTTTTTGAAGTTATGTGAAAATCCTTGGATGCTGAGTCAATTCTGACCTCGGATTCGTTTTCAGCACACCAAAAGACATATGGTATGGTATCTCACCTTTCCACTACAAAACTTTTTTTTGTGCTCCTGTGTTATCATTTCAATTTTACTATATTTTCTTTATAGTTTGTATACCTAAGTAGAAAAAAACAGGCCCTACGATAATAGCGATAAGAATAACGAACTTCAAATAACCTCTCATATAAGTTTCTAAATGAGGGAGATCGTTATCCTCAACAAACGTTTTTCTTATTTTGTTTCAATATTGCGTATGCTCCAAATGGTGGGCTCATGCTTTAAATAACGATAACAGCTGAGTCCTTATATTCAATTTCTTCCCTTTACTACTGCGCAAGCTCCAAACGGTGGACGCATGCTTTAAATAAAAATAAAGATAGTGACCCACCAAAATAAGCGTTGAAAAATCTCTTCATTAACGACGTTATAAAAAAGCTTATTTGAGAGATTCGTTCTTCTTCTCGCTATTGATAGGGTTTGTTTTTTTTTCTACTTATATATACAAGGTAGTAGGACAATACGTTAAAATTGAATTTATAATTTTTATTACCATTATACACTAACAACAATTAATTAGTGTTAGGGTTATGTTGAGATTTTGGAATCTTTGGCCAACGTCTTATTTTTGTATTCGACATGAGTCTTTCTAACCATGTTAAGATCGTCAAGATCAATGACTTGTCTGTCCGCTCAATAATCGCTCCTGATAATGCTGACATGATTAGCATAACCCGTGTCCAGCGTAAAAATAAAGCGTATGGTATAGTGTTAAAATAATAGTATACGAGGCTGTTTTGAAAAGTCCGTGTAAAGTCCGAGAGATAGCACCACCGGCGCGTATCGAGGTCATGTTTAGTTAGTAGCATCTCTTGAATGAACGCACACCAAGTTTCAGCCATATTGGTCTATTTCTTTGTGTTTGGCATTCGTGTGAATCAAGGAAGTCGAGTGATTTTCAAGAAATGGACGAAAAAGAATTTCGTGTGGTGATTAAATATTACTTTATGAAAGGCAAAACGCCTCAGGAGACTAAAGAGAAGCTTGATAAACATTATGGTGACTCTGCACCTTCGATTAGAACAGTTTATAAGTGGTTTCAAAATTTTCGGACTGGCCATATGGGCACAAGTGACGCTGAACGTTCTGGACGGCCTGTGGAGGTTACGACTCCAGAAATCTTTGATCAAATCTATGATATGGTGATGGATGACAGAAGAGTTAAGGTGCGTGAGATTGCTAGTGCTGTGGGCATCTCGACTGAACGGGTACAAAATATTTTGCATAAACATTTGGACATGAGAAAGCTATCCGCAAGATGGGTGCCGCGATTGCTCATGCTTGACCAAAAACGGAATCGTGTGAAGTGTTGCAAGGATGGTTTGCAGCTGTTCCAGAAGAATCCGGAGGACTTTAAGCATCGTTTCGTCACTGTGGATGAAACATGGATACATTACTATACTCCTGAGGCCAAACAACAATCTAAACAATGGGTTACCAAGGGGGAATCTGCACCAAAAAAGGCGAAGACCGTTCCTTCGGCCGGAAAGGTTATGGCGACTGTCTTTTGGGATTCGCAAGGGATAATCCTCATCGACTATCTGGCAAAGGGTAAAACTATTACAGGTGAATATTATTCAGCGTTATTGGACCGTTTGAAAACCGAGCTACAAGAAAAACGCCCGCGATTGGCCCGCAAGAAAGTCCTTTTCCATCACGACAACGCACCAGCACACACCTCAGCAGTTGTGGTCGCAAAATTAATGGAAATAGGATTCCAACTCGTTTTACATCCCCCTATTCTCCAGACTTGGCTCCCTCGGACTACTATTTGTTCCCCAATTTGAAGAAATGGCTGGCAGGACAAAGATTTTATTCAAACGAGGAGGTGATTGCAGACACTAATGGATATTTTGCAGACTTGGACAAATCCTATTATTCGGAAGGGATCAACAAACTAGAACATCGTTTGACGAAGTGTATAAGCCTAAAAGGAGACTATGTCGAAAAATAAAAAAGGTTTACCCCAAACACATAAGTAGTTTTTATTTTTGCACGGACTTTTCAAACCAGCCTCGTATGTCTGCATAAATGATTTTAGATGAGAACTAAAATTATTTTGCGGGTGTGATAGAATAAAAGCGAATCTGAGCCTTCACTTTTAACACAAATATAATGAAATACTACTAACTAAAATTAAATATATGTTTATAGAGGTTTCATAGTTTAGTGCAAAATATACTAAGTTTAATTTATATTTTATCATCGCACATTCATATTAACTTAGACATATTGAAGGAAGTGACAAAAACCTGATGGATACAACGTTAAATTATTAACTTTTTGTGTTATCTCATTAAATACTAATAACCGGGTGCTAATCATTCCCGTTCCATAGACATCAGCTGGTCAAATGGTAAATTAAAAAAAAAAAACCAGATAAGTGCAAGTTGAACTTGCACAATTAGTGTTCCGTACGATTGTTTTTAAAATAGAAAATTTTGTTAGGGTGGTATAAAATGATCAGTGACTTCACAAAACACACCCCAAATGAGTTTTCAATAAAGTTTTTTTTCCGATCCTTACTGAAAACTGGTGACCTTGAAATTTTGGTTTTTTTTCTGTACCAGATAAATTATTAAAGGTAATGATAATTTTCGTTCAATCTATACCCCGTGGAGAATATTCCAGGATTTTTTCAAAATTTTTTTGATCAGTACTTTTCGAGATAAGGTAGGGGACAGCGATTTTTCACGATTTTTTAAAAGTAATACGAAGAAACGTGTGCGCAAGTATTACATTATATATATATATATATATATTTTACTCGTGTTTTCACAAGCTTTCATTTGACACCACACTCGATGACCTAGTAAAAAAATTTTTTTTCACTTCCGATTTCACCCCTCAAGACGAATCCCTTAAGTCAAAATTTATGTTACGGTGATATAAAATGATCAGTGACTTCACAAAACACACCCCAAATACGTTTTCAACTAAGTTTATTTCCAATCTTTACTGAAAATTGATGACCTTGAAATTTCTGTTTTTTTTTATATACCAGATAAATTATTACAGATAATGCACTCGTGATAATTTTCGTTTAATCTACACCCTGTGGAGAATATTCCAGAATTTTTTCAAAATTTTTTGATAAGTACTTTCCGAGATAAGGCGGGTGGACAGCGATTTTTCGCGATTTTTTAAAAATAATACAAAGAAAAGTGCGTGCAAGTATTACATCATATATATATTTTTTACTCATGTTTTCATAAGCTTTCATTTGACACCACACTCGATTACCTAGTAAAAAAATTTTTTTTTCACTTCCGATTTCACCTTCCAAAACTACCCCTTAAGTCAAAATTTACCTTTCAAAACTACATGGCTCTGATGAGGCCATCAATTCCTATATTACTACCAAATTTCAACTTTCTATGACAAATAGTTTCATAGAAAATCGGGTGTGACAGACAGACAGACAGACGGACAGACGGACAGACGGACAGACACTAACAAATCTACTTGGATCTTCGTAATATACTTTCAATTTTTCGATTTTTTTTTTTAAACAACAAAAAAGAAAACAAATCACAAAATAACACAAAAACGAAACTAGGAAAAGAAACGAAGTTGTGTTCATTTCTCTACTTCAATAATATGAGTGTTGTATGATAAGTACCCGGCCTCGGCCAGAGATAGCGCAACTACTATCCTAAAAATTATATTTTTCGTAAACATTTTTTCAAGGAACAAAAAAATTCAATAACAAAACGAAAAATCTAGTTCTTAACGAAGACATAATTTTAATTACTTTTGACGTCATTTTTTTTCCCCTAGTCTGCCAATACCACACACACAAACCTTACAATACCTCCATGAGTTAATTAGAATCAATGACCTCGCGGAAGAAATTATTTATGAATACTTAATTTTGGCTAAACTTTGCATAGAACAAAATTATTTTCATTGCAATAACCAATTTTTTGTTCGAACAGAAGGCACAGTTATGAGTAATTACTTATTAGCATTCCTGGCTAATTATTACATGACTAAGTTTGAAACCAAGCCAAGGGGTCAAGAATTTAGGTACTTTTCAAAGGTGTGGTATAGGTATGTGGATGATCTATTTGCGATTTTCCATATAAGAAAATCAAATGTAGATGATTTCGTTTCTAAATTAAATAGACGATACAATTAGATTTACTTGTGAGAAGAACAAACAGTTACCATTCCTGGATATTTTAGTTATTGAAAGTAATAACAAATTAGAATTTGACATCTACAGAAAAAACACTGTAATAGATAGATATATTTCTAACGATTCATTGTACAACATTCCCACATTCCCTTCGAATGAAAACAGATTCAAAAATGAAAGGAATCGTATGAAGAATATAGCCAGGAGCAACGGTTATGATGAAAACTTATTAAACAAGTTAATAAATATAGGTCCGTCAATAAGTTTTGAAAGCGAAAATGAAACAAGATGAATTAATGAGTCGAAATACATGTATTCTTCAGTATAATCTCCCTTAAGCTCAATACAGTTTTTCCAGCAATTTTCCAATTCATTTTCCCCATCTCTGAAGTGGTTTTTCGGAAGACACTCAAAATACCCATAACTTGCTGAAAAATGGTTCCTACGTAGAAGTCTTTTGAGGTTTGGGAGCAGATGGAAGTCAGACGGAGCTAGATCTGGCGAATATGGTGGATGTTCCAACAATTCGTACTTTAATCGGACCAGTTTTGCCGTTGTGAAAGCACCTCGGTAAGCAGGTGCAGTGTCATAATGAAAGATGATTTTTTTCTTCTATAAACCGGGCCTTTTCTCACGAATTTTCTGATCCAGCTGGTCCAAAAAATTGCAAATAATACTCGCCTGTGATTATTTTACCGGTTTGAAGGTAATCAATTAACAAAATTCCTTTTGCATCCCAGAAAATTGATGCCATAATTTTTTTGGACGACTTTGACCACTTTGGCTGCTTTGGAGCTGAACAACTGAGCTCAGTCCACTGTGCGGTTTGTTGTTACAGTTCAGGATCATACTAGTAAACCTAAGTCTCATCCATAAATACAAATCGACGCACAAAATCAGTTTTATTCTTTGTGAAACGAGCCAAATGTTGTTTAGACAGTTTCTCTCGAGTGCGTTTTTGTTGCGATGTTAGCAAATGCGTCATCTATTTTGTGAATAACTTCTCATACCCAAAAAATTAGTTAAGATCTCATGCACTGATTCATGTGAGATGCCTATAGCCTCAACTAAATTATCCATGGCTAATCGACGATCTTCAACTACCATATCTTGTACTTGCCCAACAGTTTCATCAGTTGTTGCAGTTTTTGGACGTCCTGAACGTAGATCATCATTGACGCTTGTACGACCACGTTTAAACTCTAGAGTCATCTATGAACAGTTGGAAATGAAGAAGCAGACTCCTTTAACATTTTCACTGACTTCGCATGGATTTCAGTTGCGGATAAACCTTCTAAAACAAAGAATTTTATCACTGCACGATTTTCGATTTTTTCCATTTTTAAAAAATATTCAAACACTTTAACCAGCTGCAAATCGACTTGAAATTATGTTCATATGACAGATGAAGCTTCAAAATGGTGTTCAATATTTGGTTCAAGTGATGTTCCATAGGAGTCGCTTTCAAAACTTATTGGCTGGCCGGAGACACACATGTCAAATACTCGTAATTCGTAATTTTTGTAATAAGACGAAATATGTTTCATGACCATTCAATCCAAAATATATCAAGGAAAGCTATTTAATCAGGTAGGTTTCACGTTAGTCTATAAGTCATCAGAAAACTTTGAAAAATATCTTAGGAAGTCCTAAGGATAAAATCTACGAAAGTGAAAGAAGTTTATATAGTAATATGTGAGTTATTTAAAGAATATTTAAACAACATTTAGCTCATTTGAGATACGATAGATCCGGAACTTGGCGGTAAATCTCTGTAAGATGCATTGAAAGTCCTAGTGTATAAATGTCTCTATGAGGGAAAAATACCAAAAAAATGGTGTAATTCGGAGTTTATACTTCTCTTTAAGAAAGGCAGTAATAGTTATATCGAAAATTATCTATCCATATCTCTTCTGTCGCACTTATATAAGATCCTTACTAAAATCTTAACCAATCGCCTAACAGTAAAACTAGATTTCTATCAATCTGTGGAACAGGCGGGCTTCAGAAAGGGATTTAGCACGATCGACCACTTCTATAACTGTAACAGAGAAATGTACAGAATATAAGGTACCAATACATTTGGCCTTCATGGATTTTCATAAGGCATTTGATACTGTTGAAACCTGGTCAGTTCTAAAATTCCTAGAATATATTCCAGATATATAAAAATAATATAAAACATCTATACAAAGCATCTATACATACTAAAATTGACGAAACAACTGTCACTAATACCATACCTTTAAAAAGAGGAGTGCGACAAAGAGATACTATCTCATCTAAATTATTTACGATGACCCTTGAAGACGTTTTTAAAGAGTTAAATTGGGATGAGAAGGGTATCAACATCGACGGCACTAGACTGAGTCACCGTAGGTTTGCAAACGACACAGTAGTGAGAGCTAATAACACCAATGAGCTACAGAAAATGTGGAACCAGCTGAATGTGGTCTCTGCAAGTGTAGGTCTTAAAATGAATTTCAAAAACAAAACTAAATTTATGAGTCCTGAAGATACCCACATACAGATAGAAAATAACTTCATAGAACGGGTCGACGAGTATATCTGACAGCATGCAGAAATCACCAGGCGCATACGGATGGCATAGACAGCTTTTGGGAAATTAAGATATATCTTAAAAAGCACTACAGTATACATAGACCTAAAAACTAAAGTCTAAAATTCCTGTGTTCTACCGGTCAGCACATATGGACTGGAAACGATGTGTCTCACTAAAGCATTTGTTAAAAAGCTCGTGACTTCACAGAGAACGATGAAGAAAAGCATGCTTCGTATCTCCCTTAGGGATAGAAATTATAACGAGAAGATAAGGAGACGAAATAAAGTCACTGACATAACTCTCGAGTTGGCAAATATCAAGTGGCGATAGGCAGGTCATGTGGCTAGGTCATGTGGCTAGGATATCTGAAGACAGATGGGTGTGTAGGATTACGGAATGGAGACCCAGAGCGGGCAAGCAGTGGTGAAGTGGACAAACTTAGGTTGAGAGAAGAGATCCGAAAAATCAAGCATTTCCAAACATGCTCCTGAACATAATCATATAGTAATATTAAATAATTGAAGGTTAATTAAAAATGTATCTGATTGGAAATTATTAGACGCATAGGGAAGTATTGAAATTATAAAATGGGAAAATAATTTAAATAAGGACAATTCCTCTATACTTGTGACTTAACTGAAACTAAATCGTCTCTGCGTCGTTCGATTTTGCTGGAGGAAATCATAATTTTAATATAAACAGTCAAGCACAAGAATAAAGTAATTGGTATAGTAGTGACAAGTGTTGTAAATGTAATATGGAATCTTTTACTTCTCCTATTAAGAGGGAGTTATGCATTCGTGAAGAAAACGGCTCCATTATTGTGACATCTCTTTATGTTTCACGATTCCTAGGTCTCAAATTTTCGGTGATACGATAACTCTTGAACGAAATAAGATATCGATTTTAAATTTGGTATGTATGTAATACTTGAAGTAGGAATAGAATTTACAGTTTTTGAACATTATCGCTTCAGATGAAGGGGTACAAGTCAATAAATTTTGTATAATTTCAATAGTACTATGACAAATTTTCCTGACTTTTGGTTGCGATAATAAACAAATTTGATTATTTATAGTTAAACATATAAAAGGGTAAATAGATGGAGCAATCTATCGTGTAAAATCCCCTTGAGATCCTTAGAGTCAGGGAACCTGAAAATTACGTTATTTTTCCTTATTTCCAATCCTAACACAAATAGTATGTATAACTATGTGGTTATAGAGTGACTTCAAAAAAATATACTACTTTAAAATTTATGTTTATTTCGAAGTCAAGGCCATACGAGCCGAAGACCTCCAATGCTCCGTCCTCTCCTCTCATTGATTCTATATCTTTACCGCCAACATTCTCAAAATGGACCAAACCTCCTTCTTCACCATCAAGTCCACCAGAATCATCGCCAACGCCATCTATATAAGTTGGAAAATCCAACTAAACCGAGCCAAGACACAAGCCATCATCTTCACCAAATCCGTAAGCCCCACGCCAACCTGCCTTACCTTCTATGACAATGGACCAACAGCATTAAGTACCTGGAATGGTTTGAAATGTACATTTATAGACGCCTTTTTCGAATCTCCTGGGTATAGAAAATAAAAAAACACAGAAGTACTGGAAAGAGTGAACAAAATGAACAAATTACTAACAACCATAAAAATAAGACAAACTCAATACTTCAGACATATAATGAGAAGCCCAAAGTGTGAATTGCTACGTCTAATTATTGAATACAAAATACAGGGCAAACGAGCAATCGGAAGACGATAGAATTCTTGGCTGAAGGACATGAGAAGATGTTTTGGATGTGCTTCGAGTGATATTTTTCGAGCAGCAGTTCGTTTAGCTATATGGATCGCCAACCTTCGTGAGGAGACGGCGTTGTAAGACGAATAGTCATGAAATATGTTTAGTTCTCAACTGTCTTAAATTCCATACTGTAAGTTAAAGTATCTTAACCCTTAGATACCTTAAGTTTTTGCCCTATTTATATAAAACCCTTACCTAAGTTAAGCTACTTAGATTATTAACATATGCGCGTATCTTAAGATCTAAATTATATAGCGATTTCATTTCATCTCATGTAACAGTAGTTAGAGGGCCTAACACTGCCTTGTTTGTCAATAAAGGAAATCTGAAATTTAACTTGTAATTGCAGGAGAAGTACTAGAAAAATGCCTTTACCAATTTTTTTTGCAGTTGTTGAAGTACCCTTTTTACCCTTATTGATAAAGAGATATCTCGAATTGTTGTAAAAGAAGACACAAAAATTTTAACGTCTAAAAAATCTTATAAGGTTCATTTCGTGCCTGGAATATGACGAGGAAGGCAAATGCCATATATTAAGGTATTGAGCCAGCCATTTAAAATCCTCAGTAATGCCAAGAATTCAATATTAACTTGAGTATGCATATTCATTTCAAGCTAAATCGTACATTTAAAAAGGCGGAAGTAATTTCGCCGAAATGCCTAAATTAATAGCAGCGGAAGGTCAAATAATTTTACGCGAATTTTTGAAAAGAAAATAAATATTTCTGCGAGTGTAGCCATAAAGATGATGGGAGAAACCGTCGTGACTATGCTACATCAACTGTGTAATGTCATAGGGAAGCCGAAACATTGGTGTTAAGTTGCATTTATACCCTTTCATAAGAAGGATTCCCTTTGGATTGCAGCAACTATAGAACTATCGCTCTTGTATGACACGCTGCTAAGATGTTACTCTGAATCCTAAATGAAATCCAAAATTTTGCTGCTGCCGCAAGTATCTATCAAACAAACACAAGCTTCATTCCAGGAATAGGGACTAGAGAAGACATTCTCAACATAGGCTAGATAATAGAAAAAGTCAGGGAATTCCAAATAACAAGCTATATCTGTTTCATAGACTACTTTAAACCTTTCGACTGCAAACAATGGAACAAACTCTGATCGATTTTAATTAGCACAGGACCACCTATACCTCTTGTAAACCTTATACGATCCCTGTATGAGAACACAAATGGCAAAATTAAACTAAATAATTCTTTTTCCGATCCCTTTAACGTAGAAGCCGGCGTCAGACAGGACTGTATTCTGTCACCTTTACTTTTTAACATATATAGTGAACATATAACGAGGTCTGTTTTGGATAGTTGGAGTGGGGGTGTCATAATCGATGGAAAAAAGCTAAGTAAACCTTAGATATGCGGATGATATTGTTATACTTGAAACGTCAATACAAGACCTAGAATCAATTATGAAGCGCCTGGAAATTACTAACAAAAACTATGGATTAACAATTAATAGAAAAACCAAAGTAATTATTGTTAGTCGTAATGAAGATCTGTCACGCATAAATGAAATTGCTGGTGGCTGTGAAGCGGAAGTAAGAAGACGTTTGGCTATGGCTAAAAACTCGACGATCAAACTCACTAAGGTCTGGAAAGTTCCAGCTGTCACAAAAAACACAAAGTTAAGATTGCTATCCAACTTAATATTCTCCATAGTAACTTAGGCATCACTGACTAAAGACGAATCGATACTTTGGACACGTGGGCATATCAAAAAATGCTCAGCGTATCATATACCGAACATCGTACTAATGTATCTATTCTTGAAGAGCTTAGTATAAGTGACCGACTTCCAAACAGAATGAATAGACAGTACCTCAAATACCAATACCGAATACCGTACTATCGTATCTATTCTTGAGTTTAATATAAATGACCGACTTTCAAAGTATTAATAGACACACATTATGAGGAAAGTGGATGCCATGGAAAACCTTGTAGTAACGGGGAAGATAAAAGGTAGAAAGTCAAGAGGACGGTCTCTCCAACAAGATGGTCCGATCAAAAAAGATCTCTTCTTGATATGGGTATGCACGAGTCAAGTCAGGTCGCACAAGAACCAGATGCCTGGAGAATGACTATTGAAGCAGCAACAGCATAGTGTCACCGATACTCCCATAGGGGTGAAAGGATTAAGAAAGCCAGAGTGCCTTCTAGTTGTACGTGGGTTAGTCCAAAAGTTCTGGACCTAAAGAAAACGCAAGATTAAATTTTGCTACATAGCCACCTTACAAATTAATAGATTTAGTTCAAGGTCTTTTCAACTTTTTACTAGCCTCATTACAATTAAATTTATTCAATTCTGCAATATAAGCGTTAGTCTCAGGATTAACTTTATTATTCGAAGTGAATCTTCGCCCAGCCAGCCATTTTTTCATGTTTGGAGACAAGAAGTAATCACTGGGAGCCAAATTTCACGAATACGGTCGAATCAGGTTATCTATGAGCACAACACCAAGAGAATCTCAAAAAGCCATAGTCATAAATTTTGGGTATACTTTCACCAGCCCCACCCACTATTTCGACTGCTTCTTTATCTGCTGCATGTAATAATAAATCCGTGTTTCATCCACCCAAAAAATCCTTTATTTCTTACCGGTGGCCCGCGGCGACAACAAAGAATTTTTTGGGCGCCGGCTGAGTGTCCATAGCTTTTTACTTCAGGTTTCTAGGGTTAGTGAAGGTTTGGGCATATCGTATTATTTTTGTTATTGGCTTTTTTCCTTTTTTTTGATTCCTTCATTTATTTATTGATGTCTTCACCTTTTTTAGTTGCATTTTTCTTCGGCTTGGCTGCGATTATTCTTCCAATATATTTTCGTAAGGGCTTGATATAATTGCCACAGTTTTTTGTACAGAATTTTTTGTAATGTTAGGCATAAAGATTTTACAATTTTTTTTGCAGTTTTAGCGTTAAATACCGAAGTAGACGGCTCACTATTTAAATGTGGTAATCTATTCGGAGACATCAGGTTGCTGAGCAATTTGTTTGTTTTCATTCTTGATAGTAATAAAAGCGTCTTGTAAGATCGATGTGCTTCCATTACTTGAGTTTGTTTGAAAGAGAGAGTATTTATATTTTCAGCTGCTTTAAACAAATGTTCGGGAAAGACGTTTTGGTCCACAGGTCAAACTCGTCGTTATAAAACGTTGAAGAAAATCACTGGAATTATTAAACAAGTCTAAACCCTCTTGAGAAATGTTCATTCGAATGCGATTTTGGTCAATTGTTCACAAACGCGGCACCCATCGAGCGGAAATCTTTTTCGTATCCAAAGCATCGTGTAAAATGTGGTCGATACAGTCTAGCGAGATGTTCGCAATGACAGCGACCTCGCGTACTTTGTGTAGACAAACATTTAGTACGCTATTGTAAATTTTTGTCATAATCTCGTCGGTTGTAGAGGTTTTTGTGCGTCCTAAGAGTTTATCTTCTTGAATGGATATAAGACCATGTTTAAATTCAGCAGCCCACTTTATAATCATCGAAAACGAAGGGGAGAATCATTTAATGTAACATTTAATTCTGTTTGAATGTCCGTAGAAGTTAAAGCTTTTAAAACTAAATATTTTGTAACAACTCGAACTTTTTGGAAAATCTTCAAACTTGTTTGCTTATACGATCACTACAAAATACAAAAAGACAACCAAACACACGTGTCTCAAACTTCACCGCATGCCATCTAGTAGATAACACTTAACAAATTTCATAATAATTTGTTTATCTTGACGCCAGATATGTGTCAGGCCAAGAATTTTTAGAAAGACCCCCGGAAATATTTCTCGTAAAAAAGATTACACTTAGAATACAGCAACGTTTTTACTTACTCCAGTCAAATAAGTTACCTGATTAAACCATTAAATAATAGAATGTTACAACAAACTGCACTGGTTATACACCGTAGTTCATTAGTACGTTATGAGACAATTTTTAAGAACCTGGTGGCTTTTTTCTCTTTCCCAGAGTTCATTCTTCGTTGAAAGAAAAGCGATACGACTCCACTGATGCTGTTTAAACCGCACCGACCACGACTCTGACGAAGAGCACAACGATTGAAATAAATTATTTTAATATAATTATAATTGGCATAGATCTAATTTTCTATTAAAAGTTGGTATCTTCTTGGACAAAGAGTGTAAATATAGACATCTGGTCAAATTTTACTTAGAAAATACGCTCTCAACTGTTTTATAATAAACCTTTACAATAACAGGACGTCCCATCATTTCTAATTAGGAATTATTACCTAGTAAGATTTAAATAAAAGTATAATATATAAACTTCAGGTAACCCAAAGAGCAATGAAGAGGAGAATGCCAAATATTAGACTCCAAGATCGTATTCCTAACATCGAGATACGAAGAAGATCAGAAGTGACATATGTAATACAAGAAATAGGTATATTAAGGTGGAATTGGGCTGGGCATATCGCAATAGACGGACACATCGTATGATTGAATGAAGGCCTAGAGAATATAAAAGATGCAGAGGTAGACCACAGACGAGATGGAAGGACCACATAAAAAGATTAGCGGGGCACGATTGGATGCAAAAGGCAAGCAACAGAGCTCAGTGGAGACAACTTGGGGAGGCTTACATCCGACTATGGATGGAATATGCTAAGATGATCAAAATGATGAAGTTTTAATGAAGAGCTTATATATTACCAAAAAAATCAAGCTCGAGACACAACGTGAATCGACAAAACTAAATTTTACTTTTTCGCTGACATTACCTCTTCCCAACCAAAGCAACTGGATAAGAAAATTTAAAGCTTGCCTTCAAAAGATAAATCAGCCGAATCTGCTCACTACATATATTATATTAAATCTTACAAGACAATTAAAAATAGCACTCGTAATCCCCATATGTCACTTCTTTTGAATAATTGTCACATTTCACATGCCATCATTCATCAGATTTTTAAAACTTTGTAACTGTCATTTTTGTAACTCTCTATCACTAGTTTTAATGATATAATTTTTAGCTGTTAAAGATGTACATTTTGCAAATAAACTATGTGGTAAATTATCTTTGTACTAGTGCTGATCATGAACAATCTCATCCTTTGCAATAAGTCGACGGCCTCAGGCCCGTTTCTACAGTCCTTCTTTGAGATGCTTTTAAACCATTCAATTTACATTAAGAGATGGTTTTCGTTTGACACCAAAAAAAAAGTACCGTCCTTTCAGTTAGAAAGCTCAAAGGCTGACTTGAGAATTCCTATAAAGCATTTTTAGATTACATTTGTAATAATCATTTATGTCAAAAATATTGTTCAAAATGTGTAATATTTTTTTTGGTATTAACTTTAAAGTCTTGCCTAGTGAATATAGTAGATACGAGGTGTGGCTAAGAAATAATCGGACTGATTTTGTTACACCGATAATCTTGGTGCCACACGTTTGGCAATGGTGGGGCGTTGAACTTGAATACCCCCAGTACTTTTTCCGCCATTTTAATGACCATGCAGTTCACAGTTCGGCTGCAACCCTAGTTTAAAACGGATAGTGTATTCGATCCGAGTCGTAAAAATGCTGATTTTCACTGTTGGACAACGAGTTAACGTAAAATTTCTCGTTAAACTTGGAAAGTCTACTACAGAAATATTAAATTTGCAAAAAATGTATGGTGATGATAGCTTATTACGAACTTAAGTTTTCGAGTGGGTAAAACGATTCAAAGATGGCAGAGAAGACGCCACAGACGATCCCCGTATCCACGAACTGCAAAAACAGACGATAATATTGAAAAAACAGGTAAGATCATTAGAGAAAATCGACGTCTGAGTATTAGAACTGTCAGTGACTTAACAAATATTGAGAAAGAAAATTTTACATGACAGTTTTAACATGAGCAAAATCTGTTCAAAGTTGCTACCGAAAATCATTTCTATTGATCAAAAGCAAGCTCGAATGACCATTTACTGTGACACTCTAAAAAACATTGAATCTGACCCAAGCTTTTTAGGAGTAATAACATGGGATGAATTATGGTTTTTCGCATATGACCTGGAAACCAAGCACCAATCCATGTACTGGAAAAGCTCAAACTCACCGAGGAAAAAGAAAACGCGGATCAGCAAACCAAAATTCAAAGCAATGATGACGATATTTTTTGACATCCATGGGATTGTTCACATTGATTGGGTGCTTGAAGGTCAAACTGTAAATCAAGTTTATTATAAACAGGTTTTAACCACGTGTGGGAGGAAAAAGACCTGAAATGTGGAAGAATCGATCTTGGACCCCCTACCAAGACTTTCAGTCAAGGATTTTTGGGCGAAACATGGAATCTTCGTGTTGGAGCATCCACCCTACTCACCTGACCTTGCTTCATGTAACTCTTTTGTGTTTTCCAAAATAAAAAGTGCGCTGAAAGGAACCGGTTTTGAATCCGTTCACACAGTGAAGAGAAAAGCGATGGAGGTTACGATGTACATGTCAAAAGACGATTTGTAATAATGGAAAAAAATTCCATTGTTACAAGACAGACAAACAGACGACATAAAAAGATTAGCGGGACATGATTGGATGCAAAAAGCAAACAACAACTCACTGGAGATAACTTGGGAGGCTTACATCCAATTATGGATGGAACTAATGATGTTGATGATGAATCTCACAAACTATGATTTCACATCGATAAAACACACTACAAGAAATAAACAATTTTTTATTCAGTTTCAGATTGCTACTCAATATTTTTAGTTTGTACTTGCGTTTGGTCCGTTATTAAATATAACTGTATAAGCTACTTTAATACTATACTAATACTTTCTTTGTGAATAATTTTACCAGCTATTAACACCAGAACACTTGGAGCTCCTTATATGATATCATTGATTTTATGACTGGAATTTCTAATATTCTTTCATCAGAAAAATAAATTTTTGCAGACATATCAAAGAATTTTCATATAAATTGTTACCCATACGAAAATAAAATTTCATGTCCTTGTGTTTTTGCTATTCATAGTAAGTGTTGCATTATTAACTTGTCTACCCGTGGGAAAGTGAATGAATATCAATAAATCGGATCACCAACTTTAAAAGCCAGAAGAACAGGATCGTATTTTACTAGAAAATATTTTTTTATGTAATATAAGTACATACGAATAGACAAAAATGTGATCTCTTATTAAGATACAGAAAAATGTATTTGGACGAATAATATTTTATGTTCTAACTCAGTTAAATAAAAATCTCTTTAGCATTGTTTTGGGGATCAATAATAACCTAGTTACTGCTGAAACTAAAGCTGCTAAACATTTTGGAGAATACAAATGTTATCAAAGAAAAAATCAGTGCCCATCCTGGAACGAAATTATCAAGAGCACCAACCATGTTTCTCAAGCCTGTCACAGCAGACGAAATTATTAAATTATAATAATACGCAGGCTAAAAGCAGTTAATCATGTGGGTTTGATGGAGATGAAACAAAAATTGTTAAAAATATCTGTCAGGATCTTCCATCTAGAAGTGCTTATAAACTATATCTAAAGATGAATTTATATCTGTATCAGTCATAAATGACCATTTTTATCTGTCAAATTAAGCACTGAAGTTCCGTTTTCAAAATATGTTATACGATTAGATATGGAAAATTATCGACCAATATCTATCCTACGTATCTTCTCAAAAATTTTTGAAAGTCTTTTTAAGGATATTAAAATTTATAAATCGATTCAATTTGATCGATAATAGCCAGCATGAATTTACAACATCTATTTTCACGTATACTGCAGGTTAGGAACTTGTAGACTATATTCATGACCAAATTGAGAAGGATTACGTCATTATCTGACTTTTTTTTGACCTCTCACATACCTTTGACCCACTCAATTTGGACATTGTTCAAGAAAAATCACACACTTTCATTTTCAATAAATAGAAGATTACAAGTAAAAATCGGTGAACAGTTTCTACAGAACTATCATCTTCACCATCTAATCTGAAGTACTCCCAGATATAACAGAGGAGGAAATACCAGCTGCATTGAACCAAAAGAAATACAATAGATGCCCTAGAGAAGACCAAGTCACTGTAAAAATGCTGAAACTTGGCGGTATATCTCTGAAAGATGCAGTGAAAGTCCTACTAAATAAATATCTCTATGAGGGAAAAATACCAACAAAATGGTAATTCGGAGGTTATACTTCTCTCTAAGAAAGATGATAATACTGATATCGAAAATTATCGACCCATATATCTTCTATCGCACTTATATAAGCTCTTCACAAAAATCTTAACCAATCGCAACAGCAAAACTAGATTTTTATCAACCTGTAGAACAGACGGGCTTCCGAAAGGGGTTTAACACTATCGACCACCCCTACACAGTACGTACTCTGATAGAAAAATGTACAGAATATAAAGTACCAACACATTTGGCCTTCATTGATTTTCATAAGGCATTTGATACTGTTGAAATCTGGTCAGTTCTAAAATCCCTATCGAATGCAAAAATAGATTCCAGATATATAAAAATAATAGAGAATATCTATAAAGAAGCATCTTTGCATATTAAAATTGACGAAACAACTGTCACTAACAACATACCATTAAAAAGAGGACAGGGACAGGGAGATACTATCTCACTTAAAGTATTTACGATATACCTTGAAGACGTCTTTAAGGAGTTAAATTGGGATGAGAAGGGCATGAACATCGACGGCACTAAAGTGAGTTACCTTAGGTTTGCAGACGACATAGTAGTGATAAATAATAATACCAATGAGCTATAGGAAATGTTGAACCAGCTGTATGTGGTTTCTGCAAGGGTAGGTCTTAAAATGAATTTTAAAATAATTAAATTTATGAGCCCTGAAGATATCAACATGCAGATAGGAAATAGCTCCATAGAACGCGTCGACAAGTATATCTACTTAGGTCACAGTATTGGGTGTGACAAACAGACAGCGGAACACTAAAAATAAAGTTTCTCATAAATTAACTTTTAGAAATATACAAGCGTAAACTGCCCGAAAATTACTATCACACAATACTCGCAAGGGAAGTAAAGGGTGTTTTTTATAGAGGTATAGAACTTTGAAATGGAATAAAACAAAGATGAATTTTTTAAATTGACATGAAATTGACTTTATTCGAAAGATAATCTTCTGGCATTATAATTTAAATATGACTTCTGGCATATGACCGCCACGGCTGGCTCGGACGTAGTCTAATCTGGAGGTCCAATTTTCGATGACTTTTTCCAACATTTGTGGCCGTATATCGGCAATAACGCGGCGAATGTTGTCTTCCAAGTGGTCAATCGTTTCGGGCTTATCGGCGTAGACTAGCGACTTCACATATCCCCACAGAAAATAGTCTAGCGGCGTTAAATCGCACGATCTTGGAGGCCAATTCACGGGTCCGAAACGTGAAACCATGCGGTTACCAAACGTTTCCTTCAATAAATCAATTGTGGTACGAGCTGTGTGACATGTTGCGCCGTCTTGTTGAAACCATAGCTCCTGCACATCATGGTTGTTCAATTGATGAACGAAAAAGTCAGTAATCATGGCTCTATAGCGGTCACCATTGACTGTAACGTTCTGACCAGCATCGTTTTTTTAAAGAAGTACGGACCAATGATTCCACCAGCCCATAAAGCACACCAAACAGTCAGTTTTTCTGGATGTAACGGGGTCTCAACATACACTTGAGGATTATCATCACTCCAAATACGGCAGTTTTGTTTATTGACGTATCCATTCAAACAAAAGTGAGCTTCATCGCTAAACAAAATTCGCTTATGAAAATCGGGATCAACGGCAATCTTGTTTTGGGCCCATTCACCGAATCTACGCCTTGCTAGGTGATCGTGTGGCTTCAATTGTTGCACGAGTTGGATTTTGTAAGCACGCAAACCAAGATCTTTCCGCAAAATCTTCCATAAAGTGGATGAACACATATCCAATTCCTGTGCACGATGGCGGATAAACTGATTCGGGTCTTCCTCTACGCTACGCTCTACAGCAGCAATGACTTCTTCTGTACGCACTGTACGACGTCTCTCTGTGGATGCGTATTATCATTTAGAGTAAACGTGGTGCGAAAACGTTCCATAGTTAATCGAATTAATTGCTCTGATGGACGATTATGTTGACCGTAAAATGGACGTAGTGCGCGATACGTATTTCGAACAGAACCATGATTTTCAAAATAAATTTGCACAATTTGGGAGCGTGGTTCAGGCGTCAGTCTATTCATGTTGAAATGCCAAACCAAACTAAACATAAATCACTTGACAGCTGACAAAATGGCCAAAAAGTTAAAAAAGTGTGGCCAACTTAAAGTTCTATACCTCTATAAAAACACCCTTTACTAGTTAAATAGTTTTGCCAATTTTTTCAATACGGCTCTGATATGTTTATAGCAATAATGTAAGTATTTTAAGCTAGTATTATGTTAAGTTCTTAGTTAAAATTTTTTCTCACGTACGTCCTTTCGCAGGACTTAGCTACGTGTTGAGACAATATTTAAATGTCAATAGCATTGTTTTGGGTTTATCGTTAAGTTATTTGCATGTGAACGTGTATGCGATTTTAACGTAAATACAGTTCTATGAAAAGGTTCTCAAGATAGTCTATGGTAAAACCTTTATTTTTCTTTGATTTTAGATATTTATTCAAGACAACAGATTTACATACAAGCTAATAATACAGAGCATACTGATCGATTTGTAACGACTAATTTCTCTCTTTTTATTTTTATGACCTCTTTGTGAAATCCAGAAAAATGTCTTAAGAACTCACCATTTTGATAAAATTATCTTGGACAAAAATAAATTTATAATAAAAGACTGTTTTTAGTCAATTTCCACTGGTTTATTTAAATTGCGATGACGCGTTTCGCTGTCGATGCAGCTTCTTCAGATCTACATTTTACAATGTCAAGTTAGGTTTAATGTTCCCAATTTTATATAATTTCTTAATTATAATATTACACCTAATTAAATTAGATTGATAGTATTGAAAAACCCACACAGATTTGGAATTAGGAGAATAAATTCAATAATGGTGAATTGCTTAAATCCACCTGGTCGTTGAGTAAAGTACCTGTAGTCCTTAATCGATTTATTTGCATTGTCTCGAAAAGGTTTAGTCTTAAACCTTTTTGTTGGGTGTGTAAAATTTTGAAATTCTTGTTAAATGTGTGATTTTCTGTTAAAAGATGATATGTTGAATTAGATTTTCTATGGATGAAACTTTTTTCGTGTTCTGTAATTCTTTGTATAAATGTACGTCCCGTTTGTCCTATGTATGTTTTAGGACATAACCCACATGTTAATTGATAAACCCCTGATTTATTGTCTTTATTGATTTGTGGTTTGTAGTTTTTAAGATATTTTCCTATAGTATTGTTAGTCTTGTAAGCTATGTTGATATTTTTTTGATTTAAAAATTTCCCCAGTGTTTCCGTTGGTTTGCCGAAATAGGTTAAGCGTTTAATTGTGGTATTTCTGTCCTTAAAACGTGGGTATATTTCTGAGATTGCCTTGTTTCTAAGTTTTTTCCTAACGATATTATTGATTAAAGTAACAATTTGTTAACGGCTACTTGTTTTATGTAGTTTAATTCTTTAGTAAAATTTTCCTCTGATAAGGGGATATTAGTTAGTCTGTGAATAAAACTATGATAGGCTGCGAGTTTATGATGGTTAGGGTGGTGAGAACTATTGTGAATTGTGGTATCTGTATGACAAGGTTTGTGATATATTGCAAATTCATGTTTTTTCCTGGTTTTACTGATTGTTAAGTCTAGGAAATTGATTTTCCCTTCGACTTCTTCTTCCATTGTAAAACTGATATTTCTACGTAAAGAATTAATATACTGTAAAAATTAAGTTAATCGTCTGTCCGTACCTGTAAAGCATACAATTATATCGTCTACGTATCGATCCCAGTATAGACAATTATTACTATTGTTATTATGGTTGTTAAATATCATTGTTTCAATACTGTCCATGAAAATTTCGGCAAGTAATGGACTTAATGGACTCCCCATAATTAACCCTTCCTCACTATTGTAGAATGTATTGTTAAATGAAAAATAATTTTGTCTTAGGCAAATTCTTAATAAATTAATTATGTCCATTTTTATAACTTCATTTACTTTGTTTTTTGTTAATAGGTTCTCTATTAAAATTATTGTTTCGTCTGGGGGAACACTTGGAAATAAGTTTTTGACATCGAAAGAGACTAATTTAGAATTATCTGGTATTGCTATATTCTTAACTTTATTCACGAGTTCGTATGAGTTTTTGATACTATATTTAGGTTCAAATTTGGTATGATATTTGATTAAATCAATTAACAGGTTGACTGCCGATCTATATTTTTGAGTTTGTGGTTGACGCCGGTAAGATTTTTTCCAAATATTTTTATTTTATTGTGGTAAATATGAATTAAAATGAGTCTTGGATGTGTTTTTTTTATGTGCCATTCAAAATATTAGAAAAAAAAAAAATTTCACTCCGATCGGAGTAATCGGCATTGCAAGTGAAAATTTTTACTAGATGCCGAAATGCCGAACACTCCGATCGGAGTGTCCAATTAAATAAGTAAAGAAATAATAAATCGAACTCATGAACTCAAAACATTTATTTCTAAATCATTTTTGTACATTTTTATGGTAATCCTCAAAGCAATTAAGGCAAAAACCTGGTTGTCCAGGGCACATTTTGCATTCATAGACTGTTTGCTTTCTTATTTTATTTTTCCTGCATTCTTTGCATTCCTTTCTGCTTACCCGTTTTGTTTCTTTAGTTCCTTTTTTTTCACTAACAATTTTTTCTACTTTGCTAATGCTGTGGACATTTATTTGGCCTGGAGGAATTTGCGGCAAATTAGTAATTGGTCGTCTGGCTAGTAAATTTCTTATGACATCCAATCGGAAGTCATATAATCGTAACTGGTCAGACCGCGAATATTTATTGTACAAAAAATAGGCGTTTATCATGCTCATTTGCAGCACATGCATGAATAACTTTTTGTACCACCGAATGGTTTTACGGCTGCAAGGATAATATGCCATCATTTGATCCTGTCTATCTATACCGGACATAAAAGCATTATATCCAATGATTGCGGAAGGTTTTTCAGATTCTTGATTTCTTTTGTTTTTAAAAATGCCCATTTCGCTTCCAAATTCTGTTGAAATGTATTGAACATTGCGTTTATCGCGCCATTTTCCGACATGCACTCCATTGCAAAACATAGATTTATTCTCACCACGTTTTAAGTTTGCACTCATTACCTTTTTCGGATTATCTTTCCTCTCAGCTCTCAGCGTACCAGTGCAGTATGTATTTTGTTGAAGTAATTTCCTAGCTAAATTAACATTATTGTAAAAATTGTCTAGATAAACAGCATGTCCCACACCCAATTTTTCCTCCAAAAACAATCTTTTCAGTATGTCCGCTTCCACCATAAACATCTGTCGCACCTTCGTAGACACGAAATTTCAAAATAAGTCCATTAGGCTCTGTCAGCATGTATAACTTCATACCATACTTATGACGCTTATTCTTTATATACTGTTTAAACTGGAGACGACCCCGATAAAGTACCATAGCTTCATCCAAAGACAACTCTCTTCCAGGATAGTAAATTTCTCCCATCTTGTTGTTAAAAAAATCTGCCACAAATCTAATCTTTCCTAGCCGATCTGCCGGATCCATATCTGGAGATGTAAAATGCAAACACCTCAAGATAAGCTATTCCTTGACATATATTTTCTAAAAACAGGTAGATTAAATAGCGGATCAGTTTTCCAATAATCGTTAAGACGGCTCAAGGATATTGTGCCAGTGTGAAGTAACAGGGCCAAAAAAATTTTTAGTTCGTCAAGAGTAAGATCTTTAAAATTAGTAATACGTGATTTTGTACTTGTTTCTGAGCGCAGCAAAACCTCGACTGCGTAAGAGTTCGTTCGTTCTACAATAGTTTGTAAAAAATCATCATTAATGATCATTTCGAAAAAATCGATAGGTGCACCCTGTCCTGGAATTTGCACCAATAATTCCTGGGTTTTCTGGAACAAAATTTGTTTTTTTAACGCACCTCTGTCGTTCCATTTTATCTCATCAAGGCTAGGAAGTGTTTGATGTGGCCGAATAGAGTCTATAAAATTCTCTTCTTCGGACTCGGAGCTTGAATTTACATCACTATCGTCTGTGTCTGGTACGTAATGTTCGTCACTACTACCTCCGCTTTCTTCCAATAGCTGCAATAATTCAGTGTCAGTTAGCTTCTTTTTCTTATCATATACCTTTTTTTCAACACTACAATGTCTTTTTTTAATACCAGAAGGCTCAGGTTGATTGTCCATATTGTACGGCAGATTACAACCAAACCAAAAGCAAATCCGCGGAACCACTTAAGCACCTGTTAGAACTTGCGTTTTTAAGCAATGCCACCACTAGAAACACGTTTCATATACAACGCCGATGGAATACTAAAACGTTTCGTAAGAACGCATGTCGAACTCCGATCGGAGTAGACGGCGTTGGCGAAGAGACCCGACGCACTCCGATCGGAGTGGTCGGCAGTCAACCTGTTAAAAAGGATGACGTCTAACATATAGGAAACAACTGGTCTGATGGGGTGGTCAAGTTTGTATAGTTTTATGAGTGAATAAAATTGTGGGATTTGGGGATTCATATTTATCAATTTAAATTTATCTTTATCGTGAATGATACTAAACCTTTTAGAGACAATGCAAATAAATCGATTAAGGACTACAGGTACTTTACTCAACGACCAGGTAGATTTAGGCAATTCACCATTATTGAATTTATTCTCCTAATTCCAAATCTGTGTGGGTTTTCCAATACTATCAATGTAATTTAATTAGGTGTAATATTATAATTAAGAAATTATACAAAATTGGGAACATTAAACCTAACTTGACAGTGTAAAATGTAGATCCGAAGAAGCGCGTCATCGCAATTTAAATAAACCAGTGCAAATTATTATATATTTATAATGAATTTCCATCAAGTAGAAGCTACAACCATCCAAAAAAATAAATTTGTCTAATTAGGCTTAATCTACTATAAAGCACATAATGATCAGTTAGTTGATCTCCCTTGGCGTTAATCTACATATACGACTTCTCCAAAAACAACATATTCACCAAAGCAATAGGACTATCACTGAAGAACCTAAAATGCAAAAATAAGCTAGAAAACTAGAACATATACAGTATCCTGTATAGCAATTGGAGTTTAAATGGGACAAACTGATATAAGAATATCTGTAAGGATCGAATAACATAAACTTAGTATCCGCAACAAGCAAACCACATCAGCTCTTTTTCAGTACAACTTAGTAACAGATTTTAAAACCAATTTCGACCTTTCAAACAAATAGCTTCTGTTCAATATTACAGACCAAGAATCTCATCTGAAAAGTCATAGAAATTGAGATAGAAATAGGTAATAGAACATGATATCAATGCATCAGGAGGAGCCAACAGCCTAGGGAACAACGCTGAGACCATGTATGTTGACCTAGAGGAAACGGAGTCAGCTCCCACCAACCACTGTTCTGACGGTCTACGGTCACAACACAGAAATTTAAAATCAGAAAACCTATTCTTGGTATTTAGGTGAAGAACCAGACTTTTGTCTACAGGATACGGTATATATTCTGTATACGCTGTAACTTTTCTTCTCTATTTTGCCTTTTGAATTTCTGAGTGATGATCGTATTGTTCTATATGGTTTGTTTCTATGTGATTTGTAATCCATAGATATGTTGCATTCTCGTAAAAGTCGTCCGATGCGGTCTGTTGTTTCTTTGAGGCAGAGAACGGTGATTCTAGGATTGCTTCCAGGTAGTTCCTGAGGTTTGTATATTACTTTGTTATTCCACCACTACTCACAACAATTACACCCTAATCTTAAGATCTTTTCGATTAACCGATAACATCAACCGGTAAAAGGAAACAAACATTATTACAATAAACTCATATACAAAGGATCCAGCACACAAACAAACAAAAAAGCCATCTAACAGGAACTACCTAAAAGTAAACCTAGAATTAAACTTCCTTACTTCTAAGGAACAATAGACAGCATCGGATGACTTCCACGAGAACACAGCTCCCACCAACCACTGTTCTGACGGTCTACCGTCACAACACAGAAATTTAAAACAAGAAAACCTATTCTTGGTGTTTAGATCAAGAACCAGATTTTTGTCTACAGGATACGGTATATATTCTATTTCTGAGTGATGATCGCATTGTTCTATATGGTTTGTTTCTATGTGATTTGTAGTCCATAGATATGTTGCATTCTCGTAAAAGTCGTCCAATGCGGTCTGTTGTTTCTTTGAGGTAGAGAAGGGTAATTCTAGGATTACTTCCAGGTGGTTCCTGAGGTTTGTGTATTACTTTGTTATTCCACCACTACTCACAACAATTACACCCTAATCTTAAGATCTTTTCGATTAACCGATAACATCAACGGGTAAAAGGAAACAAACACTATTACAATAAACTCATATACAAAGGATCCAGCACACAAACAAACAAAAAAGGCCTACCTAAAAGTAAACCTAGAATTGAACTTCCTTACTTCTGAGAAACAATAGACAGCATCAGATGACTTCCACGAGAACATATCCATTGCCTAGAAACTACATAGAACAATAGAGTCATCACTTCCAAACAGCTGGAAAGACTTTTAGGGAATTTGGCACGATAATAGGTTACTTTTTAATTATATAGGGTGGGTCAACTAAATCACATTTACTTTTTTTAATAGAACGGAGAAAGAATATGAATTAAATGCAAGTTTGTATAAAAACATTAAATGTGTTATTATTTCACGCAGATGACACTGACAGGATTACCACGATATGGAAGCCGAAGAACAGGCAGGCTTCAGAGCCAGAAGATCTACAGTGGACCATCTTTTTTGCGTCACCCAATTTATCGAGAAAAAATTCGCCGTAAACCAAGAACTACATCTGCTTTACGTTGATCTTAAAAAAGCACATGATAGTATCCCAGAGGGTATACTAAGGAAAGCCCTTCAACAAACAAACATAAACTCGAATCTAATTTCCGCTGTTAAATGATTATACAAGAATGCAGAAACCAAAGTTTAGGTAGGAAACTTAATATCTAAAGGTTTCCATGTCAGTAAGAGCCTTAAACAGGAATGTTGGCTGTCACCTACCCTATTTAAATCCAAAGACAAACTAAAGCTAGGAAACCAAGAAGTATATATAATATATATCGTATGTTGAAGAAAAACAGTTTGGTTGTTTACCTAAAAACCCAGAATATGTTTTTTTCTGCTTAAAATAAGTAGTCATCTAAAAACAATATCATTAATTTAAGTAATTCTTTAAAGCCCTATCCTAGACCTTTAACAATGGAAGGTAAAAATCGTTCACCGTCTCACTCTGTATCAATATCTATCTCGGATTTGTCATATATGATGTTAGTATTGAGATTTTTTTAAACCATTTTTGGCTCCTTCTAAGACGCAACGCTTCATTGCGTTTTGATGGTTTTGTGTGTTAATTTGATGTATTTCTTTATACAAAAATAAGTTTCTATACAAGATCATCATTATCTATTTACTAAAATCTTCAACAATTCTTTCTCAATACTTCGTTGATTCCTTGACAAGACATTTGAAAATGAATACCGAAAATAGCAATCGAAACAGTGGTGTAACCAAATAAATCGTTCTAAATGTCAATATTTATTATTCATAATAAATAAAAATAAGAAAAAAAATTTCTGGCTTTTTCCCCAAATTTATTATAAATAATAACCGGTCAAGTGCAAGTTGAACTTGCGCAATTAGTGTTCCGTACGTTAATTGCTTTTAAAATAAAATTACGGAGGTATAAAATGATCAGTGACTTCACAAAACACACCCCAAATGAGTTTTCAATAAAGTTTGCTTCCGATCTTTACTGAAAACTGATGACCTTGAAATTTTTTTTTTTTTTATATACCAGATAAATTATTAAAGGTATTGCACTCGTGATAATTTTCGTTCAATCTACACCCCGTGGAGAATATTCCAGAATTTTTTCAAAATTGTTTGATAAGTACTTTTCGAGATAAGGCGGGGGGACAGCGATTTTTCGCGATTTTTTAAAAATAATACAAAGAAAAGTGCGCGCAAGTATTACATATATATATATATATATATATATATATATATATATATATATATATATATATATATATATATATATATATATATATTTTACTCTTTCATTTGACACCACACTCGATGACCTAGTAAATTTTTTTTCACTTCCGATTTCACCCCCCAAAACTAACCCCTTAAGTCAAAATTTAACTTTCAAAACTACATGGTTCTGATGAGGCCATCAATTCCTATATTATTACCAAATTTCAACCTTCTATGTCGAATATTTTAGGAGAAAATCGGGTGTGACAGTCAGACAGACACCGAAGTCATCTTATAAGTGTTCCGTACGGAACACTAAAAAGAGAAAATGTGAATTGTGCTGTATTGCAATATATTTAATAGAATTATCTTAAATGACTTTTTATATGATAATAACCAATAAATAAATTTATTACGTATACAAATTAATTTATAACAAAAACCATTATACCAACTCAATCACCCAAAAAATCTTCTTCGCTTCGCCATGATGGTTATTTACATACATTCATTGAGCCTTTTTCCGACCACTTCAACTGACTTGAATTGGGAATCACCTAGATGGTGTTGTAGGGATTGGAATGGCAATCAGAAGAGACCAAGTCTGGAGAATACACTGCAAGAGGAAATTTCCTTGCCCCCCATTTGAGATGGTTTTCAGGATCTGTTTTGACTGTGTGGGACCAGGAGCTACCCTGCAGCAGTATTACTGCCTTTTTTCAGCAAGTTAAACCGTTTTTAGTTTAAAAAAAATCTGAAGCTCCAAAAACAAATAATATTTTAAGTATAGTGCTTTAAAAATAATTATTTACTAAAAAAATATATGCACTAACTATTTAAAGCTTAAATTTCTCACATACCTTAATAATCACTTCACACAAATAATTTCAGTAAATAAAACGTTCTAGTATCGCTTTTACATGTTTTCTTTACAATCTGCAATGCCAATGGATTGCATGATACTCTGCGAGATATCCTACACGTTGCCCGTCATTGGTCGCATGCATTTTCTTGGTATTTTAATTAGGAAAACTACGTCGAAATGTATAAAAGAAAGATTCTGTTTAAAGTTAATCTTTTTAATAATAAATGAATTAAATTATTTTTACAATAAAAATTAACTATTTCCAACAATACTTATAAGAAAATATTTTGTTACAATGGTCTGATTTAAAATTTTTTGTTGTTTTTTTTTACTTGAAAACCCCATTGTGTATGGAGAATATTTTTAATCAAAGATTATTTAACTGGAAAAAAAGAACATTTGGCAACATTTTGGGAACAGGAGTTACCAAAAGGCCGGCAAATGAAGTTTTCACCAAATTTTAAAAATGGCTGAATTTGGAAAAAAAAGTAGTGAATGATTCTTTATTTAATCGATCTTGTTACAAGGAGGTTCCAATTCGAATGTTCCAGTGTATGCAGTGATTTCCATAACACACACACATAAAATAAAAACAAAGAGCAAAAGTTACCGTATCTAACAAAATTTTTCAAGATGAAATTAATTGGGGAACTCGGTAAAGGGCATAACAAATGTTCACACAATGTTCATTTAGCCTATATTTCGGTCCTTGGTTGGGACCTTCATCAGGGCACAAACTGAAAAAAGAGACTGAAGCTACTAAATAAAAGAGTTTGGACATTGGAAGAGATTATTCATTATTTTTCTCTTAACAAATTGCTGTAGAAAAGTATAATAGTAGATAAAAAACTACTACTCACACACACTCACCAGTGGTTCCCATTCTTTACTTCACTTGTTGCCCTTCAGCTTCTCTTTACGCTAATATTTGCATGAGCATTTCATACTATTTACTTTAATTCTTGTATTTCCCCCTTGTCCCTTACTTATGTCCGTTCTTAATTTATTTCCACTACTTCTCTGGTTACCCATTTTTTTTCCCGCAATGCTCTGTATATCTTAACCTCTATAATTTTTAGACCCTTTTTATCCATTTTTATAAAATACATATGATTTTGTTATAAAGTCTCCTCCACTTCATCACACCCATTTCTAATTATTTTACTTCTTGTCTTAGCATCCTCATAGGTACCACATTTCTTTCCCTAATATTTCTCTTTCTCTCTCTCGCTGCCTCCCATTTTTTCATCTCGCCATCTTTGTCTCTCGCAACTTTGTCCTCCTTACTCTAAATTACAGTGTCACCATCTACTTCCAATTTTCTTATCTTATTTATGCGTTTTCAATTTATATCTTTCCACATTGCCAATGTTCAAAATTGACGGTATATATATTTTGTACCTTCCATGTTTTCATAATTTGTGAGAGAAATTGCCTAAGGTTTTGGTTGATTTTGTAGATTTCTAGGGCTCTGATTACCTAGCTCTAGGGTATGAAATCGAAGACTTTTTTTATAGTCAATGTAATTGATGTGAAGGTTTCTGTGTTCTTTTCTGTTTCTGTGTTCTTTTCTGGTTTGTTCCATGATCACGCTCTCCATGATCAGCTGCTCTTTGCAACCTCGGCTATTTTTCCTGCATCCCTTCTGCTCTTCTGTGAGAATATTGTTGTCTATTAGTGTGTGTTTGATTGTTTCTGTAATTTCTTGTGTAGTTAATATGGAATTTTCTTGTTCTGTTACATGTTTATAATTGTCTTCTTCGGCTTTGATCCAGGGGTGTTATTATTGTGTAGTTTAGGGTCTGACCAGATACTTTTCCAATATTTTGTGAGTTCTTGTTTGTTTGGTGGTTCAGTCACTGCTGTCTGTTCATTGTGCATAGTTTTCCTTTTAGTTGTTTCTATCATCTGTTTCCTGCCTGTGGGAATGATCTCTTACTTTTATCGGATGGCTGTTTTCTGTCAACTGTGTGTCAATTATCTCATGCACTTGCCGGTAACATGTGGTGAATTATAGTAAAACAATTTGAATTGTTTTCAGCATCCACGGTTTTCGATGGTATCTTTGTTGTAAATGCCATATTTTTAACATAAAGTATTAGTGTATAGTAATTGATTTATTTATTTGTTTGTCACCTTTATGTTATAAGTTATTTACGGCCATTCACTTCTCATGTGAGTAGTTTTTTATCTATTATTATACTTTTCTACAGCAATTAATTAAGAGAAAAATAATGAATAATCTCTCCCAATGCCCAAACTCTTTTATTTAGTAGCTTCATTCTCTCTTTTCAATTTGTACCCTGATGAAGGTCACAACCAAGAACCGAAATATAGGCTAAATGAACATTGTGTGAACATCTGTTATGCCCCTTGCCGAGTTCTCCAATTAATTTCATCTTAAAATATATGTATATATATATATATATATATATATATATATATATATATATATATATATATATATATATATATATATATATAAATAATATACTCTTTATTAAGTAGATATTTTAAATTCCAGGCCCACGCAAATTGCAATGACCGATCTACACCAATGACTAGAATTGTTCCAGTTATTTTTTTAATCGCCAGCGAAGGCAAAACTTCAAACTCTAAAAAAAACTGCTTAGTTATTCTTGGTTATTCAATCGAAAAAATATGTTTCTTTAATTTCTTTTGTTAAGTAGGTCGCCATTCAACCAAACTATGCGGATTATTTCAAAGCCTTCGATTGTACATACAAAAAAACCATGTGGGAAGGGACACTGAAATTAAATAATGCAAATCTTGTAGTCGATGGATCCTAAAGATTGGTAGGAAGTGATGCTCGAAGATCGGTCTAAAAAGATAAAAGATACCTACTTATAAAATATATCAGTTTAACATGTCAGTGGCTACTTTCTTTTTATTTTACCAGTACTTAAATTGTTCGTAAGTTATTAATGAAGCTTTACTGAATTAATTATTAGATTAATATACAGGCTATTATAATATTACAAAGCTGATACAAATTCTTTTCTCACTACTGGAATTTCCTATATGGTTAAAGGTGTGAAAATAGGTAGAATAGATGGTGAATAAGTGAAATAAAGGTTTTTCGTTATACATCTTTAATTAGTATTTTACTAGCAAAGATATGTACTCTTTTTAAGAGACATGATGGTCACGACGAAAACAAAAAAGAAATTATTTATTGTCGCGTGGCACATGCCAGGTAACAGGTTTTATAGCAAGATATCCCGGTGAAATAAACTATTTATAATGTTTAGTAGTTATTGGACGTGCCCTTGCACACTTTAAGCCGTTCCAAAAAATGCATGTGATAAGAAATCGAGGTTCTTGAGATGAGACCAGGTCCTAGATTTTAATCACGTCGTGATAAAGCTCTAAATACTAGTGAATTAACGATAGATAGTACAGGGGACTTAACATATCCGGAGAGAGTCTCAACAACTTAAGATTTGCTGATGACATTGCCGAAAACGAAATCGAATTGAAAAAATGCTCCAAGAATTACAAACTGAAGCAAAAAAGGTCAGTGTAGAGATGAACATCACTAAAACCAAATTCATGATGAACGAACAAACAACCATTAATGACGCAATATCCATACACGGGCAACAAGTGGAAAGGGTGGATTCATATGTAGATTTGGGATAGAAAGTTGCAATCCGAAAAGTGAATCAAGAACTAAAAGTCAGTCGAAGGATACACCTGAGATGAGCGGCTTACGATAAAATGAAGCAAGTCTTTCAGTCCAAACTACCTTTAAAATACTAAAAGTAAAGTATATAACGACAAGCATTCCACCAGTGTCAACATATGGTAACGAAACTTGGATTCTGACACAGAAGGTTATTAGAAAATTGCAAGTTCGCCAGAAAGCAATTGAAAGGAAAATCCTAGGTATATCACTTAAGGACTGCAAACTAAACGGAAAAAAAAACAGAAATCCACGACATAATTGAAAGGATGTGTAAAACTGGGCTGGCTATGTGGCCAGAAATACTGATAAGTGGAGCGGAAAAGTGACCAGATAGAGACAATAGGGGGGGGAAAAGAAATACTGACAGACTCAACAAGGTTAATATGACGATATTAAAAGATCAGGAGGGCTCAATTGGAATTAAATTGCTCAAAACAGGAACAGTATAGCGACGGCTAGAGGAAGAAGAAAGAAGAAAGTGCGTTAAAAAATAATGAACATTGCACTAACAATATTAAACGTTCATTGGACCGCTTTAAAAACCCTATTCCAAAAAAAGTTACTAATAATGAGCCACCAGTAGATAGTGCAGTGTTACTAACATACACTACAGTACTACATAGAGACCAAATAGCCAAATTACTTAAAAAATCCAACATTCGCACAATCTTCAAGGCTTGCACGAAAATTGGACAATGAAGGAGATTACCAAAAGATGCAATTTGTGTTCAAACTGAAGCTGTCTATAGAATTTTCTGTTCCTGTGATAAGGTGTTCACAGAAGTGACTGGAACTTCAATGTCAACTTGAAAAATGTATCAAAAAGAAGAAATTGTACATCAATCAATACTCTATTTCTTACGCCTGTCTCTAGTTCCTATAAAGGAAAGTTTAGGCAAACAATCGCAATTTACAGACACCCTAACAACATTGATAGGGACTCAGGTCACGGTCTGCAATCCACGTGAAAAATTACCATTACCGTGGGTCACGGTTCTGTGAATACCGGTCAGATTTATAAATTCTTAACTTGTGCTTCTTCGAGCTTATGTGTTCTAACTTCGACAAGTAATTGTCGCTAGAGATGTCTCGTTTAATCGTAAACGAATCCCAAAACCGGCCAAGTGCAAGTCGGATTTGCGCAATTAGTGTTCCGTCAGTTGATTGCTTTTAAAATAAAACTTTTTGTTACGGAGGTATAAAATGATCAATGACTTCACAAAACACACCCCAAATGAGTTTTCAACAAAGTTTTTTTCCGATCTTTACTGAAAACTGATAACCTCGAAATGTTTGTTTTTTTTATATACGAGATAAATTATTAAAGGTAATGCACTCGTGATAATTTTCGTTCAATCTACACCCTGTGGAGAATATTCCAGAATTTTTTCAAAATTTTTTGATCGGTACTTTTCAAGGTGGGGGATGGCGATTTTTGGCAATTTTTTAAAAACAATACAAAGAAAAGTGTGCGCAGTATTAGATTATATATATTTTTGAATTCGTGTTTTACAAGCTTTCATTTGACACTCCACTCGATGACCTGGTAAAAAGAAAATTTTTCACCCCAGTCAAAATTTGACTTTCAAAACTACACGGCTCTGATGAGACCATCAATTCCTGTATTGGTGCCAAATTTCAACTTTCTATGCCAAATAGTTTCGGAAATAATCGGGCGTGACAGACGGACAGACATCGAAGCGATCTTATAAGTGTTCCGTACGGAACACTAAAAACCACAATTACTCATCTTACTAAAACCGTGAACGCTTCTGTTCCAGTGTAACCCAACTGAAGTTTATGGAGAAGGCGTCCCAGCACCCCAACCCAACCATCAGGGATGCCTTCCGACTCCCACTACATGCCCACCGCCAATTCCCGAGACGTTCAGACCCTCTCTCGGATGAAGACGATGGCCCACCTCGCCCGCTGTAACAGAAGATTGTCAAACTAGGTTAAGTTACAATAAGTACTAGGTTAAGTTAACTTAAGTCCTAAGATAAGCTAGCGTAAGTCTTAGGCTAAGGTAGTTTAAGTCTAGGTAAGGTTAAAAAAATTTAAGTTCGTATAGGATCACTAGTTTAAGAGCTTAAGTTAGAATAAGCAAACTTTCGTTTTATGTTAAGATCTGTCATACATGTAAGTAAAAGGCTATGCCTTACTTTTAATTCAATAAAGAAAAGGGTAAAAAATGGTTTCAGTCTATGTGATACTTGTAGTGGTGAAATTGTATTTAGTATTTCTCTTATACAAGGATAACAAGCATTTGTAGATATAGTATGAAAGCACAGTCACACTACTATCTTTTTAAAATAATATCAACAAAAAACTCTGATTATAAACGGTTTATGACAGATAAATTTTTCCGAGAACGAAAAATGGTCAGATTTGCAGCCTTATTCCCTCAAAATTTCACAGTACAAACTGATACATCTTTTCAATGCCAAGCTGTATATGCTCTCCGCCTCTATGGATGTAGAAAATATCAACCCTTAGAAATAATTTCTTTATTTTTTTTGTAAAAAATATTCACCCTCGATCATTAATTTTTCAAAGGAGAGTAAGTTCAGGTTGGTTCAGCGTTTGCGACAATTTGCTTATTTCAGCATAACTCTCATATCATTCTACAAATTTTGGTAAAGTGTCTCTTAAAGGATTGAATAGTTATTAATCCATTAAACACAAAAAAAATACTATTTCAATTAACAGTGTACCACCATCAGGGAATGGTGCACATTTTTACAAAAATCTGTTTTTTCCAACATTATTTCCTAATCATTGACATCCTAAAAATAATCAGCGTACATTTGGAATCCTTCTCTTCTTAAAGTGCCTATTCGGTTCGAATGTTGGCACTCATTCTGGCTATTATTACTTTATCCACTGCAGCTCCTAAAAGACCGGTAGTATTTGTTGAGAACCAATTTCGCAGATTGTTTAGTCAGGAGAGTCTGCGTCTTTTTCCAAAAATCCTTCCTTGGTGTATTTATTGTAGCAATCCATATCTGTGGGAATTCCTCATTGTGTGTCCTAAATATTTCAGTTGTTCTACTTTAACAGTTTCCATAATTTCGAGTTCCTTGTTCATGCGATGTAAGACATCCTCGTTGGTAATGTGGTCAATATAAGAAATTTTCAAAATTCTACGATATAGCCATACTTCAAATGCTTCAAGTTTCTTAAAAGTGGCTTCAATCAGCGTCCAGTATTCCACACCGTAAAGAAGGGCATTGAAAACATAACATCTTAGGAATTTTATTTTTGTACTTAATTTTATTGCTGAGCTTTTGAAAAGTGATGACATTTTGAGGAACATTGCTCTAGCTTTTTCGATACGGCAACGAGTTTCCTGCGAGTGATCCCCCTTCTTATTTATCATGGTACCTAGATATAAATATTAACCACCGAAAAGGTAGCAGGAACCGGAAACTTGCTGATTACCATGTACTTTGTTTTGCTTAAATTAAGCTCAAGGCCGTATCGGTTACTAACTTCGTTTATTTTGGTCATAAGATGTTGTGGACCCTTTAAGATATCAGCCATAACCATCGTATAGTCAGCATAACGAATATTATTTATTCGCTCCCCATTAAGCATGATTTCTTCATCAGCGTCTTCCAGTGTCTTTCTGAAGATTTGCTCAGAGTATATATTTAACAATAGTGGATACAAGACACAACCCTGCTTTACTCCCCTGTAATTAAATTTATTTAATGAATAATTCGATTTTTTCAAAATCACTTAACTTTAGATATAGCACAAACAAAAAAAATACAAAAGACAAGACTGTACTTTGAGAAAGATAGATTTATATCAAAACACTAAAAGATATATAGTTTCATTCAAGGATATTTGTAGACTAACAATTACTAAGTTATCTTGTGAGAACTAAAATAGGTAAATTTTCGGCCTACTAGGACTTCTCAATTCAAATATCTCTAAAACGGTACTTTTTGACCATATGTTTGGTACTTTTTTTTATATTTTAATGCACTGCTACATACCAAAACCTTTGAAACGTAAAACTGATCACCCGGTAAATAAATAGGAAATCTATAAATAACAAGACAAAGAAGTAACGAGACGTAGGAATGTAAAAAGCCTAATTTACCACGGAGCGACATAAGTGTCCGAATTCTCACCTCTATAACTGTACATAAATGTATACGATTTATTAATTTAAATAACAGTGTTTACTACTACTCACTTAACCACCTTCACTTTAATGCTAATCTTGTATTCGATAAAGTTAGCAGTGATGCTCAAAGATTGATCTATAAAGATAAAACGTTTTAGAAATTCCACGACAAGCAACTATAATTACTTTACTTACATAATGAAGAAAACACAAAGTATTACGTAGTTGTTGCATGTAAATTCTCCAAGTAACGGATTACTTATTATTACTTATTAAAAAGGTCATTAAAATACTAAAGAGAGTTGAAACTTCGTTGGGGGAAAGTCGAAGAATATCGACCATTTCAGACGGTAAATGTAAAACCAGTATCTTTTCCCTTTTTAGATCAAACAACGATGCACAATCTTTAAAAGAAAACCTTATCATAATTTATAGGACTAATCACTATATATTTTCCCAATTTTCGTTTTAAATTTCAGTGCAAAAAATTTACAGATGGCTGAGTTACAATATTCAGGTCAGTCAATAAGTTTTGAAAGTGGAAATGAAACACGATGAATTAATGAGTCGAAATGCATTTATTCTTCAGTATAATCTCCCTTAGGCTCAATACATTTTTTCAGCGATTTTCTAATTCATTTACCCCATTTCTGAAGTGGTTTTCCGGAAGACCTTCAAAATACCCATCTACCGATGATATCAGCTCATCATTTGTTGAAAAACGCTTTCCACGTAGAAATCTCTTGAGATTTGGGAACAGATAGAAGTCAGACGGAGCCAGATCTGGAGAATACGGTGGATGTTCCAACAATTCGTACTTTAATCCGTCCAGTTTTGCCGTTGCCAAAGCACTTCTGTGAGCAGATACATTGTCATGATGAAAGCCGGGCCTTTTCTCACGAATTTTCTCATTCGGCTAGATAAGAAGGTCGCAATAATACTCTTCGGTGATTGTTTTACCGGTGTGAAGATAATCAATTAACAAAATTCCTGTTACATCCCATAAAACTGATGCCATAATTTTTTTGGCTGCTTTGAAACTGAACAACCGGGTTTGTTGTTGCAATTCAGGATCAGCAAACCCAAGTCTCATCCATAGTTACAAACTGACGCACAAAATCAATTTTATTCTTTGTGAAACGAGCCAAATGTTGTTTAGAAAGTTTCTCTGGAGTGCGTTTTTATTCCGATGTTTCCAACTGCGGCACCCATCCTGTGAATAGCTTTCTCATACACAAAACATTAGTCAAGATGTCCTGTACTGATCCATGTGAGATGGCTCTAGCCTCCGCTAAATTATCCACACTTAATCGACGGTCTTCTATTACCATATCTTGTACAACAGTTTCTTCAGTTGTTGCAGTTTTTGGACGTCCTGAACCAGAATCATCATTGACGCTTGTACGACCACGTTTAAACTCTAGAGTCCATCTATGAACAGTTGGAAATAAAGGAGCAGGCTCCTTTAAACCTTCACTAACTTTGCATGGATTTCAGTTGCCTATAATTTTTCCAAAACAAAGAATTTTATCACTGCACAATATTCGATTTTTTCCCTTTTTAAAAAATATTCAAACACGTTTACTTTAACCAGCTGATAAACAATGAATGGCTTGACGGATCGACTTGAAATTTAGGGCGTGTTCATCTGACAGATGAAGCTTCAAAATGGTGTTCAATATTTGATTCAAGTGATGCTCCATAGGTGTCGCTTTCAAAACTTATTGACTGACCGATATTTAACAGTCAAAAAATATCAGTGAAGAAATTATAACATGGGACTGAGAGCTGTAATTAAATTTTATGAAAAACTTGCCACAAATACCTTAAGATTATTGACAAGGGTTAAAAAAACTGTATGGTAATGATGGCTTATGAAAAACATACGTTTGAGAGTGCCATAAACACACAGTTTTTAGGACAGAAGAGACTAGCTTGCAGACGTACGGTAAGACCTATATAAATTTGAACACTAGAAATGAATCAAAGAATTAGTTAATTCATGACAGATGATCGTAATGAATTATTGAAAACGATTGAAGAAGCGGTAAACATCAACGAGGACATAACTGAATGATTCTGAAAGAAGACTGAAGATTTAAAAAAATTATCCGACCTCTAGAAATAATCCAATATTCCTGAAATCAATTGTTACTAGGACAAGAGATTATGTCTTTAACATGACTCACAAACAGTCAAAGTGTAAAAATTAAAACTATCACAACTTGTCGATAAAATACATTGTTGCATCAAAAATCAAAAAAAAAAAATTGACTATTTTATTTTCAAGTACTGAAACCTCCAATGGATTGAATCCAGATAGATGGTGTTACACAATAATACACCTAGTCCCACTTCGCTCACTGTTAGTTAGTTTTTGACTTCAAATCAAGTTGAGTGTTGAACCATTCACTATATAGTCTATGAAGTAAGAACGTGACCGCTAGTATTTTTGAAAAAATGTATTTCGAGAACATTTTTTTGCCATTTATGTATTTTTTGGTATGCCAACACCAGCGCAATTACCTTAGTAAGTTATCAATTTGCCTCTTGCATCAAGAATCTGGCATCTTCAAGGCATGCTGTCGACGAGATTTTCCGCATACTCGCGCGGCAATGACCTTCACATTTTTCGAATCTCGCGAGACAACTGACTCAAAGTCCTCAGAGTCTTTCCTCCGAGCTTTCTCTTTACAAGAGACCAAACGATGGGGTTGTCGTCCAGCTATTCTGCGGAAATTCTAGTATCTTATCATAGGCCCAAGCGAGGCGCTTCGATACGTGATTTCATGAGCACAAAGATGTTGTTGAATGGTTGCATGGGACACATTCAAACCCGATTTTCTTAATATTGCCGCTTCTTGACGCAGCGTCAATTTCGAGTCTCATGAAAACAAAGACACAACTCGTTTTCGGACCTTCGGAGTGACTTTGCCTACCGAGCCACATTTTAGCAAGTCGTCGACATTTTTCGTCTCGTTAAAATGATTTACCCACTTCTTCACAACCGACACCGACCTTTTAATATATTTGGCGGCCACGGAATGTGTCATTTTAGGCCCCTTTGGATGGGAACAAAGAAAGACTGGCTAGAGCCGACACGCAAACAAGTGACTCATTTTGGATTTTACGGAATCGACTGATACTTTTATTAAAATGCGTCGTAGACAAAGGTTCCCTCTACCGATTTTTTATTGCATAGCCAGAATGGCATCTGCCAAAAATGAATTATCGCGAACACGTTCTTACTTGACAGACTGTATATTGATCTTCTGACTTTTCACTGTTTCAAAAATTTAAATGATATTAACAAGATGCTTTTGTCAACATAGAGGCCTTGATAATACTTCTTCGAGTGCTTTGGAGACAATTCCGTAGAATAAGCTAGCTAGAAAGTCCATTCGAATCATTATTAAATCGTCGGAAGAAGTGCCTCTTCAAATTAAGAAGCTAATATAATGAAAAAAAAGAAAAAACCGAACAAACTGTCTTATTTAAATTTTATAGAACCAGTCGGGAACATAATTATCACAGTGTGTTTGCTCGCAGACACAAATAAATTGCATATTCCTTTTTCGATTAAAAAAGAGTGCTTAAGATATTTAAATCACTCATACCTTTAGTGTTAGAATGTTGCCATAATTTCTGTCGACCGTTTGTTGCGGTCTAGAATTTTACATGCAAACCGTTGGTACCACTGCAAACGTGTTATTTCACCAGACACCATAAACAATTAAATCGAATTTTCCTTTTGTAGTCAAGGACTGAAGAACGTACGAAAACCCTGTTTTAATTTTAGAATTGTTTAAAGTGCAAAAAAGTGCGCGAGAGATATTTATGATCTTAAGATTTTTATTAGTTAGTGAAAGAGTAGTACATATATAGTACTATTGCAAGGTACAAAGAATCTCGTCAAAATTCTGTACGAAAACACGACGTATTGACATGAAATAAACATCGCGCACAATGTCTTAAATTGAGTTCAGCAAACAATTACTAACCACATACGGAAAATTAAAGAAATTAAGAAGGGCTCAGACGAACAACGCTATCTGGAAAGCAATGTTTCATTATTAAAGCTGAAAGACTGGACATCTGGTAAATCAGAACATTCAAACATATTCTTTAACAAGCTCTTTCTTGACAGACTATCCAATATCTATCCCAATCATTTACTTTTCTTCACAGATGGATCAAAGATGGAAAAGGGAGTTGGGGCTGCCTTCTTTTTTGATAATATCGTCCAAATGTTTGAATTACCTAAACATATCTCTATTTTCTCCGCGGAATTGTTGGCAATAAAGGAGGCTATCAGATACTCCCTCCAGGCAAACATACAACAACCAACTCTCATAATTTCTGATTCCCTAAGCGCCTCAAAGCCATCAATTCTAGAAATCTCAATTTCAACTATATCAGGCAAATTCTGGATCTGATGTACACGGCCACCTTGAAAAAACGTACCATATCCTTGCTTTGGTTGCCTAGTCACATAGGCAACCCTCATAACGACAGAGCGGATTATCTTGCTAAACTTGCCATAGAAAGGGGCAGTATGAACATGGGAGAGAATCACTACTCTGACTTTAACATCTTCATAAAACACCTACACAGCTCTCTCTTCCAACTCAAATGGGACTTGGAAGATCCCAACACCAAATTATGGTCTATCAAAACCAATGTATTTCCTCCCTTTAACTCCACAGAATTGAACCGAAGATATAATGTAATAATGAGAAGACTGACATTGGGACACACCTACTCCACGCATGTACATCTATTAAAGAGAGATCCCCTCCACTCTGTCCTAAATGTGACTCCCCCTTATCAGTGTTACATCTAATCGAATCCATTCAACATCAAAACTTGAGAGACACCCACGGCATCCCATCCAACATCACCATCCTCATAAAATCTTTTGTCCCACTTAAAGAAAACATTACTTAAAAGAATTCAACTTCATAGTCTAACCTATTTATACCAAACTAACTCTAGTAGGCGCTAAATGATCTTAGCTGTCGATGCGCCCTGCCCAACAGAAACAAACAAAAACAACCATCTGGTAATACAAATTGTCTACCCAGCACACGTGCTGCAGGGAAGTCCCTAAAGCGCTCCAGAAGCGGCACGTGTGCGAAAAAGCGATTCACGTTGTTCTTGAATTGCTGTAAATTGTATTCGGTGGGAAACACAGCCCTGGGCAAATTATTCCAAAGGGATGGCGTTCTTCATATAAAAGACTGCTTGAAAAGCGTTGTACGCGGAGTAACAAGCTGAACCTCATACGGATGTGAAGTATTAGCGCGACGAGTATTTCTAACAAGCATCTACTTATTAAATAACTGTATATGGTTTTAAAGTATCCGTAATATAGTTTTGAAATAAATATTCATTTCAATATTTACGTTAGTAGTACCAACAGACTTTAGGACCAGACTGTGTATACTATATATCAGTTAAAAAACAGGTGGAGGTTCTAACTAAGGGAAAAACTTCCTAGTCAATATTAACTTAAGGTCGATATTGCTCGATTTACCTCTAAAGGTTTAATATGTTTAAAAATATTTTCATGAAAGCAAAATTAGTTATGGTAACTAATCATGTACTAGGTTAATTAATTTTTGCATCATGTTCAAGTACACTCAATAAAACTAGTCGTAAAAGCAAACGGTACAAATTGTGTCGTTTGCTATATGATTATTGTGCTGATGGATTGATGTCAGTTAAAGAAGAAAATACAAGTGATTTGGGGATTCTATTTAAATCTAAGCTAAGTTTTAGTGCCCACGTAGACAAAATTACAGCAGAAGCAACATAAATGTTGAGATTTATCCTGAGAAATTGTAAATCGTTTGGGAATACAGCTACACTTAAAACCTTGTTTATGTCATTGGTGAGAAGCAAATTGGAATATAATTCCTTCATATGGTCACCAATTTATAGTAAATATATACTGGTATTGGAGTAAGTGCAAATTTCCTCACAAAGAGGAATAAATAATGCAATATAATTACAGTCGTTTTTTTTTGACAAAACTCACAGAATTTCATTCAATAACGTTTCTGTTTTAAACATTTCTGTTTAAATCAATGGTGGTAGTGCTATTTGTCTTTCTTTGTTGGAAGAACTCAAGTTTGTTTTATACAGAGGTCCTGGTACGTTAAGGAACTAGTTCTAGTTGCCGAGAACTACTATGAATGTTTTGTTATGATCACCAGTGTACAAAAGTGTTCAGTTTATCACCGCATAGCACATCAATGTGATCTTGGCATGCGCTTTCAACAATTCGTGGCCTCGCAGATTTGTTATAGTTTTATGAACCTATACTGTATTGCTTCGAGCGCTAGTGCCATATGCACGTGTATTTATTGTACTGGTTTTTAGCTACATTGTTAAGTATAAACATATTGCTATATACGACCCTATTAATTATTTTGTCTGGAGCGCAGTTATAAGTAAATGAATTCGATCGAGTTATGGGTACGGTTAAAAGAACGATTTTACGAGATCATGATTTCAACAACAATTACATTAAAGTCATAGAACAGCTTAATAAATATAATAGGATACGTATAAAGACACAGCAAGAACTAACTGATGAAGTACTAGTATCATCTGGAAATCGACAAGGTGATAGCATGAGCCCAACACATTTTGTTTTAATAATGGACAAAATAATAAATACTGTCAGTGAGGTCAATAGCGAATACAAAATGGGACGAAATCCCCTAAAAATATTGTGCTTTGCTGATGATGCAATATTAACAGCGGAAAATAAAGAAGGCTTACAGCAACTAATACATCATTTCCAAACCACAGCAGAAACTTACAACATGAGAATATCAGTGGAAAAAACAGAATAAATGGTTATAGCCAAAGACCCCATTAGAAATCTACAATATAAGAGCAGAACATTCACTGTACATACCTGGGACTACACCTATCAAGCTCAAAAAATCTATATTAAGAAGTATCCAATCAGATAAATAAAGCATCGAGAATATCTGGTTGTTTGAGGGAGTTAATATGGAAAAGTACTTAACAATTACCAATAATAGTAGACGGAGTTTAACGGAAAATAACAACTTCGTTTAAACTAATATTTAGTGGGATCGCCGTTGGCCTTGATAATCTCCTGTAACGTTTTTGTCATGCTTGCAACGAGCTTTCTAGTAACTTCTGCAGGCATATTCCCCCATTCGTCCAATATTCTGTTTCTTAGTTCTTCTCTATTTGAAACATTATGTTTGCGAACGCGCCGTTCAAATTCCTCCCAGAAATGGTCGATGGGGTTAATATCGGGTGTTTGCGGAGGTATATAAAGCTGCTGTCGCACATTATGGATCATCCATTCTCGAACTAAGTTTGCGGTATGTTTCGGATTATTGTCTCATTGTGGAACAAATGTTTTTAATATCGAATGCGGTATTCTTCTTCCTCCAAAATTTAGTTCTGCCATCAGATCCCAAAAGGTTAATTTTAGTTTCATCACTAAAAATTACGGATTCAGGAGGTTTAGTAACGTATTCCCTATCAAAAGCTAACCGCTTTCTTCCTGGCTGCACACCCTTTATAGCCTGCCCTGTGTAAACAATTTCTCACTGTTTGTGAACAAACATTTTTCGAAAATATTTCCCGTACTTCTTCTTTTAATTTTGGTGCACTTTTCTTGGGATCTATAATTATTTGTCTAACAATACTGGCCTATTCACGTGGAGGCAGTTTTTTGGATCGACCCGAGCTTGGTCGATTTTTTTAGGAACCCGTTGATTTATACTGGTTTACAATGTACTGAACAGTAGCATGCGACTTTTTAACAATTTTTCATATATTTCTGTACGATTTTCCATCTTTCCACAAATCGATTATGACCTTTCGAACGTGAAATGGAATCTCACAATTTCTCTCGCTCGCTACTTTGAAAACCTACTAGCAACAAGTGACAGGTTATAAAGTATGGCCGAAAATTATTCATTTGTTTTCAGTTTAGCGAGCAACAGATACATTTTGATATAGATGATGAAATTTCTAAATAAAATGTTCCGTAGTTGTTTTTAATACTAATCCTCGTTGGTTAAGTTTCAAATATTCATTTTAACATGTTTTCTCATAGTTTCAATTAATTAGTTAAACATAACACAAAAATGGTATAGAAAGCAGGTGGTGTATGGAGACTTTTTGAGCTCACTGTATATATAGGACCATGGTAAGACCGGTTCTAAGGTATGCAGCAGAAACATGTAAAATAAAAAGCCTCACGAGAGCTACAGAAATGAAAACACTGCCCATTATCAAAAGAATAACCCTGAGTGACTAGCTAACGAAGCTAAACTATACGAGAAAAATTCAAGATTCGAGACATCTTCCGTTTCGCCAGATCAAGACATCGATATTAGAGGGATGGGATGGGTAAATGAAAAACTAGAAATAGGAAGACCTCCCGGTCGACCACCAAAAAGATGGCACGAAAGCTGAACATCTACATCACAAGAGGCTTAAAAACAGACGAACCAAGATCTACTTTTACTTCTTGGTTTCGTCGGTTATTTGTGTCTTTCGAGCATTAACAAGGATGTATATTTTACACCACCGTCCGTAGACAATATATTTGGAATTTAGAGCTTCTTTGCAATTTCGATGGAATCAAAGCATACCGTTAGGGTATTTCTTCAAAAAGGAAATGTAAGTTCCCACGTTATCTAAAATCATATCACATCAAAAACCTCCTATTAGATTATGGTCGATAGTCCGAATCGAAACAAACGCCTAGCTAAGGGAAGGTTCGAAAATATTCTTTGAGTTTTTCCCCATTCGCAGATTCGCAGTGGCAAATTTGCGCCGTTCAGGCGTTTCCTTGTCACTTACTAGTAGAACGCTCAATTTTAAAATAAGTTTGTAGTCGGAAAAGTCCATCGCACGGTTTATCCTGCTGGTGTAACTCTCCAATTTGGTGATTGGTCAGAAAGACTAGCAAACTTGGCTTATCGATAAGCTGGGCAAAGTCACAATTAATTGCAAAAAATTCTAACTGAGGGTCCTATTCATCACTTTTCATTTAAAAATGTCGACCTTTTTATTTTGGTACACCAGTACATATATATATATATATATATATATATATATATATATATATATATATATATATATATATATATATATGTATACGAAAAAAGCATTTGATTCGGTAAAGATATGGGCAGTCCTTAACACCTTAAGTAACAGCAGAGTCAATGAATGATACACAAATCTTCTTGAATACATATATAAAAATGCCACATCACAAATAATACTTGAAGGAAAAACAAATAAAATCAAAATTGAGGGAGAAAGTAGACAAGGTGACTCAATATCCCCGAAGCTGCTCACGTTGACTTCAGAAGACATGTTTAAATCGCTGTAGTGGGAAAATAAAGAAATACTAATGGACGGTAAACTATTAAATCACCTAAGGTCGGCAGATGATGTTACTCTAATCGCCAACACAAAAAAAGAATTATAAGAAATGCTAATGGAATTAAATAACAAGTCTCGAGAAATAGGTCTAGAAATAAACTTCACCAAAACCAAATATTTGAACAACGAAAGTGAAGATAACAGCCAGAAAATATTAATAGAACGTGAAAGAATAGGAAAGGTACGAACATTCATATATTTAGGATAAGAAATCGAAATATCAAAAAATAATTTAAAGGCTGACTTGGATAGAAGAGTCTTGTTGGCTTGGTCAGCGTTCGGAAGGTTACAATTTACGTTTAAATTAGGCATCCCAAATACAATAATGTTCGATCAGTATGTACTGCCGGTATTAACATATGGCACTGAAACGTGGGCTTTAAATAAAAATATAATAAATAAACTCCAGGTAACTCAAAGAGCAATAGAGAGCAGAATGCTAAATATTAGACTCTAAGATCCTATACAATAGACGTAGAGGTAGTCCACATACAAGATGGACGGATGACATAAAAAGATTAACGGGACACGATTGGATGAGCTCATTAAAGACAACTTGGGGATCCGACTATGGATGGAATAAGCTAATGACGATGATGATATGTATATATATATTCGATATTGATATTCTTATCATTACAAATATTCTTGCGGTTCCTGTAATATCATTCGCTTAAGTTAATTTCATATTAAGAAAAAATATCATAAAAGAAGTATTTTCAGAATTTCTTGTTATCATTTTCTTCCAATAGCAATAGCACGAATTGTGGTAGCTTCTACTTGATGAAACTTCATTACAATTAATAATAAAAACTTTTTTTAGTCAGTTTCCACATTTTTTAAAATTTTGTATATGATTTGTTTTGCTGACGATGTAGCTTCTTCAATCAGGCGTTTCGAAATAAACTATTAATACAATAAGAGTATCATTTATAATGCCTAGTACTTAAGATACCGGTACTTTACAGGTCCTACCTAAAAGCAGTAAATCAACACTTGAGTACTTCTTGGTAAATAGGTTTAACAATGGTCAATTATTTATCTCAGTAAACTGAGTAAAACAAATTTTTTATTGATAACAGCAATTGGCACTCAGAGATCTTTGAATTCATTGCAACGTGATTATAATTCAGTTCTGTTTTATAAACTCTGGAAGCTATTATAATAAAAAGTGAAACCAATAGTGACATCTATTAGAATCTTAGTCTACTTATTACCCCCTTCTTTCTTTTTAAATATGTTTACTCTATGGTCGGAAATGAGTAAACTGACTCCGTTAATTTTTTAGTCGATTTATATATGAAAAAGGGCATTGCCTACAAATATGTGGGTCATAGAACGCCACGGCACCCTAAAGGACTAGTTTGGACTCTTTGAAAAATTTACGATGACTATAAAATGTGAAACAAATAGTGACATCTATTAGATTCTTAGTCCACTTATTATACCCTTTTTTCTTTTTAAATATTTTTACTGTATGGTCGGAGATGAGTAAACCGACTCCGTTAATTTTTTAGTCGATTTATAGACGAAAGAGGGCATTGACTACAAATATGTCGGTCACAGTTCGCCTCCGCACCCTCGAGGACTAGTTAGGACCTTTTGAAAAATTTACCCTCCATGTTCAGGTTAGTTCCGATTAAACTCATACAAAGTTTAAACTGTTAAAAGCTTGATTAAGTCTATAATATTATTTGTCCTTTCTATCCCCGGGAGAGTCTACTTAATGGCACCTGTTTTGCCCAACTCACATCGAATTTATATTTAATATAAGTGCTGAAATTAGTGAATTCAATATATTTAAAAAATCGACTAGCATTTAGAGAAAAAAACAATATTGGTTAGCATTATGGCTGAGCTACTTTAGTTTAATAGTACAATAAATACTTACATAGAGCTTGGATGCGTAAAAGATATTTTAACATATTTAAGTTAGTAACGACATCTAACTAAGTTAGCCGTATCCGTTCTACTGTGGTACGAATAGCAGATTCTACGCACCCAGGACGAGAGCGAAGTACACTGTTATGCAACTAGAGGGCGCTATTGTCAATAACGCCGGAGTTATTTTATACTACGATATTGACGACAATTTTAATAGCTACCTAGATAGGATGTGATTTAAATTGGAGCATTACTTTTACCTAGTTTCCATGATTACTAATTAAAGTCACCTCGCTTGAGATAAGCCTATATAAAAGGATAAAAAAAGCTCTCATAAAATTTCTAAAATTTTAGAGTGGAGATGTTAGCGGCTTTGAATAGATAATAAATCATCGATCGTATTCAGATTAATCCTCTAAGTGCCGAAATTGCCATCCTGGGTGACTTTAATGTCCAGAACAATAACTAGCTTATGTATTTAAATACGATCGACGAACAAGGCCGTGAAGCTGAATCATTCTCAATCAGTTTTGGCTTTAGTCAGCTTATCTCTGAACTGACATCGATTCCTGATCGAGACGGAGAGTTTAACAGTCTTCTTAACCTGTTTTAACGACCAATTTAGAGATTGGCACTGTTACCGTAAATCCGCCGTTAGGTTCTTCTGACCATTACTACTCTCGACATCGAGTATCCTGCCAATTAGCGACAGAGAGTCGCCTAAACCTCGCAAGATCTGGCACTACAAATCTGCTAAATGGGAAACTCACGGAATATTTCCGAACCTTCTCGTTTGTTTTGGATCCCACAACCCACCTGTCTGCGCTAAGGAATTTTCCTATGTCGTTTTAGCTGGCATGGAAGCTTACATCCCTTTTTCAAACAAATACTCTTCCATCCCAAGCCTTGGTTCGACAAAAAATGCAAGGAAGCTGTTACTTATTGCCTTGCCTGCAGAAAATGGCGTGAAAATCCTAACATCATAAATCGGAATATCTTCGTACATAACTCTAACAGATGCAAAGAAATTATCGACGAAACCAACAAGGCGCACAGTCAAAGAATTAATAACAAGCATCTTTCTTGCCTCAACAATTCTCGGTCCCTCGGTCGCTAAAGCCATTAGTCAAAATGTCACTAAATCCAATATACCATAACTCACGCGGTCCGATAATATTATTGCAGCTCTGCTTCACATTTTTCCTTTCGATTTCCAAGAAAAAGCCCCACCCACCACTATTTCCAATGTGCAGTTAAGGATGTCCGATATTATCAACAAATAAAATAAAATTAGTGTCTCGGTTGTCTCGGTACAGAAGCGACGCGCGACACGGTGTCCGTAATCTACTGGGAGATATATTAAAAAAATGTCCACTGTATTGTCAAGACATTTTTTTTTTATCCCAGATAAATTATCAAACGTAATGCACTCGTGATAATTTTCGCTCAATCTACACTTTATGAAGACTATGCCAGATTTTTTCAAAATTTCTTGATCGGTACTTTTCGAGATTGGGTGGGGGGACAGCGGCAATTTTTTTAAAATAACACAAGAAAAAGTGTACGCAAGTATTACATCATATATAGTTGTGAACTTGTATTTTCACAAGCTTTCATTTGACACCCCTCTCGATGACATGGTAAAAAAATGTTTTGTTCTTTTCCGATTTCACCCTCCAAAACTAACCCTTTAAGTCAAAATTTAATTTTCAAAACTACACAGCTCTGATTGGGCGATCAGTTCCTATATTTGTACAAAATTTCAATTTTCTATGTCAAATAGTTTCAGAGAAAATCGGGTGTGGTAGACAGATAGACGGACACCGAAGTGATCCTATAAGTGTTCCGTACGAAATACTAATAATAAAACGATTGTCATAAAAATATTTTTTGTATGACTTACGGTTCTCTTTCAATTTGGAAACCTTAATATTCTATGGAATATTATGTTGTGAATTTACATTATTCAACTTACTTTTACTTAAATTTCAATTGCATCTGAAAAAGAAATTTTTCACTTTTAACAATGTATAACCAAAGATTCCCACTGTAGTAAATCTCCATATTTTTACGTTATTTATAAAATTAAGTTGCTATTGAGTTATTTGAGGCAAATTTCTATAAATGGAACACCTTGTATACCTACTACGTACAGTGGACTAAATAAAAATCCCCACTATTAGTTATGCATGTTGTTTATGTTACATTATTATCTTCTATAATTACCAATAAAAACAATAAATCAATTTCCTTTAAATGGCATATTAAAAAAGAAATAACTGCAACTTAAAAACATTTTTAAATATAAATAAAACTCAAACTCAGGGTTGTGCACATGAAAATTATACAATAAACCTGTGATATGAGCTGTAGTTGTACGAGTCAATTATAATTCAAGCTTCGACACAACATTTGGTAGGGTCAATTAATTCGCTAAATGAATTTTTTAAATCATTTTTGAGAAACTATTTTGAATTTTCTTTGATCACGTACATTTTAAATATCGTTTCTGTCGTTTATAAGCATCCTCTCACTATCACTTAGATTTCGCTTAAACCACTCGTATACTTGAGCACGTGATAAGCATTTATCATCCTATGTTTTTTAAAGCAATTAAACAAATCTCATACAACAGCTCACAAAATACTGCTTTCGACAATAAACAGGTATAACTGGCGTTATTACTTTCTTCTATTTTTAAAAAGTTCGGTTTCTCTTTCAACAAAGGATGTGAAATCTTGAAATTGAGCTCTTTCCAACAATACACTATCCAAATGATAAAAATTCTTTTAGCGATCTCGATTTGAAGCCTACAACAACTCGAAAAAACTAGTCCGTCAATAAGAGCTTGTATTGAATATAATTTTTTTGAGAAATTGATAAAAGAGAAAAAAGTCGTAGGGTGATAAATCATCTTTTTTTAAACAGAAGTGTTTCATGTACTATCATGAAAAAGTAATCATCTAATCATGACATTTATGCCGTACGCGACGAATTCGAATTCATTTTGGAATTCTTAGTTCATTTTTAATCAATTTCAGTAATCAATTCGCGATTTCTTTGATGAAATTTCGCAGTTTACTCAGAAAATATATAGGCGTTCACAAATTGGCGCTTTTGCTATTAACATCCTCTCAACCGTTGAAAGTAAAAAGGTTAAACTGGGACAAAATTGAATAATAACAATTAAATTAAAACTTTAGCAAATGTTCAAGATTTCAGCCGTGTCAGAAGATATTCGGAAAAAAATGAATATGGAAAAGATAAATCTGAACAAGTGTTTTGTTAAAAATTATTAAGATTTCTTTTAAGAGCTCAATCAGTAAAAGAGATACTTTTGAAGAGATTTATGCCTGATAGTAACTATATACTAACTGTATTAAATACTAGCATATTTCCGCGGCTTTGCTCACAAGATTAGACAATTTGCATCATTTCAGTAATATAGAGAAAGTCACAAAGGACCTATTAAGGGGAAGGCCCATTTAACCGGTAATAAATGGTCTTGAGTGCTGATGCAACGTGTATATATATAACACGTAGGCTGAAAAGTTTTTGGTCTAGTTACTTAAAACACGTTTTTATTTTTTTTTTTTTTTTTTGCAAAATTCGACTTTATTCATCAAAATAGTCTCCTTCAAGAGCGATGCAATCAGTCCGACGGTTTTCTAACATTCCTACGAGTATACCTTTTTTGTAGTGCCTTCAAAATAGACCTCAGTTTCGACGATAATTTCTTCATTGGAGCCAAATCTCTTTCCCGCCAGCATTTTTTTGAGGTCTGAGAATAGATAATGGTCAGTGGGGGGGGGGATCTGGAGAATACGGTGGATGAGGAAGCAATTCGAACTTTAATTCAAGCAATTTTGCCATCGTAACCATGGACTTGTGACACGGTGCACCGTCGTGATGAAAGAACGCTTTTTTCTTGTGTATTTAGGGCCGTTTTTTTGCAATTTCTACCTTCAAATGCACCAATAACTTTACACAATATTCGCTATTGATGGTTTTTCCCTTCTCAGCATAGTTGATGAAAATCGTTTTATGCGCATCCTAAAATACAGAGGCCAAAACCTTCGCAGCTGACTGTTGTGTCTTTGATCGCGTCGGGCGGCTTTTACCGGCTGCTGTCCACTCAGCTAATTACCGATTTGATTCCGGTGTGTAGTGGTGGATCCATGTTTCATCCATTGTCACATACCGTATAAAAAAATCATGTTTATTGCGCTTAAACAGGTCCAAACAGCACTCAAAATCATCAACACGTTTTTGGTCCACTGTGAGCAAACACGGTAACCATTTCGAACAGAGCTTTCTCATGCTCAAATGCTAATGAAAATATAAGGTGTCAGCTGGCTCATGCAATTTCACTTTACGGTCATCCAAAACAATTTTCTGGATATTTTTATGTTTTCCGGTGTAAGCACCTCATTTGGGCGTCCATAGCATTCAGCATCATTTGTGTCTATATGACCGCGTTTAAATTCAGCATATTAGTAAATGATGAGTGATTGTTCAGGAGCAGAGTACCCGTAACATTTATCACACCAAAAACAGTGTTTAATTAACACACGAAATTCAATCTTTTCCATATATACTCGTATATATATATATATATATATATATATATATATATATATATATATATATATATATATATATATATATATATATATATATATATATATATATATATATATATATATATATATATTTTTTATATATATATATATATATATATATATATATATATATATATATATATATATATTATATACATAATACACATATATAGGAATTTTTTTCTAACTTATTATTTTACTAAGCTTTAAAACAGGAAAAAAATACAAACATAAATAGCTTGATTTAATTTATATTTGTATGCGTAACAAAAAAACAAAAAGCTCTTTTAAGAGGCAATGCCCAAAAGCTCGACACTTAAAACTATAAAATATCTTAGTTCAAAATAGTTTGAACCTTTATTAAGTGCATTGTATTTCCTTGTCTGTTAGCGAAAGAATTTTTAAATAAAGATGAATTTTCTGACAGAGAACAGTAAATTGCATAACTATGCGCTATTTCTCTGAAATTAATAGTAATAAAAATACCAGTGGACTGACCGATGGTCCTAGTATTCCTAGGTTTTTTCAGGTAACAATGCTCCTTTGTAACGAAGTTTTATTGCCGATCAAATCGTTTTATTTACATTCCTTCTTGTTGCTCCAACTATAAATACATATTTAGACCAGCACGCCCAAGTGTCAAGCAAGTTAATGTGTTAACAAAATGTCTTCTCCAGCGAAACGCCAAAAATTCGGGCAGCTAACTCATTATGAAAAGTGTATAGTTAAAAATGTATTTAACTACGTTAAAAACTATCAACATTGTGATTTAAGTGTGGACGATTGTATGACAAAATGTTTCTTAATGACCGGAGTTTACAGAATTTTAAGAGAAGAAAAGAAGGGGGTAACACTCTCCAGAAAAGAGACCAGGTTGAAAAGAACTTCAGCTGACAGACAACACAAAACAAGGAGTAAGGCGTATTGTTCATGACTTTTTTTATGGATAAAAGAATTTCGACTTTGGATATGATCCTGCAGGCTGCGACAAGCCACCCAGAAATATCGAAAATGATTAGAGTATAACTATGGAGTGTTTTAAAAGGTAGGGATTTTTATTGGAAAATGTGTGAAAGGAAATCTTTATTGATAGAAAGTAGAAAAATTGTACACTGGAGAAGAGACTATTTAAGGAAATATATAATAAAAGACTGTTTTTAGTCAATTTCCACTGGTTTATTTAAATTGCGATGACGCGTTTCGCTGTCGATGCAGCTTCTTCAGATCTACATTTTACACTGTCAAGTTAGGTTTAATATTCACAGTTTTATATAATTTCTTAATTATAATATTACACCTAATTAAATTACATTGATAGTATTGGAAAATCCACACAGATTTGGAGTTAGGAGAATAAATTCAATAATGGTGAATTGCTTAAATCTACCTGGTCGTGATTAACTGTAGTCCTTAATCGATTTATTTGCATTGTCTCTAAAAGGTTTAGTTTTAAACCTTTTTGTTGGGTGTGTAAAATTTTGAAATTCTTGTTAAATGTGTGATTTTCTATTAAAAGATGATTAGCATATGTTGAATTAGATTTTCTATGGATGAAACTTTTTTCGTGTTCTGTAATTCTTTGTCTAAATGTACGTCCAGTTTGTCCGATGTATGTTTTAGGACATGACCCAGATGTTAATTGACCCCTGATTTATTGTCTTTATTGATTTTGTGGTTTGTAGTTTTTAAGATATTTCCCTATAGTATTGTTAGTCTTGTAAGCTATGTTGATATTTTTTTGATTTAAAAATTTCCCCAGTTTTTCCGTTGGTTTGCCGAAATAGGTTAATCATTTAAAAGTGGTATTTCTGTCCTTAAAACGTGGGTATATTTCTGAAATTGCCTTGTTTCTAAGTTTTTTCTTAACGATACTATTGATTAAAGTAACCGAATAACCGTTGTTAACGGCTACTTGTTTTATGTAGTTTAATTCTTTAGTAAAATTTTCTTCTGATAAGGGGATATTAGTTATTCTATGTATAAAACTATGATAAGCGGCAAGTTTATGATGGTTAGGGTGGTGAGAACTATTGTGAATTGTGGTATCTGTATGACAAGGTTTGTGATATATTGCAAATTTATGTTTTTTCATGGCTTTACTGATTGTTAAGTCTAGGAAATTGATTTTCCCTTCGACTTCTTCTTCCATTGTAAAACTGATATTTCTATGTAAAGAATTAATATACTGTAAAAAGTGAGTTAATTGTCTGTCCGTACCTATAAAGCATACAATTATATCGTCTACGTATCGATACCAGTATAGACAATTATTACTATTGTTATTATGGTTGTTAAATATCATTGTTTCAATACTGTCCATGAAAATTTCGGCAAGTAATGGACTTAATGGACTCCCCATAATTAACCCTTCCTTACTATTGTAGAATGTATTGTTAAATGAAAAATAATTTTGTCTTAGGCAAGTTCTTAATAAATTAATTATGTCCATTTTTATAACTTCATTTACTTTGTTTTTTGTTAATAGGTTCTCTATTAAAATTATTGTTTCGTCTGTAGGAACACTTGGAAATAAGTTTTTGACATCGAAAGAGACTAATTTAGAATTATCTGGTATTGTTATATTCTTAACTGTATTCACGAGTTCGTATGAGTTTTTGATACTATATTTAGGTTCAAATTTGGTATGATATTTGATTAAATCAATTAAAAAGGATGACGTCTTATATGCTGGAGCAGACATGTAGGAAACAACTGGTCTGATTGGGTGGTCAAGTTTGTGTAGTTTTATGAGTGAATAAAGTTGTGGGATTTGGGGATTTATATTTATCAATTTAATTTTATCTTTATGGTGAATGATACTTTTAGCCTGTTCAATTTGTTGTTTTATTTCTTTTTGAAAAATATTTGTTGGATCTTTATTTAAAATTTCGTACTTTCCTGTTTTGAAAAAATCTAACGTTTTATTAATATAGTCGATTTTGTCTATTGCTATTACTGTGTTACCTTTGTCTGCTTTGGTAAAGATTACATCATTTTGTTTTGCTTTACTCTGAATTGTTTTTATTGTTCTTAAGTCTTGGTTGATGTTGTTAGTGTTAGATATGAATTCTTTTTTAATAATTTCGGCTGTTTGAAATTTTGATAATATGTTGTTAGGACTATCTTTCTTCTTTTAGAGACAATGCAAATAAATCGATTAAGGACTACAGGTACTTTACTCAACGACCAGGTAGATTTAAGCAATTCACCATTATTGAATTTATTCTCCTAACTCCAAATCTGTGTGGATTTTCCAATACTATCAATGTAATTTAATTAGGTGTAATATTATAATTAAGAAATTATATAAAACTGTGAATATTAAACCTAACTTGGCAGTGTAAAATGTAGATCTGAAGAAGCTGCATCAACAGCGAAACGCGTCATCGCAATTTAAATAAACCAGTGGAAATTGACTAAAAACAGTATGTGTGTATTAACATATGGCACTGAAACGTGAGCTTTAAATAAAAATATAATAAATAAACTCCAGGTAACTCAAAAAGCAATAGAGAGCAGAATGCTAAATATTAGACTCTAAGATCCTATATAACAGATGTAGAGGTAGTCCACATACAAGATGGACGGATGACATAAAAAGATTAACGGGACACGATTGGATGGAAAAAGTAAACAACAGAGCTCATTGAAGACAACTTGGGGATCCGACTATGGATGGAATAAGCTAATGATGATGATGATTATATATATATATATATATATATATATATATATATATATATATGTATATATATACATAATTTTTATTGATATTATGATCATTACAAATATTCTTGCGGTTCCTATAATATCATTCGCTTAAGTTAATTTAATTTCATATTAAGAAAAAATATCATAAAAGAAGTATTTTCAGAATTTCTTGTTATCATTTTCTTCCAATAGCAATAGCACGAATTGTGGTAGCTTCTACTTGATGAAACTTCATTACAATTAATAATAAAAACTTTTTTTAGTCAGTGTCCACATTTTTAAAATTTTTGTATATGATTTGATTTGCTGACGATGTAGCTTCTTCAATGACGCGTTTCGAAATAAACTATTAATACAATAAGAGTATCATTTATAATGCCTAGTACTTAAGATACCGGTACTTTATAGGTCCTACCTAAGAGAGGTAAATCAACACTTGAGTACTTCTTGGTAAATAGGTTTAACAATGGTCAATTATTTATCTCAGTTTGGTGGCTTAGAGGCATGTTGGTATTATTTAATTGTTTTTTTTTGCTTTAAATCGATTAAAAAACACCAATATACGTCTAAATGATCGAACACATATAAATAATTCGCCATTGTTAAACCTATTTTCTTAGAAGTAATTAAGTGTGAATTTGCGCGAATTAGGTACAACCTGTAAAGTATGTTACGTATTAGACATTATAAATGATACTATAATTGTATTAATAGTTCATTTCAACACATATAACTCAAAAAGCTACATCGCTAGCGAAACGTGTCTTGCATAAAATGACAACTGAGTAAAACATATCTTTTATTAATAACAGCAATTCGCACTCAGAGATCTTTGAATTCAATCCAACGTGATTTTAATTCAGTTTTGTATTACAAACTCTAGAAGCAATTATAATAAAAAGTGAAACCAATAGTGACATCTATTAGAACCTTAGTCTACTTATTATCCCCTGTTGTCTTTCTATGGTCGTAAATGAGTAAACTGACTCCATTAATTTTTTAGTCGACTTATATATGAAAAAGGGCCTACAAATATGTGGGTCATAGATCGCCATGGCACCCTAAAGGACTAGTTTGGACCCTTTGAAAAATTTACGTTCACAATAAAAAGTGAAACAAATAGTGACATCTATTAGATTCTTAGTCCACTTATTATACCCTTTTTTCTTTTTAAATATTTTTACTGTATGGTCGGAGATGAGTAAACCGACTCCGTTCATTTTTTAGACGAAAGAGGGCATTGACTACAAATATGTCGGCCACAGTTCGCCTCCGCACCCTCAAGGACTAGTTAGGACCTTTTGAAAAATTTACCTTCCATTTTCAGGTTAGTTCCGATTATACTCATACAAAGTTTAAAATGTTAAACGCTTGATTAGGTCTATAATATTATTTGTTTGAAGTTTTATTGACGATCAAATCGTTTTATTTACATTCCTTTCTGTTGCTCCAACTATAAATAAATATTTAGACCAACATGCCCAAGTGTCAAGCAAGTTAATGTGTTAACAAAATGTCTTCTCCAGCGAAACGCCAAAAATTCGGGCAGATGCTCATCATGAAAAGTGTATAGTTAAAAATGTATTTAACTACGTTAAAAACTATCAACATTGTGATTTAAGTGTGGACGATTGTATGACAAAATGTTTCTTAATGACCGGAGTTTACAGAATTTTAAGAGAAGAAAAGAAGGGGGGTAACACTCTCCAGAAAAGAGACCAGGTAGAAAAGAACTTAAGCTGACAGACAACACAAAACAAGGAGTAAGGCTTATTGTTCATGACTTTTTTTTATGGATAAAAGAATTTCAACTTTGGATATGATCCTACAGGCTGCGACAAGCCACCCAGAAATATCGAAAATGATTAGAGTATACCTATGGAGTGTTTTAAAAGGTAGGGATTTTTATTGGAAAATGTGTGAAAGGAAATCTTTATTGATAGAAAGTAGAAAAATTGTACACTGGAGAAGAGACTATTTAAGGAAAGTTAGAAAAGCTCGCTCTGAAAGAAAAAGGATATATTACTTAGATGAGACGTGGATAAATGAAGGGTACACAGTCAACAAATTTGGGCAAGATAGAAATATCAAAAATGCTCACCAAGCATTCAATGAAGGTCTCTCTACTGGTTTTAAACTACCATCTGATAAGGGGCGTAGGTTAATTATTACCCATATTGGAAGCTAAAGTGGTTTTGTAGACGTCTTTTAACATTCGTATCCAAGAAAACAGGAGATTATCACGAAGATATGAATTCCGATATATTTGAAGATTGGGTTTCGCAGATGATGGACTTAATACCAGACGGTTCTGTTATTGTAATGAATAATGCAAACTATCATTCTAAAAACTTAGAACGAGTTCCAACCTTGGATTGGCTGAAAAAGAACATCCAGTCTTAGATCACCGAGAAAAACATTTCATTTTCAAAAGACATCATTAAAAGAGAATTATTAGAACTTGTTATGCTTGAAGTTCTCAGAAATAAAGACAAGTATACAAGTTTCGTAATCGATGAAATGGCAAAAAAAGTAATATTACTATTTCGCCTGCTGCCATGTCATTGGTTCAATCCGCTAGAACTTGTATGGGCACCAGTTAAAGGTGAAATCGCCAGAAATAATATGGCCTAGACAGTACAAAGCCTTTTTCAGAATGTCATATCTAATCTTTCCACAGAAAATCGGCGAAAATGCGTCGAGCATATATGGAGGGTAGAAGATAGAATGTGGACTATGGACTTGGCAGTGGATGCCATTGTTCAACCTTAAATTACACTGGTCAACACAAGTCTTGTTTCCTTTATTTTTTTTTCTGTTATTGGGTATTTCTATGGCCCTGACTATGAAAAAAATACTGGGAGATTGCTAACAGCTTTACCTTTTCAAGTATACAGTTTTATTATTTTGCTAAAAAAAAATACAAAAAAATAATACATTATATTAACAAAATTTCTATTGAACACTAGCAAATGATCTTTTATAAGATTTCCTTGAATGAACAACTTTAGGTAGATCTCGTTGCAAATTCCAGCAGTAGTATGCCATCATATGTGAGTCCCACCGCCCCTGATAACGCTCTTCCATTGTCCGAAGATACTGATGAAATCTTTCACCCTGCTCCTCACTAAAATCACCCAGATTTTGTGGAAATCGGTCTAAATGCGAGTGAAGGAAGTGGATTTTTGTGCTCATGTTGCACCCTAGCTCTTGCAAGTTCGATAGCATGCGCTCAACAAGCTCGACATGGTCGTCAGATTTCTTTTTGCCTAGAAAGCTACTCATAACCAAAACAAATGAATTCCAAGCTTTGGATTCGACTTGAGTCATTAATTTGACAAAATTAGGATCTTTCACGAGTTGCCTAATCTGTGGCCCATCAAAAATACCAGCTTTCAATTTTTCTGAACTTAATCCTGGAAACTTGCGTGAAAGAAAATTAAAACATTCGCCACTTTTGTCAAGCGCCTTCACAAACTGTTTCATTATGCCGAGTTTAATATGAAGTGGTGGAAGTATGAAGCGGTCTCGGCTAACTAAAGGCAGGTTTATAACATTTTTTGTACCAACTTTTAGCTCTTCCCGCACTGGCCAAACTTTTTGTGACCAATGGTGTTGTTTGTCACGACTATCCCAGAGACACATGAAACAAGGGAACTTTGTGTACCCCCCTTGTTGACCTAAAAGAAAGTAACCCATTTGTGGTCTTGATACTTAATTTTTTCCATAACCTTAGAAACATTTACGTATTCTTCTTTTAAAGTTGTCGAATGTGCAATAGGTATAGATCCGTACTTGTTACCGTTATGAAGCAAAACATACTTTAAACTTTTGCTGCTGTCTATGAAAAGACGCCAATCACTAGGTTGGTACTGTTTTAATCCCATCTGCTGCAAAATATCACCAACATCTTACAAAAAACTAAATCCTTCTCTTGAGAAAAATACGGTAACAGATTTTTTTGTCGGGTACGATAAAATGTAATGTTGGTTTCCGGAGTAAGCAAATTTTTTTCTTTTAAACGAGATGCTAAAAGTTCAGAAGTTTCTTTTGGTAAGTTCAGATCTCTTACTAAGTCATTTAGTTCTTTCTGATTAAATGGTTGAGGTTCTGAAAGGCTACATTTGTAGTCCGAATCAGAGTCTTCACTTGATGTATTTCGTTCGGGTTCACAGAGATTTGGATCATCAGAAGATTTAGATGTGCTGGGTTGTACTTCTTGTGATTTTAATTGAGGTCGTTGAGCAGAAGATAAGTTAGGATATGACCACTTACTTCGATTTCCAGTGTTAATTCCGTTTATTTTCACAACGCAGAAGTAGCAATCGTCATGCTGGTTTCGAGGTTCTCGCCAAATCATGGGTGTTACGAACATTATTGCATCTCTTTTTCCACTGAACCACAACCGTAGACATACCACACATTTCTGGCATATAATATGAGGGACCCATGGCTTGTCCTGATTACACAATTTTATTTTAAAGTATTGATGATACGCAGTTTTCACAAAGTCCGATATAGGTTTTCGATATTTTGCAAATATATATTCACCACAAATATGGCAAAAACAATCGGGATTAAACACACAACATCTTCTTGACGAAGCCATATCTAAAACAACAACAAAATATATTTTAGTGTCCAATAAAAAACGAAAATCTAAGTAAAAATAGTAAATGAGGGTAATTAGCTATAACTCAAAAACAAAAGCTGTTAGAGAAAAATTGTTGCCATATTTAAAAAATACGCGTCAATTTGAGATAGAAATAAAAAAAAATCACAGGAAACAAGTAATTTTCTTTTTTTTGTTGACCAGTGTTATATATGTAAATTCAAATGAGTCGGATAATGATAGTTTTTCAAGCATGTTAGAGATAGAAGATTGGTAATACTTTTTTCATTGTTTTTTTGACTTCCGCATTTATATATTTTTTAATTAATAATGTTTTATCATCACATGTTATTTTTTTTCTAATAAATGTTTAAACATTGTAAAACTGTTTCATTCATACTAGTCGCAAATAATACGTATGCGCCCAGGCGGACCACCACTAACTAGAACTATTTCAGACTATTTAGCCCCAAACAACAAAAAAAGGGTCTTTTTCGTACTGATGCCAGATGATATTCTAATAAAGTCATTAAACTACTGCATTACAGGTAAAATGTAGGTAAAACTCTGGGGCCCTTAGTACTGATTGATGCTAATTTGTATAATTCCAGATGATTTATTGCTATCATTTTCAAATAAGTAGAGTATAGACAATATTTGTTTTTATTATGATTACATTACTTAATAATTTCTTGGTGATTTTAATAGTAGGCTACCTATTGTTTAATTTCACAAAGCTATAAATAACATTTAATTAATAGTTGATATCTGAAGTCTAACGAATATTATATGATATACAATACACAAAAATAAATAAACTAACAGTAGATTATTGACAAATATGTCCACCCAAAAATATTTGACGCCAATTCGTCGGGAGCCCCGCCCAACTAAAGATTTAAAATATGTATGCTAAGCAGCAACAAGGGGTCATGGATTCTTTTGTTTCTACGTTGCAGCAAATGACGAAAATATTATTAGACTTGCATCATTGTATTTTAACCCATTATTACGTAGTTTCTGTCCTTGACTTGTGACATCCAAAAGTTAATATTTCCTGAAGAAATAATAATGCCCCAAATAGAATCACAATATTAAAATTCTCAGAAAACTTAAAAACGTCAAAGTCACATGAAATACTCTATTTGTTAAATAGACCTTGGGCCAGCATTTTATTTTCAAGGCTTGATTCACTTAATCCAGGAATAATAAGGGCGAACTCGTGCAACATCCGCATTACTTTTGTATCGCTTGGTGGAAGTTGCGCGGATACTCTGCGGAACGAAAACACCCAGCTAGACAATTTGCTAGTCAACGTCAAAGTCATTTCATTTAAAAGTAAGGTATAACTCACTGGTCTATTAGTCGCAGTTGCGGAAATTATCTCCCCGTTGTGCAATATTTTAAACTTTGGTTTAGGAAGAAATGATAATGACTTATCAACCACAACAACAAGACAATATCTATTTCTTTAAATATCAAATTAGGTCATGGATGTCCACGTTACTGCGCAAACTCGCGCCCGCGACTTTGGTCGCTTGGAAGTATCATTTGGTTAAAGGTTTTTTTTTTTTATAATTTAGATACCTATGTTAATGGGTTAGAGCTTTCTGCATAGTATGTTTGATGTTTGATTATTTTCTGGTAGCAAAATATATGGCGTAGCTTGCCGCTCGTTTGTGGCCGTTTCTTTCCCCACCGCGTCTTGCTTCTCCCCCTGCGCCGCGATGAACATTTATTTAACCTAGATTATATGATATGGTATGACCCTAAAATCACCCCCAACATTAAGGTCTACAATTCTTCCATACGTAGCACAGTGCCACCCGACTCTTAGACAGGCCGTCCAAGATAGTTATATTTTTGCAACTGTGTTGACGTATGTGTAGGTACCTCTATTTTAGTTACGCTTACTCAAAAATATGCTCGTAATCTAAATTACTTATCCAAATGGTTTGGTGTAAAATATAAATTGTATCTACATGAAATGCGTATGACGAAATGCATATGATGAAATGCGTATGACGAAAAACATATTTATTTTGATAAGGACTTAATTTTCGCTACTGAAATAACTCTCGAGAGATTTTTATCACTAGCTCACGTCTGTTTTTTAGACCTATGTTTCAGTTTTGTGGATTAACCTTAGCAGATACACATATGCTGTCGCGAACCTTTTTGTAGACCGATTTATGTTGTATAATTCTTCTATACATCATTTTTATATATCTTTTACAGTAAAGGCAGCGTTTGCCAGAAAGTTTCCCGCTTGACCGTATTTACGTTGACTCGCGTCACTAAAATTGTCGCTGGTTAGATCCCCTTTGTCACAACCTCATAAAATATAGCCTATATTTATTTGAAAAAGTCCAGGCTACATACCATAAAGATTTTTTTAAATCGGATCAGAACTTTCAGAGATTACCTCGAACAAACAAACTCATAAACT
>CM032448.1:85078465-85098465 GCA_019049505.1 Pachyrhynchus sulphureomaculatus | reverse complement strand
ATCAAAAGCCCCTATCACACGAATTTTTTACTCTATAAATATAAGTTTAACAAATTGGATTATCAAAACGCTTCGTTCCTCAGTTTTTTCGTTTAAAATATGAAGAGGATTTGCAAAATTTGTACATAAGTAAGTAATTTAATTTCAACGCTGTTTTACTACAATTCCATGTTAGATGACTTATGATGGTTCTTAGACCGTGTCAAATTGGAATCACTTTCCCACGTTTTGCCGTACAAGGCTTCTCTGTTCATCGTATGGGAATGGAACACTGGATGTCTTGGAAAGGCAAAATCGGTTTCCGTAGATGATACGGACCCTAACCTTCTATCCCCACTAATGTTGTTTTTAGGTTTGTAAATTTCGGTTGATTTATTAATCCTTGGTTTATTGAAACTGAAGACTGATGTAATAAGTACCCGTACCCTCTCATATACTGATAGTGTCTCTTTCATACCACTTAATTCTAATGGATATTGTTCTACCAGTTTCTCCTACGTGCACATTAATACATAAACACCTTCAGTAGTTATAGGAATTGTGACTCTTGGTGGTCTTAGGCATTCTTTAATTTTTTTACAAGGACTGAAACTTGTACGAATAGTAGATCTTTTAAAGGATTTGGCTATTTCATCAGTAGTACCATGTACGTGGGGTCTAACTGCACTATGTATTAGTAGATCATTTTTAACGTAGTTGATAGAGGGTAGTGGGATAGTGAGGACGGTAAATAAAAGATGCTTTATTCGTTTCGCAACGTTCCGATTCTGAATTGGATCTATTTCATGCTTCCGAACAACACAAAATAAAAAGTATAGGGTAAGCCGTCATAAGATGGAATCGTTGTAAGCTTCAGAAAATCCTTTAATGGATCAAAAGGTTGCGGAACAATAAATTTACAACTATCTAATACCAAAAAAAGTTCTTCTCAGTTTCACAAAACCGTAACAGATCCCATGTCAGTATTTTATTTAATTTTCGAGCTTTCCTTTTTAGTAAAGCTGATTCAGATTAAGTGTTTTATCTCACAAATTTTGTCATTTCTTTAGGTCGCGTAGACATGCACTTTTTCTAATTAAAGTAAGTTCCTGTAATTTTCCTAAATTTATAAACACGTTTTCTCTGCTACCTTATTCTATAAAAAGTACCAAACAGATATGACAAAGCATACTTCCTATCTCTTTATTACTCAAAAATACAACGCAAGGATCTTCCCTAATAAATTGGCCTTTACTTTGTTTACGCGATAAAAATAAATTTTATAAACGAAATTTCAAGAAGTCCTTATCAGTACCGGTCTTCTTATCGGTTTGCTTCACTTTTTATCACAAACTGTGATATATAGTAACAACGAGAAACGAAAAGTTAGTCTTTCGGGGATATAGTCTGGTTGAAGGTAGAGAAAAAGCTATACTTGAAGTTATTCGTAATAATGACCAAAATATTCATTTTTAAAAGTAGTGTCCTAAAACTGACAAACAGATAGTGCGTAGTGGTCACAATACGGTGTGGTTTAATCATAAAGATTGACTGTAAAGAAAGAGAATACGTTGTATATATTAGTCATAATGAGGGGTAAGTTCAGAATGTTTTTATGGTTATGGTTGGTATATTACGTTTTTTTTTTTTTAGTGAAATATAGGTGGTAATTGAAATTTCTTTCATGTTTATATGCCTTCCCTGACAATACACGGTGTCTCATTAAAACCTTCAATGGTAAAATATTTATAGTAAAAAGACTTGTAAATAAAAAACCGGATAAGTGCAAGTTGGACTTGAGCAATTAATGTTCCGTACAGTGATTGCCTTTAAAATAATTTTTTTACGGAAGTATAAGGTGATCAGTGATTTCACAAAGCGAACCCCAAATGAGTTTTCATAAAAAATTAAGAGCCCAGAGTACAAATATTTCTAGTCAGATACTGACTCAGCAGGCTAATCAGGCCAACCAGAATAGGTTCCTGACATGTATATACCTTAATAGCTAATATGTATTTTCACATTTTTTCTTAGTCAATAATGTATAATAGTTATAGGATCTCAGCTACCAAATAGCCAATAAACCAATCTAGCTCAATCTAGAATCTAGTGATAAAAGTTTAAAACAAATATTTACTACCTAAATATCTGCTTAGTTATGAACAAATAAAATTATTTTGTCTCGGTACCTAATGCTTAAAGCAGTAGCTATTAGTCCTCCCTTCACCATTTTGTCGCTCAAATAGTTCTTTTTTATGCCAGATAAATTATCAAACGTAATAATTTTTACTCGATCTACACTTTATGGAAACTACTCTAGAATTTTTTTTAAATTCTTTGATCAGTACTTTTCGAGATAGGGTGGGTGTACAGCGGTTTTTGGATATTTTTTTAAAAATAATACAAAGAAAAGTGTGCGAAAGTATTACATCATATATATTTTTGAACTCGTGTTTTCACAAGCTTTCATTTGACACCCCACTCAATGACCTGGCAATTTTTTTTTTTTCACTTCCGATTCAAACTAACCTCTTAAAGGGTTACATACACCTGAGCGCTGCAGAAAGGGAATAATACAAAAGAATGGCAATTATATATTTTTACTAGCAGTGCCCGCGGCTCCGCTTGCGTGGACTTGATTCACTACTATCGCCACTGCTTATTCCTTATGGTACCTAATGTAATAAAATATCTGCCATTATTTCCCTTTACCTCCCATTATTTCTCCTTATCTCCCATTATCTCTACATAATTTCCATTATCTAGGATTATCTCTGCTCATCTACCATTATTTCTCCTTATTTCCCATTATTTCCCCTTATCTCCCATTATCTCACCTTATCACCCATTATCTAGGCTTATCTCGACTTATCTCTCAATATTTCTACTTATCTCCCATTATTTCTCCTTAACTCCCATTATCTCACCATAACTCCCATCATTTAGTCTTATCTCTGCTTATCTCCCCTTATTTCTCCTTATCTCCATTATTTATACTTATCTCCCATTATCTTACCTTATCTCCCATTATCTAGGCTTATATCGAATTATATAGAACATATGTATAAATTTATAAAAACACGTAAATCGGATAAGTGGTTCTCGAGTGATAAGACAGACAGAGGGACGTTGCATTTTATATATATTATATTCTTTCCTACATGATATTGTTCCATATTTAATGATTTAGGCAGAGTATTGCAAGAGAACGCGCTAACGGCAAACTTTTCTCCGACTTGATTCACTATTATCGTCACTGCTTATCCTATAACCTGGCCAGAGAACATATGTATCTTTAAAAAAAAGCACGTAAATCGCATAAGTTGTTCTCCAGTGATAACCGCACTAACGGACAGACAGACAGACAGAGAGACGTTGTATTTTATATATATATTATAGATATTCTTTGCTACATCATATTGTTCCATATTTAATGGTTTAGCATGTTTAAACAAAAGCACGTAAATCGGATAAGTGGTTCCCCAGTGATAAGCGCACAAACGGACAAACAGACAGAGAGACGTTGCATTTTATATATTATAGATATCCTTTGCTACATGATATTGTTCCATATTTAGTGGTTTAGGCAGTATATTACAAGAGAATGCGCTAACGGCAAACTTTTTTCCGATTTCATTCACTATTATCGTCACTGCTTATTCCTGATGTTACCTAACGTTATAAAATATGGCCTATAAGCTGGCCAAAGAACATATGTATGTTATAAGAAAAAAAGCACGTAAATCGGATAAGTGGTTCTCCAGTGACAAACGCACTAACGGACAGACAGACAGACAGAGAGACGTTGCATTTTATATATATGATAGATATAGATTATTATTATTATATAACTTGACCAAAGAATATATGTATGAATTTAAAAAAAGTCACGTAAATCGGATAAGTGGTTCTCGCGTAATAAACGCACTAATGGACAAACAGACAGACAAAGAGACATTGCATTTTATATATATTATAGATTATAGATATTCTGTGCTACATAATATTGTTCCATATTTAATGGTTTAGGCTGTGTATTGCCAGAGAACGGGCTAGCGACAAACTTTTTTCCGACTTCATTCACTATTATCGTCACTGCTCATTCCTTATGCTACCTATCGTAATAAAATACAGCCTATAACCTGGCCAGAGAACACATGTATGTTTTTAAAAAAGCAGTACGTAAATCGGATAAGTGGTTCTCCAGTGATAAGCGCACTAACGGACAGACAGACAGAGGGACGGTGCATTTTATATATAGATTGTATTTTGAACTATAAGAATTTTTTTTTTAAATGTGTTTTAAATGTTAACATTATATTCTATCCGGTTAAATGCACCACTGATGAAAACTATGGCGCCTCCTTGTCTGTAGGATAACTTCACAAAAAATAATCCAATCTGTAAAGTAAGAATTAATCTTGCAAAATAATGTAGTAGTTACAAATTGTCGAACGGGTATTTTTAAAAAAAAAAAATTTACGGTGTTGTAAACTTTAGTATGCAATTTTCGACCCAAAAATGTATGTTTAAGTATATATAAAAAATTGTTTATTAGAAAAATTTAAAAAAAAAATCTGTCGACAGTTTGTAGAAAAAGTAGTTAAGATTTAAAAAAAAGTTAAAAAATATTAAAAATTGACTGAGTGATATTGCAGACAATGTCTGAAAATAGGTAGCAGGCCCAATCCGACGTCAGGTCACATATAAGCTATAACTTTGTAATGGAATGGAAATTTCTTAATTTTTGAATTTATGAAAATTCGAGGTGTATGTAACCCCTTAAGTAAAAATTTAACTTTCAAAACTGCTCTGATTGGCCCATCAATTCCTATATTTGTGCCAAATTTCAAATAGTTTCGGAGAAAATAGGATGTGACAGACGGACAGACAGACACCGAAGTAATCCCTTAATTGTTCCGTACAGAACACTGAAAACAAATATATTGCATATCAAACTACAGCCCATGAATTTTTTTTTTTAATATTAATATATATATTATATATTTTAACCGTGCTTCTCGATTGGGTACATGATCACACCGAAACTGAGATGATACTCTGGCTATACAGGCAGCTTTAATGGGTCTCACAACCCCTGAAATTTCATTTCATTTCATACAATATGAGGGGTGCTATCTGCTGAATCATAGATTCGTCAGGAACTGGAATGATTCACTCCGTTGTTACTCCGCGTACAACACTTTTCAAGCAGTATTTTATATGGAGAACATCATCCCTTTGAAATAATTCAAGAATAACGCGAATCGCTTTTCCGCACACATGCCGCTCCTGGAGCGCTTTAGGGACGTCCCTGTAACACGTATGCTAGACCCAAAAAAAATCACTAGAGATGAAGCCAAAATATCTATGTATTTATCTAATCGAAATGTAAACCATTAGGTTACTGGTAGTCCTCTAAGCAAAAGCTTTGAAACTGCCGGACATTTTTAATTATTGTAAGGAGCTAGAATTGTTCCTATAAACGTTAGTTTTCGAATATCTCTACAAGAATAAATTCATCGACGTCAAATCAGGACTACGTAAAGACCAACTTATGTCATAATTGGAAATAAATTTATTTATGAATATCTCTTAAAGATGTTTTTGGTGTATTCTTGAACCAGCTGTATATCTGTCAGTGGTGAACTCCTGGGCATCTATACAGCACCTGCTCATTCAGGTAGAGAGTGTCGTGATCTGTCGTTCGAGGGCATCTCACTGCGGCATCGCTTCTTAATATCCTTAATTGTAGTGCCCGAGCTTTACTTAAAGTTAGACCAGTTTTGTCAAACTTCTACACCGTTTTTCAACCAGTTAAGGACTAGCGACTTCATTTCAATTGTGTCAATGATATTGAAAATAAAATATTCGTAGCACGATACTCGTAGATTTATTATTATGTTATTGTAGTCAATTCTCGTACACATAAGATACCCTCCGATTCGACGAAACACTCCACAGCCATTAAATTTGCAAATACAGGAATTATGCTTGTTTCTATAGCCTGTCTCTTTGATGCGCTGCTCTGCATAATAAGTAGTAATGTTTGAACTTGTTTACAGGATACCCAGCAGTGTTGTAAAAAATTTAAAATTAAACACTTTTGTCCATTTTTTTTGGTTTGCTGCAAATGTTAACCCTTTCCATATACGATTGTATTGTATATCATGGTGTGAAGAATTAGAAGGGTAATAGAACAAAATATTAGTAGATGAATGTAAACTACTTAGACAGAAATAAAAAAAAAACAAATAAGTCTATAGAATAACTACCAAAATTAAACAAAGTTCATATTTTCACAATTATTTAGTGCTCCTCTCTCTGTTAAACCATGTCAGGAAGCGCATTTCGGAGTACCACGACTCACGAGAGGAGCCATGATCGACAGAGCAGAAAACAAAAATCAATACTTAATATAGCAGTAATATACAAGTTGTATCCTTATCTAATGCCAATCCAATATTAAAAGTATATCTGCTCTCTACCAAAGACCGTGCAATTACAAACTGCAGATTGACAGAGATTTTTTTAGCAGTCACAATGGCTAAACTAACCTCCAGGTAGCGCTACAGATATGTATCGTTAATCTTCATTCAGAAATAAAGGTAGTTAATAACTAACAAAACTGGAGAAAATTTGTATTTTAGCTCTCTAATCTGTCCAACTATTTTGGTTTCGTCCTATCACGACATAAAGGAAGAATATACTTTTAATATTGGGTTATTATCAACCTACCCAAGTAGGTACATATGTTTCTAAACTAAAAACTTTTTTATTTCCATTAGATCTCATAAGAAATTATAAGAAAATTATTGCTGGAGGCAACAGAGATTCGGATTCAGATGAATCGCAGCCACTAGTCAGTTCCAGCTGTAGTTCTACAAGTAGTTTTGGGTAAGTTTTTTGCCAAGTAAAAGTAAAACTTCAGTCGTAACTAATTATGTCAACATTTATTGTGTTTATTAAATTTTGCGCAAATTCGATGAAAATTCTGGTAATAAATTTTCAAAATTCAAACACGTAATACGTATGTACATATGTCAAGTAAGAACGTGACCGCTCGTATTCTTGAAAAAATGTGTCTCGAGAATATTTTTTGCCATCAATGTATTCTTTGGTGTACTAACAGCGGCGCAATTACCTTAGTACGTTGACCAATCGCCTCGTGCATCAATAATCGCCTGGGATCTTCGAGGTATGCTGTCGACGAGAGTCAAAGTCCTCAGAGTCTTTCCTCTAAGCTTTCTCTTTACGAGGGATCAAACGTTTTCAATAAGGTTAGCATCCGGCTATTGTGAGGACCACTCTAGTATCTTATCAAGGGCCCAAGCGAGCCGTTTAGCAACGTGATTTTCGCCCAACAAAGGTTTTTTTCAACGTGCTTCGGAATTTGACATCATGAGCCGGAAGATGTTTTCGAATGGTCTCATGGAACACATTCAAATCCGATTTTCTTAATTTTCAATTCCGTGTCCGTAAAACCAAAGACACGATTCGTTTTTCGACTTTCGAAGTGATTTTGCCTACCGAGCCACATTTGGGTAAGTCGTCGGCATTTTTTCGTTTCGTTAAAATGATTTACCCACTTCTTCACAAATGATATCGTTTTCTTAAAATATTTAGCGGCCGCGAAATGTGTTATTTTAGGCCCTTTTGGATGGGAACAAAAAAAGACTGTCTCGATTCGACGCGCAAAAAAGTAACTCATTTGGGATTTTACGTGTTTGCGACGAAGGGTTGGAACCGACTGATACTTTTACTAAAATGCGTAGGAGACAAAGGTTTCCTCTACCGATTTTTTATTACATCGCTAGAATCATATCTACCAAAAATAAATTATCGCGGACACGTTGTTACTTGACAGACTGTATTCGCGTCAAAATGAGAATTTTTGGCACTGAAGTATACAGTATACATATAATATGAAAATGTAATGACATCAATTTTAACGAAATAAATTCATTAAACTTTCCCTATATCTAAATTAAACGGTTTCCGAGATATTGGTATCTAAAAAATGATTTTTTACACTGCCGTAGCGTCCGTTTAGGATAGTTCTGCATTATTTTTCAACTTCCGTAGTTACTCTCAAATGCTATATTGGGTTTCAAAATATAAGTCACATTTTAACTGCTAATTTGACACTGTAGATTGGAGTAATATATATATATATATATATATATATATATATATATATATATATATATATATATATATATATATATATATATATATACATATATGAGGTTTTCCTTTAAAAGCGTCCTAATAAAACAAAGAGTTTTTAAGCAAATTTTATTCTTAAACTGTTATTTAATAAAGATATCGCTCCAGCATTTCCGGCCTTACGCCGGCTATGACACGACGAATGTTGGCTTCAAGTGCATCAGGAGTTGCTGTAAACTTGTGATTTAACGTGGCCCCAAAGAAAATAGTCCAAAGGTGTTAGATCGCATGATCTCAGCGGCCAAGCGGTAGGAAGAAATACTCCTGCAGCATCGAGTTATTTTGGCCTGTCTTTTATTTTCTATTAAAAACCTCTTCCGTTTTTTGATGTAGGAAATTATATCCAAAATTAAAGGAAAAGTACTCAATTATATCCACCGGACAGGTCAAATTTTCAATACTATTAAATCGTTAATCAATGAAGCAAAATTGTTACTTCCAATTGTTGCAATTATTATAAACAATTTTTGTCATGTCAGTTAAATTATTTAATTGCTGCAAATTATAAAATAAAACATGATGAAAGTTAAGGCGGTATTATTACTGCTTAGTGAACAGTGGTGGTAGTCAATAAAGGTTTAAGTCTAAGTACTTCTTATGCGGAGATAGGAGTTTAAGATTATTTTTGTACGATAGTATTCTGGTAAGATTTTTTTTTTATTGTATAAATATATATATATATATATATATATATATATATATATATATATATATATATATATATCATCATCATCATCATCATCATCATCATCATTAGCTTATTCCATCCATAGTCAGACGTAAGCCTCCCCAAGTTGTCTACAATGCTTTGTTTTTTTTTGCATCCAGTCTTGTCCTGCTAATCGTTTTATGTCGTCCGTCTATCTTGTCTGCGGTCTACCTTTGCATCTTTTGTGTTCTCTAGGCCTCTATTTAACTCTACTTATATACGAGTATATATATATATATATATATATATATATATATATATATATATATATATATATATATATATATATATATATATGTATATATGACAGGCAGAAAATGTACAATGTGGAAAAAGTGAATTTACGTGTGGATTCTCCATTACCTAAAATCCAAAAAATAATTTTGCAATGCGAGTTCTCATTTGCCGTTGCGCGGAAAATTTCAAGTAAAAAAGTCACTCTGTTTGTTAAAATGTCGAAAATATTTATTAGGAAAAAGTGTTTTAAATTACATTTTATAGTAGTGTGAAAAAATTTAGATCGATTAGATAAAAATCCTATTTTGTCAGTTCTTGACCAATGAAAATATGATCGCAAGGAAATTTTTATTTTTTGAATTTAAAATACATAGGGCAGATTGAAATAAGAATTTTAAAATTTATCTGTTGGTTCCAAGCCCTGTTTTACTTCTTGCAGAGCCAATAATTAAAAGATAATGAACTGCAGTTTGAGGCTGTTTGTTTTAAGGACACTCTAGCGTTACAATTTTATTGCAAAAAAAGGAAAGAAAACTAGTAATAAAGACATTGACTATACAGCACACAAAAAATAAAATAATTACAGACACTTCACAAATTAAATACACAAAAAAACATAAACGCAAAAAAAAATCTAGTTTGCATTTGGACGGTCCCCCATCCTAATTTTGAGTTGTTCACGAATGTAATTCTTTTAAAACATTTTTTAACATGTTCGGAATAACGCTATTTACACACTGCCTTATTTCATTTTCCAAATATTCTGAAAGGTTTTTGAGCATAAACCTTGTTCTTAAGGTAGTCCCATAAAAAAAATCGGGCGGTGTTAAGTCCGGAGATCTCACTGGTCAAGGATCACTTACTTAAATATTGTGTGTATTGTGAGTGGGTTGTAGGTTTTGTGTAACTGTATACATAGCATATGTTTTGCAATGACTTTAGGGTCTCCTTTAAAAAACAAGAATCTCAAATTGCAAGTAATAATGTAAAAATATTCGATAATTGTCCGTGCGACAGTTGCGGTTTTACACAAATTAGAATTTCTGAATTACTGATTTTCAAACAAGTAAAACACAACTTGATATGAAAAAATAAATGTTACAGTTCTTGTACAAATATAATAAATATATTTCATATTCACAAAATAAAAATTTCGTTATGATCACATTTTTTTTATTCAAAAACTGACAAAATACGATTTTCATCCATTCTATTTTGAATAATATCATAAAATGAAATGACAAATACTTTTTCCTAATAAATGTTTTCGAGATTTTAACGTGACTTTTGGACTTTACACTATAGAAAATTCAAATGTTCCGTCACACGACAAATGACAATCGACATTGCAAAATCATTTTTTGGGTTTCAAATGATGCAGAATTTACCTATAAACACACTTTTCTTCTAAAGAACCCCGCACCAATCTTATGGGAATATGTCTTTCTGTGGATTTGGTTAATTTTTGGATACGTTGTAGTCCTCCCTCCCCCAAGAAATTGGGGTGGTAAGTTGACAAAATCCAACATGGCGGATCCAATATGGCGGTCAAAAATCCAATATGGTGGCCGAATTTTCGCAAATGAACCGATTTGCACTAAATTTGGTAAACGGGGGTTTTTAGGGTCGCTGATTACGAATCCAAGGTCTGATTTGTCAAATTCAAGATGGCGGATCCAAGATGGCGAATGAAATTTTCGAAAATCTATCGATTTGTACCAAATTTGTTATACGGGGGTTTTTGGGGTCGCCGATTACGAATCAGAAGTTCGATTTTCAAAATCCAAGATGGCGGACCCAATATAGTAGATTGCCTTATTCAGTTTCCACCATATTGGGTCCACCTTCTTGAATTTTAGAATTTTAGAAATTTGACCTCAGATTCGTTATCAGGGACCCCAAAAACCCCCGTATAACAAATTTGGTACAAATCGATAGATTTTCGAAAATTTCATCCGCCATCTTAGATCTGCCATCTTGAATTTGGCAAATCAGATCTTGGATTCGTGATTAGCGACCCTAAAAACCCCCGTTTACCAAATTTAATGCAAATCATTTGCGAAAATTCGGCCACCATATTGGATTTTTGACCGCCATATTGGATCCGCCATGTTGGATTTTGTCAACTTACCACCCCAATTTCTTGGGCGTCCATCAGCTACAATTTGAGCCAAAAAACGACCCAAACAGTTGCGAATTTTTATTTTTACAAGCTTTTTTGCTGGACACTTGATTTTTCTCCGGCTACCGGCTGCCATATTGGAGCCGCCATATTGGATTTTTCAAAGGCGCACTCGGCATTTGAAAGTAGACGCTCTAAGCTTTAAAATGAGCCCTTGGTCAAGTTTTTTGGTTGCTTCTAATTTTGGTCGTAGCTCTGATCCGGTTGACGCGGATCGTCCCATATATATATATATATATATATATATATATATATATATATATATATATATATATATATATATATATATATATATATATATATTAAACAAGGCTTTAATTTCGTGAACATTAATCCCCCCTATTAATTAAAAAATATAGTTTTTACATATATTTTATATATATATATATATATATATATATATATATATATATATATATATATATATATATATATATATATTTGTGTGTGTGTATATTTAAGACAACATGCATCGAAAACTATAAAAGATGCAAAAATTATTCATTAGGTAAAGTTTTAGAATAGCAGAGGTTAAATAAAAACAACGACTAAACTCTAAAATGTCTGCATTTTCGGAGATATTCGCAAAAAAAAAAAAAAAACGAAATTTGTCTTTTTTATTTCTTTTCGGTGAGATAGAAAGAAACAAGAAAATTCATTTTACAGGAACTTTGATAGAAACTTTGTGGCTATGTAGCTATCATTAAAAATAGAAAATTATTACACATGATTATACCAGGTGTACAAGTATGAAATGCGGATTTCACCAATGCAGTTTGTGCTATAAAGATTTGACACTGCGCCATTTTGTTGCGTCATCAATAAGTATCAGACGCGCACGAGTGATAAATTGGAAAAGTGTATGCATAGTGTTGTGTTCAATATGTCGAAATTTATACCGAACAAAGAGCATTCGCGGACAGCATTAATTTTTTGTTTTCATTTGAAGAAAACTGCTATTGAATCATATCGATTACTTCGAGAAGCTTCTGGTAAACATGCTCTATCGCAAGATACGTGTGAATGATGGTTTCCGCGTTTCAAAAGTGGTGACTTCGATGTTGCAGACAAGGAACGTGGAAAACAGCCAAAAAAATACGAAGATGTGGAATTGCAAGCATTGTTGGACGAAGATGATTCGCAAACACAAAAACAACTCGCCGAGCAATTGGGAGTTAGTCAACAAGATGTTTTCAATCGGCTACGAGAGATGGGAAAGATTCAGAAGACGGTAGATGGGTACCACATGAGTTGAACGACAGGCAAATGGAAAAGCGCAAAAACACGTATGACATTTTGCTCGCTCGGTACAAAACGAAGTCCTTTTTGCATCGTATAGTTACAGGGGATGAAAAGTGGATTTATTTTAAGAATTCCAAGCGCAAAATATCGTGGGTAGACCCAGGCGCACCATCCACATCGACCGCAAGACCGAATCGCTTTGGCAGAAAGACGATGCTCTGTGTTTAGTGGGACCAGAGGGGCGTGGTCTAGTATGAGCTGTCAAAACCTAGGGAAACGATTAATACTAAACGTTACCAACAACAATTGACCGATTTGAACCGTTCGCTGCTTGAAAAAAGGGCAGAATACCGAAAGAGGCAACACAAAGTCATTTTTCTTCATGACAATGCTCCATGACATACGGGAAAACTAGTTCGCGACACGTTGGAAGCACTCAGCTGGGAGGTTCTACCCCATGCGGTTTACTCACCAGACTTGGCTCGTTCCGATTAGTACTTGTTTACATCGATGGGTCCTGCACTTGCTGAACAGCGCTTTGGTTCGTATGAAGATGTGAAAACATCGCTCGATGAATGGTTCGCAGCAAAAGGGGAAGATTTTTACTGGCGTGGTATTCACAAATTGCCCGAAAGATGGGAAAAATGTATAACAAGTGATGGAGCATACTTTGAGTAAAGCACTTTTTATCATTCTTCCGAATTTAACATGTTTTTTTAGAAAAAAATCCGCATTTCATACTTGTACACCTGGTAGTCAGGATTTAAAGAAAGAAAAAAAAAAATAATAAAATAACTAGGTCTACCCTTAGAAATTTAGAACAGTAAAATTTTCGAAAACGTAATAAAAAAGAGAATTTTGAATGACTACATTTTTTAACAATGAAATCTTTAAAAAGGAAACTTAAAACACAATTTATTATTATCTAAACTAATCTAAGCTAACCACTGTGGACGACTAGCCGAGATCCACCTAATTATACTAAAAAGGTGTTTGAACATTAAGGTTAGCCCCGTTAAATCCACATTAAACTATATGAATAAATTATTTATGTAATAATTAAACAGTTTAGTTTAGATTCATCAGAACTAGCACCAAATACATTTGGAAAAGATAAGTTTATATTAGTTTAAATAAGGGTTAGCGGCCAATTTGATTAGGTGACTCTTGACCAGTTACGGACAGACGTTAGTTCAGGTTATATTATCTGAACTAACCTTAAGTTAACATCTATCCGCGCTTAGTCACAATTCAACTAATGATACTAAATATTGCCTTCAAATTTCATTTTTCAACAATTACTTTCAAAAACTTTGATTTCAAAAATTTTATTTTTTGAAAATTTTAATCGTCAAAATGACAAAAATTCAAATTCTGGGATAAAGATACTTCACGGGTTACTGAGGTTATATAGTAGGTAGGTCCGTGATACTGACGTTTCGCTAATCATCCTGTCGGACTGTCAGAACTTGTTCCGAGAACTGATTGCTTCGGAATGTAATACGAGACAGTTTCGTCTTAAACTGCGCGTTGATAATTCAAAAATTTTCTTTTTCTCCATATATTATTAAGTTGGGAATAAGTTGTATGACTCCTGCGTCGTTGTCATTCCACCAGTGTTTTCGGCCATTTGAACACTCGCTACGAAATACATCTTTCTGAACACAAGCATATCTTAAATAATTACATAAATAACTTACAACAGGATAAATCCAGAAATCATGTGAACAATTATTTGAAATGAATTGTCTGATTATTTATTAATAAGAGAAATTAAAAGTAGTAATTCTATTATATTAATAGCCAATAAAAAACTATTCTTTGATCTTGGAACATCTGTTTTTAGTTTTTATGTTTTGTGGCTTAAACTTATTGACCCGGGTTGGATTAATTAAAATTATTTATTTCGAGAGTAGTTAAATGTAAAAAACAAATTGTTATCAGTAAGTATATAATATATAAACTATCTAAAATAAAGTTAAATACACCTTTATCTTAAAAAAATACAGGAAAAAGATGTTTTTGTAATCAGATCATTGTATAATAGTTAATTAATCAATAAATAGTTCGCGTTCCAGTACTTGCGTCAGTTCAAAGCTGACGTTTGACAGCAGTAGACATGCAAAAACTGTTGAAATTTGTTTATTCAGACTTAATTTAGAATGCCTTGAAAATGCGTGAAATTTCTGTAAAAGTTCGCTACATTCTACAATTTTATTTTGATAAAGGCACAAATGCTGCGCAGGTCTATGAAGAAATTTGTGTTATTTATGGTCAAGAGACGTTACCAAAAGCAACAGCAAAAAGATGTAGTCGCTTTTATTCTAGAAATTTCGATGTCAAGTTGACGAAAACCGGCATGTAAATAGCGATGACATCGCCAAGAAACTAAACATCTATCACCAAACAGTTTTAAATCATTTGGAGAAAGCTGGCTACAAAATGAAGCTCGATATTTGGGTACCACAAGATTTAACGCTAAAACATTTATTCGATCGAATTTCCAGCTGCGAATCTTTACAGAAATCGGGCCGTTTCTAAAGCGATTGATCACGATAGTGGTCGAAAACGGCTCAGTAGTTTTTTGACAACCATTTATATAATTATTAAACAAAATGAAGCCGGTCAAAGTCATATTGTAGGCTTTGACCATTGCATTGTTTTAATTCAAATATTGTGACAAATAAATTTTGGTTATAAAATATTTTTAACAATATTTACAAAAGTCTTTTAAAATTGGTCTAGTGCTTTTTTCCCATAACTATTTTAACAAATTCGTGCTAGACCTATAAAAAAAAAATGTTGGCTTAACTAGACGCGATGATTGAATCAATCATCGCTTCAGATGATGCTAACATGGTCAGCGAAACTCGCGTTTAGTGCAAAAATAAAGTGTTTGATGTAGTGGTGATAACTATTGTGTAGTGTCATTGTGCCAAATATTTCAAAATCCCAACGTAGGTAACACTTCTTTTAGCGCGGAACGAAAAAAAATAGTACATGTCCGTGTAATGTTGCACGGGCATAAAATGATGTAATTGAAATATGGTCATTGAAATATTTGCAAATTGTTGCAATTCTCTAAAAAATTGCTTTGTTTGAAATGTTTAAATAAACCTTTACTCAACATATTAGTCGAATCAGCCACACATACGATTACAAAAGACTTGCCCTTGTTTATATGTTCTGTATTTTTTTATATCATAGTGTAAGCGTTTCATAGAAATTCAATGAAAAAATATAATTATTTTAGGGCCTTGTGTGACTCATCTAGGCCAACCAGTGATTCAGAGGACGTCAAAGAAAATATCAAACGTACTTCGACAACGCCTGATCAGAAAGCTGGACGAGTATCTCCTTTATCTTTGAGGAAAAAATACGAAAGGTAAGCCAGATTTACTTTGGCAGTATTGCAATTCTCTTTATTATTAAAAATTCAATAGACATCTTTTTTGGTTAATCAAGCTTTATCAATGTTTAAATATACATATATATATATATATATATATATATATATATATATATATATATATATATATATATATATATATATATATACTTCAGCCTTTAACTCGTCCACTCCTAGACATAGGCCTTTCCTAATATTTTCCATTTTGTCCTGTGACAGTGACAAGTCGCCACTGTATGATTTTCAGTGGCCATCTTTCATCCTGCTGTCTTGCGACATGTCCAGTCCATTGCCACTTCAGTTTGGCAATCCTCTCTGTAACATCCATAGCCCTTGTTCCTCGACAGATCTCTTCATTTCAGAATCTGTCACTCAGAGACAAATCCAACATTGACCTTTCCATTGCCTTTTGCATAACTCTCAGTCTAATGGCGTTCTTTTGCGTTAGACATATTGTTTGCATTCCGTATATTATTACCGGTAGAATACAGGCATCGAAAAGTTTCCTTTTTAAATTAGTAGGGATACTGCTATCCCTCAGCACAAAAGAGAGTCTCCCAAATGCAAGAGCTGTGCTGCAAAAAATTGAAATATTAGAAAAACCTTCCTGCACCGATTCTCTTTCCCTAGAGTGATTGAATGGCCCAAATAGTTGTATTCACTAATATTTTCTATGTTCTGGTTCTCAATCGATATATGTGGATCTTCTAGGCTCATTATTTTTGTTTTCGAGTAATTCATTTTGAGGCCAATCCATTTCGACTCATAACTCAGTTGTTGAAGCATTGATTCCAACTCGTTCAAGTCACTTGATATCAACACAATGTCATCCGCAAATTGGAGATGGTTCAGATATACTCCGTCAATTCTGATTCCTTTATCTTCCCATAGTAGTTTCTTAAAGACATTCCCGAGTACAAGTGTAAATAATTTTGGTGATATAGTGAACGCCCCTTTCGACTTTAATGCTATTGGTTTTCGTCGCTCCATCTATCTTTATATGAAGAAAAACATTTTTGTAGATATTTTTGATCAGTGCAGTATATCGAGTGTCAATTCGTGCTCGGTCCATGGCGACTAATATGTATCTAATTTCGATCATATCAAAAGCTTTCTGGAAGTCGATAAAGGCTAAGTGTATTTGTACATTATATTCAGTTGTTTTCTCTATAAGGGATCTTATGGTTTACAAATGGTCACTCGTGCTGAAGCCCTTTGGGAAACCAGCCTATTCCACGGGTTCGTATGTGTCAAATTTTAATGTTAGTCGATGGTAATAATTTTTTTAAATAGTTTGCAGAAGTGGGACAATAAACTTATCGGTCTTTAATTTTCTATGTTTGCTGAGTCTCCTTTCTTAAGCAGCAAGATGTTTTCTGCATCTAACCAGCTTTCCGGAACTTTTCCTTCCTGTAGGCATTTATTAAAAAGCATACAGATACATTTTTCTTTGGTCCTCCAAACTTCAACATTTCAGGTTTAAGTTTGTCTTCGCCAGGGCTTTTGCCGTTTTTCATGTTTTTTAGAGCTTTCTATAATTCTCCTGGTGTTATGTCTGGGATATCTTCTGATTCATTACCTTAGTTCTTACTCCCGGGTTCGTCATTGTTGCTAAATAAAGAGTAGTATAGAATTTCTCTATTACTTTAGCGATTTCTTTTTTATTGATTACACAGGGCAACAAAAAAATATTTTTGTTTTGATGCCTGGGATTTTAGAGCTGATTTTAACTATATTTGGGACGCTAAATCTATACATGCAATCCGTTTTTCTCTATCAGCTCTACTTTTTTAGATACATCAACTTATCTACCAATGTGGTTTTTATTCAGTATATTCATTTATGAGAGTTCTAAAATTATTATATATTCATTAATGTAGGTACAATGGTTTTATTGTCAGTCTGTAATTGAGTAAATTCCAGGTGAATCTATAAATAGTGGAACCATTGCCTATCAGGTACCTGAACTGACCCTTTTAATCACCTAACTCGGGTAAGTCTCGTCAGTTTGTGCGTTCTTACTAATGAGAGTAGATCGAATTCGGCGTGTTATTTTATGTTAAGAAAAGAGTGTTTTCGTGTTATTGAACCGAATTAAAATGAGTTCAGGTTCCAGTTCAAGAAGAAGTTGTGTAAATCAACCAGATGTGTTTTGCTCTATATTTGCGGAGAATACATGTTTCAACAAAACAGATAAACTATTACTGACTTTGTAAACCGAGCGTACCTTGGATACTTTGGAGTTACGCTTGGTGATCAGGACAAAACGTGGGCCCCGCATCTCGTATGTAAAACTTGTACAGAGCATTTACGGCAGTGAACTACCGGGAAAAGAAAATGTCTAAAATTCGGCGTACCAATGGTTTGGAGAGAACCAAAAAACCACTTCAATGATTGTTATTTCTGTTTAGTAAATACTAATGGAACCAATCGAAATATCCGCAGTAAGTGGACTTATCCCAATTTAGACTCGGCAATACGCCCTATCCCGCACTCAGATGAAATACCGATTCCAACATTTCATCAGGTACCACATATCTCTGATGACGAATATGTTCCCTCTGATCGCTCTTCTAATGCTAATAAAAGTTCTGATGCTAATGAAACTAACAGTGACTATGAGGGGACGTCATCAGTTCCTCAACGCTTCAATCAAAATGAATTAAATGATCTCACCAGGGATCTCAATTTATCGAAAAAAGCTTCTGAAGTACTGGCTTCTAGGTTGAACGACAAAAATTTACTGGAACAAGGAACCAAAATTACCTTTTACCGTACAAGAGAAAAAGATCTGCTACCATTCTTTTCTCAAAAAGACAATCTTGTATTTTGTCACGAAATTAGGGGACTCATGAAAGAAATGGGACTTTCTGAATATATTCCAGATGATTGGCGTCTATTTATTGACAGTTCAAAGCGAAGTTTAAAATGTGTCCTTCTACATAATGGGAATAAATATGGTTCAATACCACTAGCTCACTCAACGAAACTGAAAGACGAATATAATACCACAGCTTTGGTCTTGCAGAAGATAAAGTATTACGAACGTCAATGGATGATTTGTGTAGACTTAAAAATGGTAAACTTTCTTCTTGGGCAGCAAAGTGGTTACACGAAATATCCATGTTTCTTGTGCCTCTGGGATAGTAGGGACAAAACACACCACTGGGTTAGAAAAGATTGGCCTCAGAGAGAAAACATGGACGTTGGGGAAAAGAATGTCATTAACGACGCTTTGGTTGGAAGAGAAAAAATCACACTTCCTCGGTTACATATAAAGTTGGGCTTAATGAAGCAATTTGTAAACGCTCTTGATAAGAATGGGTCTTGTTTTGCATATATAGGGGTAAAAATGCATCAGTTGAGCACAGAAAAACTCAAAGCAGGGATATTTGACGGCCCACAAATAAGACAATTAATTAAGGATCCTGCCTTCATAAATTCAATGAATCAAGTTGAACGAGAAGCTTGGACATCATTTGTTGCAGTTGTAGAAAATTTTCTAGGCAAACATAAAGCTCAAAACTATGTTGAAATGGTTAACAAGATGCTTAATAGTTTCAAATCCTTAGGGTGCAATATGAGTATTAAAATACACTATTTACACAGCCACTTAGACCGTTTTCCAGAAAATTTAGGAGACATGAGTGAGGAACAAGGTGAAAGATTTCACCAAGATATTAAAGTTATGGAGGACCGCTACCAAGGAAGATGGGACATGCACATGATGGCAGATTACTGCTGGAGTTTAAAAAGGGACTGTTTAAAAAAACATTCAAGAATGTCGCGGAAAAGAAGCTTTCCAAGTGTTGAGTGACTATTTCATTTCTTCAATGTTTTTTTTTTTGTTTGTAAGTACGACATAATATTGTATTTTGTATAACTAAAATAAAAATTTCGTATCTACTTTTGTTTACTACACTTACGGATTTGAGTTACAATAATGTAACTTATATTTCTCTAAAATTGTATATCTTAAAAATTTGAGCTCCTAGGTACAAATGAATACGTTA
>CM032448.1:85020965-85075965 GCA_019049505.1 Pachyrhynchus sulphureomaculatus | reverse complement strand
TCATCTAAAAATTGAAATTTTCAATCAATGTACATTTTCTTTACTTTTTTTTATGACTTTAAATTTTGATTTTACAGAACTGTTTTGGATGTTCAGTTGGATGCACAATTTTTTAATGAATATATAAAATTCTTAAACTTATAATACAATGTAAAAAGTGAAATAATAAAAATACACATAAAAATATACATAAAAACTTACATGTGTGGGTTGAAACGAAGGCACACTTAACGTTCTTTAAAAGGTATTACTAGGACGGTCACATTTTTTAAAATAACTTTAGACATGTATAGGGAACGAACATCATTCTTTGGTTTATGTTTTTATTTATTAACTGCTGTTGAGTTTTTTTTGAGAAGAGTCCGAAATAAATATGACTCAGACCTCCAACGTCACTTTTGTCGTTTATGTTATTTTTCTCTTTATTAATACAAATCATTTCATGGATTGATCTTTCAAAATAACTAGATTCTTTTTTTAAGATTCTTGTATTTTTAAAATCAAAAAAGTGTTTGGTTTGTTGAATGTGCTTTAATAGAGCTGTTGGGTTATTCTTAACATACTTATAGCCATTCAGTCTAGTTTCTAGGTGTTGTTTAGTCATGCAGATTTAACAGCCATTGCAGTTTTGACAAGGAATGGAATATATCAGGTTTGATTGTTTAAGTAGGGGTGTTCTGGATTTTAGGGGGGTAAAAAAGTGTTTTAGTGAGTTATGCGGTTTGTGGAAAACAGTTAAATTATGTTTTTTGAGGACTGCCTTAATTTTTTCTAAAAGTCCTTGAATATATGGCATGGATATGTATGTTGTAGCTGTTCTTTATTTTGGTTGCTTATTTAGCGTATTATATAATTTGTGAATTCTGGTTTTTAAAACTTTGTTTATTAGATTAACCGGATATTTGTTGTTGGTTAAGATAGTTTATAAACAAAATCATCAATATTTGCTTTCTTTCTATCGAAAATCGCGAAAATATCATCCACATACCTACACCATACCCTTGGGAAATAGTCGAATTCTTGACTGGCTTCGTCAAACTAACTCATGAATAAATTGGCTATGAAAGGTGATAAGCAGTTAGCCATAGCTGTTCCTTGTTTCTGAACATGACATTGACTGTTATATTGGAAATTATTTTGTTCCATATAACAATATACTACATAAATACTTAACATTATCTGAACTTTGTATGTGTAGGGTTAGGCTAAGTATAAATAGGGTAGATTTGTAGTTTAGCTTTAGTCAATCATCGCTCCTGATGAAGCTAACATGGTTAGCGAAACGCGCGTCAAATGCAAAAATAAAGTGTTTGGTGTAGTGGTGATATATACCGAGTAGTATGTATATTTAGAACTTGTTAGTTTTAAGCCTCTGACAATTAAATTTATAACAGTATTTTTCTTGATAAAGTGTAACCGAAAAAAATGAACCCTAATTAACACAACTAAAAAACATTGGAGGACTCTTTCCTAAAAACGTTTTCATAAAAAGTTGTGAACTACTTGGGTAAAAAAAACAAAATTTTGTTAAATTTGCAAAAAAAATTTCGTTTATGAATAATAATGTAATAATTGTATTGTAGGCAGTTATTATTCGGACCTAATTTCGAACCACCTGAATTAGACATCTATACCGCACAAGAAATTGTTTTTGACAAGGATGACAGATATTCCAGAGTCATAGGTTTAATTTGCGATTCGGTAAGTGTACTAAATTTTCACATGCATGTTGTGTTTGTATGTTAGTATATATGTACCTCCTATACAGCCAAGTATATAAAAAACGTAGGAACAATTTTGCCACTCTCTTTAGGTATCTTAAGCATTTTGTCACACCAGGTGTGAAATTAATAACTTTCGAAGTAAATTTAGTAAAAAGTACGTCTCTGTTATGGGGTCTGGCTAGAATCGCTTCTATTTTATTTTCATAACCATCAGGTGCATTGTCCTTTTTCACATCATTCAGTGTTGTTTGTTCTCTACTGATTTACGATACCACCATTATTATCATCACTGAATAAAAAATGTCTTATTGGTTAAAAGAAAAACGATTAAAGCTTACCCACACCCAGGTTTTATGCACGAACCTGTATTTTATAGAACATTTCTTACTCACCTTACCCAGAAAAAATAAAATAAAGCATTTTTCATAAGAATTGACCATTTTTAGTCTTCCATACGGAACACTTATAAGATGACTTCGGTGTCTGTCTGTCTGTCTGTCACACCCGATTTTCTCCGAAACTATTTGTCATAAAAAGTTGAAATTTGTTAATAATATAGGAATTGATGGCATCATCAAAGCCGTCTAGTTTTGAAAGTCAAATTTTGACTTAATGGGTTAGTTTTGGGGGTGAAATCGGAAGTGAAAAAAATTTTTTAAGTGTGGTGTCAAATGAAAGCTTGTGAAAATACGAGTAATATATATATATATATATATATATATATATATATATATATATATATATATATATATATATATATATATATATATATATATATATATATAATGTGATACTTGCGCACACTTTTCTTTGTATTATTTTTAAAAAATCTCGAAAAATCGCTGTACCCCCACCTAATCTCGAAAAGTACTGATCAAAAAATTTTGAAAAAATTTTGGAATATTCTCCAGGGGGTGTAGATTGAACTAAAATTATCACGAGTGTATTACCTTTAATAATTTATCTGGTATATAAAAAAACAAAAATTTCAAGGTTATAAATTTTCAATAAAGATTGGAAACAAACTTTGTTTAAAACTCATTTGAGGTGTGTTTTGTGAAGTCACTGATCATTTTATACCACCGTAACAACATTTTTTATTTTAAATGCAATCAATGTACGGAACACTAATTGTGCAAGTTTAACTTGCACTTGACCGGTTATTTTAGAGGGTTTCGAGGATGTTGTGCCAACTTTACCAACCTTTCGTAAAAAATTAACTTCCTTCGCTGGTCGCTCTCAAGTCAACATAAATTACCATTATAACGTAATGTTATGGATTACTCTTAAAAAAAGCATAAAATACGGATGATTTTTTTTCTTAAAAATACAAAATATCTTATATAGTTGTAACATCAATGGATTATCATTAAAAAAATAGACTTGTATAACATGATTAAGAAATATCTTTTGTTATGGAGATAATTAATTTAAATTAATTATCTCTCTTAAATTAAAATATTTAATTGATACGATATTAATATTTACAATTAACCTAATATTTATTTCTTCCTTTGTGTAGTTGCTATATTGTTTATTACGGTCTTTACCTATCTATGGAAATGCTGTCTCTCTGTCGTTTTCGGAACATAGCAGGGGGGATTCCAGACTCTCCTTCCTAGTAAAGACCCGTCTCTTGTGATTCTAGCTATTCATTCTTCTGTTATTCTATCTATAAGTCTATTCCATTCTATTTTCCTGTTCAACACTTCAGTAATTTTATCTACTTTGCAGGTCTGCCTAATGCTATCATTTCTCTCTCTAGCTATTCTATATACTGTTTTCATTTCTGAGGTTTGGATTACTTGTTTCGACTCGGGTTTCCGCTGTATATATCAGTCAAGTTAGTATTTTTCTTCGAGATTTAGTTTCAGTTCTTAGGTGTTTATTTCGCTAATTCTGTCGTTGAAATATGTCGTTTTTTAGTCACTTTTGCAGCTTGATTCCTCACTTTTCTGTCGATATCACCAAAACTCGATATAACTATACCGAGATATTTAAACCTCATTTTTATTTCAAATATTTTTGCTCTTTTCGTAAATTAACAAGTTAACCGCTACTATCAGCACGGTGTCATCAGGATTACGAACTATTTTTTATTTCTTCATCTTGCCTATTTTTTTCAACCGTTACTACTTTGGTGGTTATTGGGCTCAAGGAGTCTCCCTGATACATGTCTCTTTCTATCTAGTATTGGCTCTGTGAGTTCGCCATATATTCAACTACGATGCCGTTTTTTAAATGAATAATTTCCATGATTTTGATGACGTAATGTAGTACGTGTCTCTGGTAAAAAGGATGCACTACATCATTGAGTTGCACTTCGTCGGAGATTTTTTTTAAGTCAGCGAAACATAAAAACGTTGACTCAATTCATTTGACCAATTTTTCAATAATTTACCTTGTGATAAAACAGCATCCGTGCAAAATCCGTGATCTAAACCCATGTGGCTTCATTATCGAAAGATAAAAATGTACACATGTTAATGATAATAGCCTAATGTGATAATAGGATGTTACACAACCAAAAAATGGCTAGCTTATTACAGACAAATTTCTTAGTGTAGCTTTTCTAGAAAAAATACTTTATTTGAAATTGGCAGGAAACAAATATTTGTTTGTTAAACTAATTATTATTGCAAATATCAAAAAAAATATTATAGCCCAATTTTTTTATGTAGGATGAAAAATAAGATAACAGAGAGACAAAACAAGAATTAGTTAATATGGGGTCGTATCTTGTCGCCAAGTAAAAAATATGAACTATTTTTAGATATTTTATTTTTTAAAATAGTATACAGATATTTTTTATGAATTTAATGTTATAAATATTGTACTATACCGATTGTCTATTAGTTTATCAATAGGATGTACACATCGGGTGAAATTTATCCGATGCTACTTTGGTTCGTAATATCTTAAAGCAACTTAACGAATTTTTAGCTTGCTTATGCACAATTTTTTTTTTTAAAACTAAAGTTAAATGTGGGATAATTCTTCAGACCCATGCAATTAGGTTCAACAGAAATGGTGAAAATACTTACTTCTCATCCGGTATAATATGAGTGCTCACTGGAAAAAAAAACTATTATTGAAACTATATTTAAAATTGCGATTTAAGTTAAATAATGGTTGCAATTTTCCGCCATTTTCAATAGTGATTGGTGTTAATTAAGAAAGAGACAAAGAATTGACAGCAGTACTTCAAGTCTTCATAATTTTGATTGTTGTAACTCCTTTTCCAGAGTTTTTATAATATTTGTCAACAGTGGTATTATTGATTTACCAACAACTAATGCAACTACAATGAGGAATTTGAGAAATTGACCGAATTCAATTCCCTGTCAGCTTTTAATGTTTTTTACTTCTCTTGCTAAGGGAGTTTTTGAATCGGGAAATAATTAAGCTTCGAGATTTTTGCTTTCTTCACGTTTTATGCTCCCTAGATCACATACTTCCGACAGTTTGTCGATCTGTTAGCACAATAACTTCCGAACAAAATGAGATATCGATTTCAAATTTGGTACATGTATTGACGTGAGGATAGAACCGATAGTTTTTGGTTAATATTGCTATTCGTTTTTGTTGATATAATGAACAAATTTTAAGCGATATATGATATCAACGTGTTAAAGGAGTGGAAGAGTGTGTTAGAAGGGTTGATTCAAATAAATTGTTACATGCCCTTTCCAGGGTTCTTTGACTAAAGCATTCCGAAAATTCTGTTATTAGTGTTCCGTACGGAACACTTATAAGATCACTTCGGTGTCCGTCCCTCCGTCCGTCCGTCCATCCGTCCGTCACACCCGATCTTCTCCAAAACTATTTGACATAGAAAGTTGAAATTTGGTACTAATATAAGAATTGATGGCCTTATCAGAGCCGTGTAGTTTTAAAAGTTAAGTTTTGATTTAAAGGGTTAGTTTCGAGGGATGAAATCGGAAGTGAAAAAAAAATACTAGGTCATCGAATGGGGTGTTATATGAAAGCTTGTAAAAACACGAGTTCAAAAATATGTATAATGTAATACTTGCACACACTTTTCTTTGTATTATGTTTAAAAAATCGCGAAAAATCGCTTTCCCCCACATTATCTTAAAAAGTACTGAACAAGAAATTTTGAAAAAATTCTGGAATGTTCTCTACGGGGTTAGATTGAACGAAAATTATCACGAGTGCATTACCTTTAATAATTCATCTGGTATATAAAAAAACAAAATTTCAAGGTCATCAGTTTTCAGTAAAGATCGGAAACAAACTTTGTTGAATACTCATTTGGTGTATGTTTTGTGAAATCATTGATCATTTTATACCTCCGTAACAAAAATTTTTGTTTTAAAAGCAATCAACGTACGGAACACTAATTGCGCAAGTTCAACTTGCACTTGACCGGTTATTTTTTTATTATTTGCAATTATTTATGATCAAATATATAAGAAGTTAATGAGGTGCGGAAGGGAATCAGAGAACTCACTTCATATATATCGTGTTACACCCGTTTTCAACGTTCTTGGAGACTGTTACTCCGAATATATTGTATTATTTGTCCATTTTAGAATGCGTAAAAACGACGAATCTAAATATTATGTTTTTTTTTAATATCTTCAAATGCTCCAACCTTTAGGGTATTAATAATGTAGGATAAGAGGTTATGGACACCAGTTCGTACTCCAATTCTCGCTTGTCTTTTATTGATTTCTAAGTCATTATTCAGGCTAAATCGTTAACTTTAGGTATTAATTTTTTTTTTTTAGATGTAGAGTAAGATGTAAAAAATTTTTGAAAATTTTACCTAATTGATTTATTTCAGATGAGTATTCAAAGAAATCCCAATATTCTAAAAGATCAATCATCATCAGATGAAGATTACGACCCATGTGCTATGGATTACCGAGAACCAGAGAAACCAACTAACAATTCTTTGGTCACCATGTAAGTTTTAGTGCTGATAATAATTGGAAATAATGTTATAGAAGGTGTCTAATAAAAAGGTTTAATTTTAAAATATTTATAGTAAAACGAATTGATAAATGAAAGAAATCCATATAATACTTGTACATGAAACTACAATCCTTGATTTTTTTTTAAATAATATCATTTCAATATGGACTGTTAGGTTCCCAACACTCTTTTACATTTCACTAAAAATGTTTTCTTTTAATTATGAACAAGAAGTTTTGAGATAACCTCAAAACAAGAAAATCGAACGAACTCTTGAATGACTAACAAACATGTTACCACATGTTCCTGACTCTGGTTATAACCAGCAAAATTTAGTAAAGCCGAAGTTCTCAATAATCGACATTTATCGAGTTAACAATTATTGTGTGGCCTTGGTCATCGTTACAGAAGTACGGGCCGATTAATAATCATGTTGGTAAGGTTTTTGATTTTGGATTTGGCGAAATCCAATAATGGTAATTTTGTTGGAGTCTCTCTCTCTGCAGTCTTCTATCCCATATGGAATGTAATGGCCTCTGATACGTCCCACGTAAGTTGTTGCTAGTTCGCTCTATCCTGAGCTTCATCTACAAGGTCATGTATTGATCTTCCTGTTAATGATTTAAGTTGGTCTATTCATTTTGTTGGAAATGTTGTCTTCTACCCTCCAGTTTACCTTGGATTACCAACTTTTCCAGATTTTCTAGGCCACTTCTCATGACGTGTCCAAAATATTTGAGGATTCTAAGTTGGATGATACTGAATAGTCTTCGTTTGATGTTTAACTCTCTTAAAATGGATATATTTGTTCTGGGTTGGTCCCATGTGATATTACGTATTTTCTCTTTCGAAACATTTCCATTTGTTGGAGTAGCGTAGTTAAAATAGATTTCAAAGTATTTAAATAATTGAATAGTGAAGTTAAGCTTCTAAGCAATATCAGTTGGTTTTGAATATCTGAGGTTAGCCTAAAGCCGAACCAGTTTCTTCAACCTTCTGCACCCATTTTTTTAATCAGTTAAGTAATTAAGGCTTTAATGTGTAAATGCTACTGAAAGCAACATTTTCTCTACGGGATAGTCTACAAAATGAATATCTTTTGTAAAACTCTCGCGTATGAACTTATTTATACGACACCCCGTAACAATAAATATTTGATACAATTTAAGCATCAACGATTACGTTGTTGGGTAAATAATTTAATTCTTAAAGAATAAGAAAGCTAACTCCGAGAAAGACGACCACAAATAAGCGATCTTACAATATTTATTTTTAAAATGCGAACCTGTAAAATTTCAATACCTGATACTTCAGTAAGTAATTGAACCCAGCATTCTCGGTAATGTTAAGCCATTTCAGTTTGTTTACAGTTATTTTTTTCAACAAAAATTATTTTAATGCGAATTTCGTGACGCCTAGGTCTTAATTCAGTACTGTAATAGTGCCTATGGTTTCTTTACTATATAGGTTTTATTAAGAAAATACTAATACTATATCTAAATTAATTGTCTTATTTAGAAAAAAATGAAAAACTTGACCGGATAACCAAGAAAAACTATGATAATCTTCTGTAATCTCTCTATTTACAAACAATACGCAGTACAGTATAAACGAAGTGTATTTTTTACTTTACCATTTGATATAACAATTTACACAAATTTGTGCAACTATAATATTAAAAAAAGTCTAACTTAAAAAAAAATTAAGTAAAATTTGTGTACATATATATATATATATATATATATATATATATATATATATTATATATATATATATATATATATATATATATATTCAATAAGTACTCGTGTTAGGAGTGAAGAAGCCACTTTTTTCAACCATTTTAGGTATATACACTTTTCCCAACGTCATTGTCAGTTTTTTAACCCCTCCAAAAAATAGAAATTGTCCAACTCCCCAAAATACGCCTCTGTCTGGGCGATGACCTCATTTGAGCTGATTTTTTGTCCTGCGAATCATTTCTTTATGTTTGGGAACAAGAAGAAATCGCAGGGAGTCAGGTCGGGTGAATACGCGGGGTGCGGCAGCAGTTCATAACGCAATTCATCCAGTTTGGCAAAAACAACTCCGGATGAATGTGCTGGAGCATTGTCATGGTGACAAAGCACTTTCTTCTTCGCTAAATGTGTTTCCGTCAATTTCTTGTCGAATAACTGACTGTAGTATAGTCCAGTGATGGTTCTTCCTTTTTCTAAGGAGTCAGTAAGTATGATGCCTTTTGGATCCAAAAAATCGTCGCCATAATTTTTTCGGCCAATGGGACCGTCTTCGCCTTCTTTGGAGTAGATTCACTAGAAGCAACCCATTGCCGATTGTTTTGATAGTTGCTTGGTTTCGGGTGTAGAATGATGAATCCAGGTGTCATTGACGGTGACGACTCGACGTAAAAGTTCTTTGGAGTTCGTTCAAATTGCTTTAAACACAGCTTCGAAGTTGAGAGCCGCTTGTTGTCCACGGTGAGCAATCACCGTGTACAGTATTAATTACCGTTCCCGTCGATTCACTTACTACCTCTGCTAATTCGCGCACTTTCTTTCGACGATCAGCGAGGATAATGTCGTGGACTTTTTTAGTGATTTCCTCGGTAACCACATCTGATGGGCGTCCCGGGCGATCCTCATCAAAAACCGATGTTCGATTAAGTTTAAATTCATTGAACCATGTCATGGATTGCGAAGGGTCCCCATAAACAGCATCCAATTTCGCTTTTATCTCCTCACACGTTTTCCCATCTAAAAGCAAAAAGCGAAACACTGAATGGTACTGTACTTTTTTTTATCTTAGCTACAAACACGTTACACTACTTACTGAGAGCTGCTAAATGCAAACTAACCTATGAATCAGTGTCAATTTTTTTTATTAGATGAGAGCACACGATCAACTTGCCTTAGCAACGCCAGCTGTTTTCAAACACTGATACTTATTGAACCACCCTCTATATATATATATATATATATATATATATATATATATATATATATATATATATATATATATATATATATATATATATATATATATATATATATATATATATATATATATATATATATATATATATATATATATATATATATATATACATATATATATATATATATATATATATATATATATATATATATATATATACATATATATATATATATATATATATATATATATATATATATATATATATATATATAAAATACAATAAAAATAAAAACGAGTTAGCCAGAGTACCTATATACCTGTCAATTATTAAAACTTAAGTTTATCATTAAAAATAAATATAACTACACCACAGAAGCATAAAAGAACAATCAAAAACAAAGAATTGTAAATAAACAGAAAGGACAAAAACAAAAATTATCCTTAAAACCTGTAAAGTACAAAGTTAAAATCAAGAGTAAAACATTTACTTCGGATTTCTGCATTTCAACCTATTCCTGATAGATTCGTGTCAGTATTTTCAGTTATTTCATGAAGTCATTAATGGAATAATATTTTCTTCCTACCAAAAGATAGTAACTCCTTTGCCTATTATTCATATTATAAACTCTCATATTAATATTTTGAGAGTTTATCGCTAATTAATCATTTACTTATGGCCTTCTAGGAGCTGATTTCAAATTTCACCAGTTGAAGACTTTTCTACAGGGTGTCCCTAATAACACTGTAATAGCACAGTATTACATTTTTCACGTAGCTATCTACAACTCTCATATCATTTCCTAAAAATTGCCAACCATTTAGGAGATTAAAAATAATACTATTAAGAAATATTTTAGAGAAAAACAAATTTTTTAAACAAAATTTCTAAACATGTTATTCAATTAATTATAAAACCAATTATTAATAACAACGATTTTCAAAATATTTAAAACAAAATTCTTATATAGAATTACTAAACTTGGCTTATCTCTAAGCTTACGCATACTGCATAATTTCCTTGACCTAAAGACTAACATGTGACGTAAAGAATTTCGAAATTGGAGCAAATTTTAAAAATTACCTTGCGATAGTGGTTGTTATTAGTATAACTTACATAACGTTATATTTTGTATGTCACGAGCATAAGCTCGTAATTAACCAAGAATGATGGTTCAGTTGTAATAAAAAAAAATTAGAAATTTACCAAAAAAAGTATTTAATGATTAAAAAACTACAATCTTCTTTTTTAAAATCACGTCGAACAAAATATATGCTCTCTGCCAACAAAATACGTGTGTACATTAAAGAATTGAAGAAAATTATCAGGTACACAAAAAAAAACCCTTAATGTCTAAATAAAAATTAACCCTTGGTGTGATGTATGACCAGAATAATATTTTTGCGATATTTGAAGTTATTTTTTATTAGGTTAATATATTTTTTCGTGCTCTACAAGATCTGAAAAAAAACAAAAGCTCTGAATAGAATCCAATAAATGCAGTGCATGTTTGGGAGCAGAGCTTCAAATGTGGGAGCCGTATCTATCGTTGGTCGAATTTGAGCTTTGTGCAGAATTAACAGTTGTGGAGTGTAACACTTTTTAGTTCGAAATAATATTCCCAGCTCTTTGCTATCCTTACAACATGTTCATAGCAAGACATATTTGTCCCAAATTAACGCCCAGCAAACTGAGTCCGTTTCAGCAACGTTAACTTTTTTAGAAAAAACTACCGCGTGGGTTTTTGTAACGTCAATTTCTACTTGGTTACTCTCACCACTAGAGTCTCTTCCAGGTCTTTGTTAAGTTGAACGACCAGCCTTCAAACTGAAGGAGAAGATAAACATACTATCATCTGTACAGCTGTAGATTGGATTCCTGATCTTTTTCAAGCAGATCGTTAATGTAAATGAGAAAGAGAGTAGGATACTGTATAGAGCCTTGGGGCACACCAGCAGTGATAGTGAAAGAGTTACGTCCGTCGACTACCATTCGTAAAGGACGCTCTTTATGCAAACATGAGGACCATAAACAGAACTTTTCAGACATACCAGAGGAGCGTAGCTTAGTCAATCCATCGTGCCAAACACGGTCGAATGGGATTCGCTAAATATCAGTTCCAGACAGTTCATTTGAGATAATAAACATTATTTTCTATGAAGTACGTAGAGGGAAATGTCAATTTTCAGCTGTAAATACCTCGGAAGCCTTTATAGAAGTATCTCACTAAAAAAGAACGTATCAGCTTGAGTAAATTCAGTATTTATTTTAACCCTGCATATATTTCGAGGTCAATCACTATACTATTTATTTTCTAGTGTTACTAGTTATCAACTATAAAGTTACAATTGTTTGTGATATTTCTGTTTGGTTTATAGTGTTTAGTGCTTAAAAAAATAACTTTTTATCTTTGTTTTTTCATTAGTACTATAATCAAACAGTTCAACGGGCAAATATGAATCAACTCACAACGGTACCATATTTCTCTAATTTATTAACGAAGACTTTAACTAGATTTATCTAAATTCTTTACTATGTAAATAAATGCTTTAAGTACTCCTAACAAATTTGTTTTTCTATGGACATATGCCATAATCTTCGGGTTAAAAATTAACACGTGTTGTTTACGCAATGCACCCTTTTAATCATCACTATTAAACAATAACTAATTAATATTTTTATTTACGCTTGGCCAATATTAACATTGATTTCATCATATATTTTCGATTTGAATGTTTAAAGGTTTTTTTCCAGAAAATAAATTACGATTATTATAATTTCATAGAGTGATTACATGAAAGTAGTCAAAAATCAATTTACCCCACTCAATTAGTATACTCTACTAATTAGCTAGTGTAGTAAGAAATACTTTTTATGATCACAAAATATTGATCGATGAGACATAAATAACACAGGCCGACAAAAAATTGGACGAAAGTTCAGAACCGAAGATCAGAGTATACTTTCCCAAAGATTTTTGGTGCACTCAATCCGAATCCGACCTCAAAATTGCACACACATCAGGATTTCGAGATATCCTAACCAAATATGCAAAAAACACGATTTTTCGCTATATTCGAAATTATATTACACCGCGAATTAATTCTTCTCCACAAAACTCGTTGCGGTATGTGAAAGTACTACTCGTCCCCTTCAAAATGCATTTGAATTATTTTTCAGATATTTTATTTCTTCTCGGAGAAACTGTCCGTTGAAATTAATCAGTTCGGCGTTTTCGTTACAACCATACCAAAAAAAAGTTAATCTGGCAGGCGAGAGTAGTGTAATTATATGATTTTTGGGACACTGAATCCGAATTCGTTGTTGGTTTGACCCCACCGAGTCATGGTTTGAACCTAACCTTAAGAAATTCAAAATTTCGGATCCAATATGACGGGTCGAAATTCTGAAGAGTCTAAATTACGAGTACTATAAAAGTCAACATTTGTTATAGTTTCTCCCTCAAGTTAAGTAACTTTTACAAGTTTCTTTGCATGAACGATCGCATATTACCTCTCTCAGCTGAACCAAGAGTCACTACACGAGGACGTGGCGGTATTGACTCCATTTTTCATTTTCTATGATTTTTTTTCTATGAATTTTTTCTTACTCTTTAGAACTAATTAGAATGAAAATAACTCCTTTTCTTATGAAACCGTTCTCGGATCAACTAATTAATTTCAAGGGACGATTTCTCTCAGAAGAAATAAAATATCTGAAAAATTCAAAATGAATTTTGAAAAGGAAAAGATGTTAGAACGAGTTCTGTAAAAAAAAATAATTCGCGGTGTAATATAATCCCGAATGTAGCGAAAAACCGTGTTTTTTGCGTTTCTAGGTTAGGATATCCCGAAAACATGATGTGATGGAGCAATTCTGGGGTCGGATTTGGATTCAGTGCACCAAAAACCTTCGAAAAAGTATAGTCTGATCTCAGAGTTAGAAAAATGTTGGCCTGTGTAATCTGTAAAGATCGGTTACAGGCTCGTCCTTAGTAGCAGAAACTTTAAAATGAATAACCTATGTATAAATATATGTTATACATGTTACGAAAATTGCTTAATATGTAAAAACTAACACTTCTCTGTGGTATAAGCAATTGTAGAAACATATTGATCATTAACGATCCTCGATAAAAATACGAAAAACTCACTCAACCTTTTAATCGAAAAATATCGCCTCTGCTCTTGTCTCTTTGTCGTTAAATTAAAAACTACGCACCGATACCTATTTCACCATTACAATCTGTTAAATATTTCATTATTTGCATGCTTTAAAATAAGTAACAAATAAGGTTGTTCTCCTCAGCAATTAAAAATTTCTTTTTTTTATGAGTCTAGCTCATGGAAGTCCCTAAAGCGTCCCAGGAGCGGCACGTGTGCGGAAGTAAAAAATGTATTAAGCACATCAAATGTAGGATAAAAATTGTATATGAGACACCAACAGAAAAATATTAGTTTTTGTTTAATTAAGCAACCTAATAAAAAGTATAAATTATCACTTAACTTCCGTCAACGCCAATTAAATCAATCAATTTCTGTTGAGGCTTTTGAAAAATAATGCAAAAATTTCAACAGAAGTTGTTATGGAGTCACTACAGGATAGTTATGGTTATGTACAGGGTAAATCAACGATAAAGTTCATTATCTCATTTGTTTCTGGAATGATGAAAAAATGTTAAATACAATAGTTTTTGGGAATGTTAAGGTGCACAGTTTAAAATTATTTTTGAGTATACAGGGTACTTCAAAAAAGTGTGGCCGATATATATGTTTTTTTTTAAGAGGAACATCCTATTTTCTAATTTATTTTTAAATTCTGCGTAAAATTTTATAACTTTTTTATTAATAATGTTATAACCTAAACCTACTACTTTCTCTAATATTTAAATTTATTTTAAAAAAATACTAGTTTTTAGTTTTGTAAAAATTGCCAGTATCGCCATTGTTTCTAAAGGTGAAATACTCATAATTGGTACGAGCGTTCTATAGAGATGAAAAAAAAAAAGATATATGTAAAGAAATTTGAGTTAGGTGCTACAGTGTGTTCAAAATAAATTTATGCATTTCGACTATTTTAAATTGAAAAATCTGAAATTTTTTAAATAGCACACCCTGTACATCATTATTTTTTCTGATAGATTTAATTGAGAAATTCAAAATAAATCGAAAACTATTAGAAATAGGTATATAACATACTTAATAAAAGTTGGAGGGTTTTCTAAAATCTATCAGAAAAAAATAATAATATACAGGGTGTGCCTACTCAGTATATATCACCACTACACCAGACACTTTATTTTTGCACTCGACGCGCGTTTCGCTAACCATGTTAGCTTCATCAGGAGCGATGATTGATTAAAGCTAAACTACAAATGTAACCTATTTATACTAACTACTAACCCTTGAATTACTCAAGCGGAACTAATGACATAGGCAAGGCCACCAATTCCGGTCAAGCAACCAGTAGAGGGGACTATAAGGAATAGGCCCTCTGTCTTTATTTAAACTACTTTTACATTTTATGATTTCCATACGTTTAACAACGCATACGGAAGTATGGAAATCATAAAATATAAAAGTAGTTTAAATAAAGACAGAGGGCCTATTCCTTATAGTCCCCTCTACAGGTTACTTGTCCGGAATTGATGGCCTTGCCTATGTCATTAGTTCCGCTTGAGTAATTCAAGGGTTAGGCTAAGTATAAATAGGTTAGATTTGTAGTTTAGCTTTAATCAATCATCGCTCCTGATGTTATATCGGTCACACTTTTTTGAAGTGCCCTGTATACTCAAAAATAATTTTAAACTGCGCACCTTACCAATTCCCTAAAACTATTGTATTTAACATTTTTCCGTCATTCCAGAAACAAATAAGATAATGAACTTTACTCTATCGTTGACTCACCCTGTACAATATTCGTACGTAATCGTTCTGATTCATATGCTGTTTTCCATGTTCTTTTAATCCAAGGTTACCCTACTTTATTTATGCAAAACGGGTGCCTTTTAATTTGAACTGTATTTCTCACTATTAACTCAAGTGTAAAAATTAGCAACAAAAAGACCTACGACGGTGAATTGATAAGTCTTCTTCTTTCTACGAAATGGCGGGAAATTTTGTTAAGCTGCGTGACTCTTAGTAAGCGTGATTCTTGTATCGGTTGTGTTCAAAGTTTCAAACACCTGCAACGCGCGGTTGTTGGCAGCTGTCCTAAGTGTTCGGTGTTATACGTCTCGTAGAAATGGATAAAACGGAGAATTGTTCGTCACTCAACCCATGCCCCAGATTTGATCCCAAGTGACGTTTTTCCTAACCTCAAAAATTGATTTTGGGAAAGAAATTTTCGTCAAACGACTTGTTTCGTCATAGCTTATACCGTTCTGCACTCTGGAGTCAAATTCCTTAAGGTTTTGTCTTTTTCTGTCATTTCCTTGTTCGAATCGGCAACGACAGAAAGATCTCCCTCGATACTCCTAAAATTTCACGTTACACTGCGCATTAAAGTTAATGCTCAGGCGGCAATTTTACGACACTCCTTCTGTTTTTGCGTCCCTTCGACGCGCGAAGATCGGTTCTCTGTCGGTCGGTAGACTTTCAGATAGTTATCCAACGATCAATCCTCGGCTCCACCCTTTGGTTTCACGTGGTAAAGGGCCCACCGGATATTCGGGTAGCTTCTTACAGAGGTGAAAATGATAACCAAGAGGTCAATGCGAATGTCAGCAATAAGTGGTGGTAGCCTATCTTGGATACGCCCCGGAAACCAGAAGAGGCGAGGAAAAGAAATAGAACAAGCGATTTAACAAATGTATGGTACAGGGACATTTTTTCGGGTATCTCGCCTAATACACTGTTTTCCCATTTTACAAACCAAGAAAATTTTTTGAGTACTCAACCTATTTTTTTGCGAGGAAGCCAACTATAATAACAAAAAATTTGTCACCTGACAGAAAATAAAGCCAACTAGAATTTTTTAAATTGTTGGTTATCATATTTAGCTTCCTCATGAAAAATTAAGTTTAGTACGAGAAGAATTTTCTTGGTATATAGAACAAAAAAATAGTGAATTAGGTGATATACTTCAAACAATTGTCCTTGAACATCTAATTGAAGATGAAGAGTGTGAAGCGAGGCAATATGCGTGAGAATTGCATGCAAAATTTAACGGAGTGCATACGATAGATAGTTGTGTGTACGGTGACATCAATAGAATAATGGCAAACGTTTCTGTCGACCATGGTGGGCGAGGACGCCTGTAAACGGCAGGTGACAGCGCGACGATCGAATAGAGGGCATTCTGGCCTTATCTTGGTCGTTCCCCTTTTTAAAACAGCTCCAAGTAAGCAACAATCCCAGTCGTACCGGAATGGCCTCAAACAGCACCAGATATTCTCCAGCAATAATCCGAGCCGCACCGGAATGTCCTATTTTGGTCAACCCCGCGGCGCAAAGCATGCAATATTTAGTCTCATTGGTCGGTGTGTCACCACCTGACGACGGGAAGTGGCACATGCGCAGATGACGATGGACAGAAACGCGGATACCGATGTACAATGTTGATTTCGGCGTTCGTTGAATCTTGGCGGTATATTATAAATTGGTAGCAGGTCTGAGAGTTGGCAGGCGGCGGTGCTGAAGGCAGTGATGGTTCGCACTTCTTGTGACCTTGTGTCAAGTTTCTCTAGAAACCCAGTAGGTGGTCGTCTTCGGTTCAACGCCGATCCAATGCTGATTGAGCCGCTAAAAATTGTTGACTCAGTGCGTGTGCGCGACTAGTTAGGTTTGTTACCTGATGAATTTATAGTATGGTGAGAAGGTAATGCGTCGGTCCCAAGTCGTATACAAAGTAGTCAGACAGTCAGTTCTTTGGTTCAGAATCATGTCTTTTCGAAGTTAGAAAATGAGAAACATACTTGTCGCACGGGCCTGTAGTATTCCACTAACTGTATGCTAGATAGAAACGGAAATGTGATTATACGGGCCAGTAGTATTCTGTCACATCAGCGGGTGTACGAGGGGCAGGTCGCAAAAAGACGCATACGGGCCTCATGGATCCGCAATATACGTCTAGGTGTGTACTAGACAGAGACGATCTGCTGGTCTCAAGGCTAGTCCGTCCTATCTGCCAGGGAAATGGGGGCCGCAAGAAAAAGCATACTGGTCGCATGGATCCGCAGTATACCTCTAAGTGACGGGCCGCTGGTCAAAACGGATCCGCAGCAAGTCTGCTCTACCTGCTGGGGATCTGTGGGGATTATATGTCAGAGAAAGACAGGAAATATCTTTCCCTCGATCGGTCTGTCATACCTACAAGCTCTTACCTCAAATAAAAGGATATATAAAAAAAGATACAAACCGGCAACGTTGGATCAAGTTGTCTCCTTGGCTGGTCTGCTTTGCGCTTCGAAAGCTCGGCCGGTTCTGACCATTTCAGTGTGCGTAACCCTATTTTATAAGGCCGACGAGGCCATTTAGATGCGCGTACTGAGGTATCGATGCACCCTAACGGTGACGTTGTACCGTTAACAGCAGATGTATATATATATATATATATATATATATATATATATATATATATATATATATATATATATATATATATATATATATATATATATAAATATCCAAATTTTTAGCTTTGCAATATGGAACACCACCATGGGATCATCGTTATTAGCTATGTCATGGGGTATTTATATGGCGGGACTTTTCCCAGGAATCGTAATAAATATATTAATAGCAGCCCTATGCCTATATACCTGTCATCTGCTACTTACGGTTAATGAAAAACACGGTAAGTGTAAGAGTAAGTTTGTACAATTTTTAAGAAATATCAAAAACTGATTCTAATCTTTTTCTCACATCAATGCATTTTTAGGTATGCCTGGCCTCGATATAGAGGTCAATCATCTTTGTAAAGACCTTTTGGGAAAATGGGCCGAGGTATTAGCAAAAATTTTTTCAGTAATCGTACTTTTAGGAGCTGATATAGTATACATGATTCTTATGGCTAATTTCCTTTACAATTCTGTTTATTTTGTTTACGGTGAGTGAACTTATATTAGATTTTAATGAAAGAAAATGTATCTTTTTAGTTATAAATTGTTAATTTATCCTCATTTTTAGTTTTAATAACCTCACAAGAAGATTCAATAGAAGAAAGTGCATCGGTACTATGCCCGAAAGGAATGTTAATAAATTCATCGTATTTATTAAATACAACTTTGACTACAGGACCTGTAGCTGTCCATGTTGAATCTATGTTTGAAAAAGTGTGGGACTTGTACAGTACTGTTCCACTGTTTCTGTCTGTGATATTATTTGGTGTTTTAAATTTTAAATCACCAACGTTTTTTACTAAATTTAATAGTTTAGGTAAGTGTTTTTTTTTTCTCCAATATATACACGATTTCAGCAGCTTTGTATTGCTCTAATGAAAAGAACTTGCTATAAAATTCAATAACAAGCCTCATTAAAGGGATTTAAAAGTTAGATCTGGTCTAACTACTTTAGAATTTAGCTGTCCAGTTGATTTTGTTTTTAAAAATATAATATTCTGTCTTAAACTTTGAATTGTTGTGGCTGTTACTTAATGGAAATTCATAACGAATGTAATGAAAGACTGATATTGTCAAATTTCCACTCTATTTAGTTTCACTGAAACTGTATGACGCGTTTCGCTATACTATACCTTCTTCTGATACAAAAGGATATTTGAATATTAGTGTTGTTACATTTATACAAATACCCTAAGGTAGATAGGTAATAAAATTAATACTATATGCTAATGAATATTGCTGGGAAATCCATTCTGAATATTAATTGTATAAATTGAGTAAGGGGGAGTTACCATGGGCCAGACAGGTATCTTTTTGTTCGTTTGAGATGATGTCGGAATTTTTTAATTCTATTTATTTCTAAATTTTCTAATAGGTTTAATTTTACGCCTTTGTTTTGTATGTGTAGAATTTTAAATTTATCGTCAAAAAGATGATTTGATTCTGTTAAATGGTTACTGTACGCTGAGTCAGTTTTGTTTTTTAAATAGCTTCTTTTATGTTCTAAAATCCGAGTTTCGAATGAGCAACCTGTCTGACCTATGTAACTTTTATAACAAGAACCACAATTCAACTGATACACTCCATATTTTTTTGATCTATTTTGTTTTCCCTTTGCGTTTTTAATCAATTTTCCTAACGAGTTGTTTGTTCTGAAAGCCATGTTGATATTATATTTGTTTAAGTCGTTTTTAATTTTCCCTGCGAAACGCGTCATACAGTTTCAGTGAAACTAAATAAAGTGGAAATTTGACAATATCAGTCTTTCATTACATATTCTGTCTTCGCTGGGGCTTTGCAATTTTTGGCACAATGACTCTACACACCAGTTATCATCACTACACCAAATACTTTATTTTTGCACTCAGCGAGCACTTCGCTAACCATGTTAGTATCATCAGGAGCGATAACTGACAGTCAATTATCGCCCCTGATAATGCTAACATGGTTAGAGAAATGCGCATCGAGTGTCAAAATAACGTATTTGGTGTAATGGTGGTAATTGTTGTGTAGCAATAATCTTTTGTAGTGTAAATATCTTCAAATAAACGTTTTCATATATAAAAAAATAAAAATCGAACAGGTAACCTTAACAAAATATCTCAGTTTTGTCAGTTTAAAAACAGATAACAACGAATTTTCTGGTTGTGCAGTGGACTTACTAGTGCTCTTATTTTTAACCTCTATAGAAAAGCAATATTTTCTTCCTACTGGAAATGTGCTACAGGTCAGCAGCTACCTAAAAAAGCCAACGGATTGTTAGTTACGCTACGCTCTTATGGTATATTTGAAACCCTTTATTTAAAGCTCTCGGGTTTCCTCAGAGAGGTACCTTCACAATTAAAGCTGGTGTGCCCCAAGGCGCGATACTGTCTCCTTTCTTTCTCATTTACATTAACGATCTGCTGGAGAGGATCAGAAATTCAATCTATAGCTTTCCAGCTGACAGTAAGTTTATTTCTCATTCACACATCCGCAAGGAAGTCGTTCAACTTAACAAAGACCTAGAAGAAATTCTATCTGGAGGTGAGAGTAACAAAGTAGAATTTAATGCTACAAAAACCCAGGAAGTTGCTTTTTCTAAAAAAAGTTAACGTCACGGAACCTAACAAAGTCATTTCAGGACACTCCATCTTTCAGTAACTTGGGTGCAAATATAACCTGACTTAAACATATTGAATACATAGCAAAGAAAGCTTCTTAAAAACTGGGAACACTATTTTGAACTAGAAAGCTTTACACTCAACAACAAATGTTAATTCTGTACAAAGCTCAAATGCTGCTTCGATGTTCGAGGCTCTGCCCCCAACATACTGCCTTTGTGGGATTCTATTCAGAATTCGCCTGATTGGAAACCCAGAACTCATCAGAAACTTTGATACCTTGGAACACCAAACAACGATTGGCGACTTGAGTCTATTCTACAAGTACATGGAAAGTGTTCAATGGATGTAACCCGCTTAATTCTATCTAGAGAGATGCATGCTATTAATACACCTCACGCTAATACATGGCAGCCATATGAGGTTTAGCTTTTTACTCCTCGTACAACACTTTTCAAGCAATCTTTTATGTGGAGAACATCATCTCTTCGGAACGATTAGCCCAAGACTGTGTTTCCCACCGAGTACAATTTACACCGATTAAAGACCAACGTGAATCGCTTTTTTGGCATACGCGTCACTCCTGTAGCCCTTTAGGAAATTCCCTGCAGCACGTGTGCTACGCCCAAAAAAAATTAACCAACTTACAGATGTATGCATTCAGTTAGCTGACAAAATAACCAGTCAATTGCAAGTTGAACTTGCACAATTAGTGTTCCATACGTTGATTGCTTTTAAAATAAAAATGTTGTTACGGTGGTATAAATGATCAGTGACTTCACAAAACACACCCCAAATAAGTTTGTTGCCAATCTTTACTGAAAATTGATGACCTTGAAATTTTTGTTTTTTTTTTATGTACCAGATAAAGTATTAAAAGCAATGCACTCGTGATAATTTTCGTTCAATCTACACCCCCTGGAGAATATTCCAGAATTTTTTCAAAATTTTTTGATCAGTACTTTTCGAGATAAGGTGGGGGAACAGCGATTTTTCGCGACTTTTTAAAAATAATGCAAAGAAACGTGTGCGCAAGCATTACATTGTATATATATTTTTTTATTCGGTTTTCATAAGTTTTCATTTGACACCACACCCGATGACCTACCAAAAAAATTTTTTTCACTTCCGATTTCGCCCCCCAAAACTAACCCCTTAAGTCAAAATTTGACTTTCAAAACTACACAGCTTTGATGAGGCCATCAATTCCTATATTATTACCAAATTTCAACTTTCTACGACAAATAGTTTCGGAGAAAATCGGGTGTGACAGACAGGCAGAGAGACAGACGGATGGACAGACAGACAGGCACCGAAGTCATCTTATAAGTATTCCGTACGGAACACTAAAAATGCTCCCAGACTGTGACGACTTTCTAAATTTACCCGTTTTCATACTACCAGGGCTACCTTTAAGTCTAAAAATTTTGGTACGAATCGTTTATTGTTTCTCAAAATATTCGCCTTTAAGATTCATATACTTTTGCATGCGTTCGAGCTAATTGTCGAAATATTTTTTCCACTCTGAAGTTGATACCTCAGAAACATGGTTTTGGAAGAATGCAACAGCTTCTTGAGGTGATGAAAATCGCTGTCCACGCATTTTTTTGACATTCGAGAGCAAAATAAAGTCGTTAATCGATCAGGTAAATACGGGCAATGCGACATTAATTGGATGTTTTTCTCCGTCAAATAATCAACTGTTTGATATGTTTTGTGAGAGCTGACATTGTCATGATGAAGTATGATGCGACGTTCCGGTTGTTTTTTATGATTTCATCAATGACTTCTAGCAAACAAATCATTGTATACTATTCAGCATTAACTCTTCTTCGATCCTCTAAAGCAATGTTTACAACATGTCCAATATAACCAAAGAAACAAACAATCATTTTTTTGGAAGTGCTCCGCAAACGCACAACTTTTGTTAGATTCAGTTCATCTTGGAACACCCAAACAGTTGATTGTTGCTTAGTTTCCGAGTTGTACGAATATATCCAAGTTTCGTCTCCTGTTACAAAATTGTATACGGATTTTGCATGTCCTTGGTCCCGGGTCGAATTTTTTGAGTATTTCCACGAACCTGTTTTTTTAGTTTCGATCAAATTATGCGGAATCCATTGGAGACAGATCTTCTTCATAGCTAAATGTTCATGCAAAATCGAATGTACTGCAGTCTTCGATATGCCCAAGAAAACCTCTATCTCATGCTAAGTCACATGCCGATCCTCTTCAATCATGTTGTACACAGCATCGCTGTTTTTTGGAACAACCGATTTTGATCGACCTTCACGTGATTCATCGCTGACGGAAGCACGACCATGACGAAATTCTGCAAACCAATTGTAAACAGTCTTTTCTGATGGTGATTCATTACCGAAAGTTCACCGAGGTGATTCGAGGCATTGTTGTCGAGTCAGGCCTTTACTAAAACCATAAAAAAATCATCCAAGGAAAACCTTTACGTAAAATTTCTATTTGTTCACAAAACGGTTTTTTTTTAAACGCTCACTGTAAACAAACTAGTCTGCCAATTTCTGCACTGCCACTGTTTTAACAATAACAAATTTTACAACAATAGTAATGTTACATCTTAATAGCGCCATCTAGTGGTCATTTATAAAAACTTAAATGGCGGCCCTCGTGTAGGCATTCCAAGTTGGTCTTTTGAATAATTTAAATTTGTAAGAATTGAAAATAGCTGTTTAATTTACAGTATTTCGATTATTTTAGGAGACGGAGGGAAGTATAAATCTGATAAATCTCATAAAATAACTTAAAAAGTCAAATTATATTAAAAAGAAATAACCGGTCAAGTGCAAGTTGAACTTGTGCAATTAGTGTTCCGTACGTTGATTGCTTCTGACATAAAATTTTTTATTACGGAGGTATAAAATGATCAGTGACTTCACAAAACACACTTCAAATGAGTTTTCAACAAAGTTTGTTTCCGATCTTTACTGAAAACTGATGACCTTGAAATTTTTGTTTTTTTTTTATATACCAGATAAATTATTAAAGGTAATGCACTCGTGATAATTTTCGTTCAATTTACACCCCGTGGAGAATATTCCAGAATTTTTTCAAAATTTTTGGATATGAATTTTTTGAGATAGAGGGGGGCGCAGCGATGTTTCGCGTATGTAAGACATTATACATATTTTTGAACTCGTGTTTTTACAAGCTTTCATTTGACATCCCACTCGTTGACCTAGTAAATTTTTTTTTTCACTTCCGATTTCACCCCCCAAAACTAACTCCTTAAGTCAAAATTTAACTTTCAAAGCTACACGGCTCTGATGAGGCCATCAGTTTCTATATTAGTACCGAATTTCAACTTTTTACTTCAAATAGTTTCGGAGAAAATCGGGTGTGACAGACGGACATACAGACGAACAGACAGACAGGCACCCAAGTGATCTTATAAGTGTTCCGTATGGAACACTAAAAATGACTAATTTTGTATTGAGAATGATACACAAGAGTAGTCTGGAGTTTTTTATACAATTCAAAAATTAAAAGTAAGAGTGTGTTTCATTTACACATAAAATGAAAGAGTCTGTCACGAAATCGACATCTATTTTGAGTTTACTATTATACTAAATTTCATTTTTAGTGTGCCGTAAACAACACTTATAAGATCACTTCGGTGTCTGTCTGTCTGTCCGTCTGTCTGTGTGTCTGTCACACCCGATTTTCTCCGAAACTATTTGTCATAGAAAGTTTTGAAAGTCAAATTTTAACTTAAGGGTTAGTTTTGGCGGAAGTGAAAAAAAAAATTTTTAGTAGGTCATCGAGTGTGGTGTCAAATGAAAGCTTGTGAAAACACGAGTAAAATATATATATATATATATATATATATATATATATATATATATATATATATATATATAATGTAATACTTGCGCACACTTTTCTTTGTATTATTTTTAAAAAATCGCGAAAAATCGCTGCCCCCCCCCCACTTTATCTGGAAAAGTACTGATCAAAAAATTTTGAAAAAATTCTGGAATATTCTTCAGGGGGTGTAGATTGAACGAAAATTATGACGAGTGCATCACCTTCAATAATTTATCTGGTACATAAAAAAAAAACAAAAATTTGAAGGTCATCAATTTTCAGTAAAGATTGGAAACAAACTTTGTTAAAAACTCATTTGGGGTGTGTTTTGTGAAGTCACTGATCATTTTATACCACCGTAACAACATTCTTTATTTTAAAAGCAATCAACGTACGGAACACTCATTGTGCAAGTTCAACTTGCACTTGACCAGTTATTTATTGTTATTTAACGCCGGTTAATTATGGTACAGTGCATATTAACTTTAGTAACATTAATCTATAACACTCATACATACTTTACTTACTATAGAGGATGTTTGGGCAATATTTTTTCCTGGTTATAGGACTTCCTGAATAAACCCACTCCGCCAAATATAGCCTATATAAAATTTTCAGAAAATTCTTCTAAAACATGTCACCGCAGAAATGTATTTAGTCCGTCTAAGTTAAACTGTATATACAAACTTCAGTGAACTATGTTATCATTGCCGAATTCGATTAATAAAAATCAAATTATTATTTAATAAAAAAGTTGAAAATAAAAGACAAAATCGAGAATTTTTAGTTTACTTGCCTGTTAAACTAACAATACAAAAGGATTTAAAGAGGTTTGTGCTTAAAATTTTGATTAGGTTAATAGAATAATAACTCGCCTATTATTCCCCTTCTTAACTATATTCGGCTAAGTAATTTTAGGGAGTACTATAACCTGTTAAAATAAATGTTTCACCTTACAAAATATACAGTCTGTCAACTAAGAACGTGTCCGCGATAATTCATTTTTGGTAGATGCAATTCTAGCGATTCAACAAAAAAATCGGTAAAGGAAACCTTTGTCTACGATGCAGTAAAATTTTATGTGATTTCGAACTTTCGTCGAAATCACATAAAATCTAAAATGAGACACTTGTTTGTGCGTCAGTTTGAGGCAGTCTTTCTTTGTTCCCATTAAAAGCTAAATATCTAAAAAGTCGGTGTCGTTTGTAAAGAAGTGGGTAAATCATTTTAACGAGACGAAAAATGTCGACCACTTGCCAATACGTAGCTCGGTAGGCAAAGTCACTCCAAAAGTCGAAAAGCGAATCGTGTCTTTGTTTTCATGGGACCAGAAATTGACGCTGCGTCAAGGAATCGGATTGGAATGTGTATCATGAGACCATTAGACAACATCTTCGTGCTCATAATGTCAAATTCTGAAACGGTGAAGAAACCTCTGCTGGGCGAAAATCACGTCGCGAAGCGTTGGCCCTCACAATCGTCGGACGCCAACCCTATTGAAAATGTTTGGTATCTTGTAAAGAGAAAGCTCAGAGGACTTTGAGTCAGTTGTCTCACGAGATTCGAAAAATTTGTAGAGTATACAGAAAATCTCGTCGACAGCATGCCTCGAAGATGCCAGGTGACTATTGATGCGGGAGGCGAATGGACATTTCACTAAGGTAATTGCGCCATGGTTAGCGAACCAAAGAATACATTTTTTCAAGAATACTAGCAGTCACGTTCTTACTTGACAGACTGTGCCATATATATTTTAAATTGTAATATATTTTTAGGTACAATCAGCGTATTATATTTAATAATTTTTGTGGCTGTGAAGGCTTATGGTTGGGGAATAAACATACCCGATTGGAGTGCTGAACTTTACATAAAACCAACTTTTACTGCATTAAGTGGCATGTTATCACTAAGTTATTTTATTCACAATATTATTATTTCCATAATGAGAAATAACAGGCATCAGGAACATAATGTAAGTTTATTTTTTCATAACTTTCGTAACGTAGGTTTTTTAACACCGTTCTTGGTAACCACATGGTGGATTGGTGTACGTTGCAAATAGTTTGATGTAGTTTTGGTAGACCCGAGACATCCGTTTTTTCCAACCCTCACTCTACCAGCTAGACGGAGACTACAGGAGTAGGATTCCAATCACATAATCTGCAGATTATAAGCCCGCTGTTTTATGACGGCTTTAAAATTCGAACATGGATATTACTTCTCTATAAACTAAAAACGTTGACACGATATCATAAACTTCTTCTCCTGCGAGAGGATATGGTGACTCGGGGGTCAATAGATGGATTGAGCTATTATCTGCTACTGTTCTCGATTCTGTGCGTGCTCTGATGTTGCATTTAACGACTGCTCAGTTAACGGTTTCAGCTAATCGATCCAATGTGAAGGTAATCTGCTCTTGCGTCGCTTGCCTTCAACCTTTTCCTGTATGACCAGTAATTCCAGCTCGTGTTTCCTGCTGAGGAAGCCGAAATACCTTGAGTATGTCTAGTTTATCAGTGAGTTCAGGCTTTTAGTGATTTTTAGTTCTTGTAAGATGGACTGATTGGTTCGATGTTCCACCCACGATATCTTGAGAATTCGACCATACACCCACATCTCAAATGCAGCACCTTCTGTTACTATCCTTTTTGCTTATCATCCATGTTTCCGATGCATATGTTGCAATCGGAAATATGAGCGTTCTTGCCAGTCTTAACCTAATCAACCACGAGATTTTTAGGGTTGCAGAGCAAGTAATTGGGAGTCTCCTACGTATTTCTGAGCCGCACTGGCCGGTATTGGTAAGTAGGGTCCCAAGGTATTCATAAGAATCTACGATTTCATGCCCTAGTAGGTGTTGAGGTTGATTATTATTCATTCAGCTAATGATCATTATTTTTGTTTTGTTGTTCTTTACTTCCACTCCGTAGCTTTCACTGATCCTTGTCGCCGTTTGCCTAATCACCTCTAATTCACTTTTATTTGCGGCTAAAATCGAGGTGTCGTCTATATAGTGTAAGTTCTGTATACGTCTTCCTCCACCAGCGATACTACAATTCCAAGTATTGAAAACTTCACGCATTATGTACTCCGTATAAAGGTTAGACGGTAGAGGCGAAAGAATGCAAAATTGTTCCCATGTTCCCTTTCCTGGTATAAATCCTCTTTATGCTTCTGATATCATACACTATCTCTCTTTCAATCCTTTCATCCCAATAGGAGTATCGGTGACACTATGCAGTTGCTGCCTCAACAGTCAATCTCCAGGCAGGCATCTCGATCCTGCGCGACCTGACTTGACTAGTGCATACCCATGCCAAGGAGAGACCTTACTTGATCGGACTCTAATGTCGGAGACCGTCCCCTCGATATTTTACCTTCCCCGTTACTAGAAACTTTTCCATGGTATCCACTTTCCTCATAATATGAGCGTACTGTCTATTGATTCTATTTGAAAGTTTTATATTTTTCGGTATATGATACTCTGAGGATTCTTCGGTATGCCCACATCTCAAACACATCGATTCGTATTTTATCAGCTTGTTTAATGGTCCATGCTTCCGATGCGTAAGTTGCTATAGGGAATATAAGGCTGGATAGCAATCTTAACTTTGTATTTTTTGTAACAACTGGCTCTTTCCAGACCCTAGTGAGTTTGATCGTCGAATTTCCAGCCATAGCCAAACGTCTTCTTATTCCAGCTTCACAACCACCATTGTTAGTTATGAGGGATTGATCCCAAATAGTTGAAATGGTCTACAACAGTGAAACCAGCAATTTCATTTATGTCTGACAGATCTTCATTAGGACTAACAATCATTACTTTGGTTTTCGCTCTATTAATAGTCAGTCCATTGTTTTTGCTAGTGATTTCCAGGCGCTCCATAATTGATTCTAAGTTTTATATTGAAGTTACAAGTATAACTGTATCATCCGCATATTTAAGGTTACGTAACTTTTTTCCACCGATTGTCACACTCCCCTCCAGCCATCCAAAACAGACCTCGTTATATGTTCACTATATATGTTAAAAAGTAAGAGTAACAGATTACAGCCCTGTTTGACGCCGGCTTCTACGTTAAAGGGATCGGATAAAGAATTATTCAGTTTAATTCTGCCATTTGTGTTCTCATACGGGGATCGGATAAGTTTTACAAGGTGTATAGGTGTTCCCATGCTGATTAGAATCGACCCGAGTTTATTCCATTGTATGCACACTATACTGACCTGTTTTTTGAATCCTGACAGTTGGTTTTAAAGTAACACAAAATAATTTTTTGATGGTCGAAGATTACAGCGAACATCGGCAAGGTTCAGCCTATAATTGAAGAACGTCTTCGCAGCATATTCCTGAAGTACGTTTTTTATTGGAGACGGTCGTCGATCCATCTTTTCTGACTTCTATGGATCCTACTCGAAAATTAGAAGAACTCTGTCTTTATCATCAGTCTTTTTTGGGCCCAGTGGTCCACAACCAACAACAAGCCGTCAGCAATTTTCATCGAGTTTCATCCAATTTTGACTTTAAATATACATCCAACTGAAGAAGAGAGCAAGAAAACACTATCTACATCTACAACAACATACTTTTACTACGCTGGGACGTTGCAATCTTTGGAACAATAATACTACAGAACAATTATCACCACTACACCAAACACTTTATTTTTGTACTGCTGCTAGCAATGATTGACAGTCAATTATCAGTCCTGATGATGCTAACATGGTTAATGAAATGCGGGTCGAGCGCAAAAATGAATTGTTTGGTGTAGTGGTGACGTTTGGTTGGTATAGTGAAGTACCTTTAGGGCAATGTCGACTTCAAAAGTTTGCCGACGTCTAATGGCGGTAGCGTAACGTGGTACGGGCATATATGTTACTTAAATAAATAAGTATAATAGGCATCGAACACCGCCGCCCTAGAGGTGCTACGAGTACGACGAATAACATATTTTTTTATATTATTATTTAAAAACTAATCACTTCTAATTTTATTTTTAGGGTAGAGATTTATCCATAGCATTCGGATTAGTTACCTTTACCTATTTGTTCATTGGAATAGTTTTTTATATAAGTTTTCCACTGGATAAGTCATGTATTGCAGACGTAAGTAAGAGTTTTTTTGATAGGTATTTCATACATATTTTTTTATCAATCTAGTAATTTACGTTGACATGAAGGAAACATAAGAAAATGCAGATCTATTTTTTTTAAAATTTAAATAACGGCATGACTGTAGCCTGCGCAATTAATGTTTCGTACGGTGATTACTTTTAAATTAAAAATTTTTGTTACCTTAAATGAGTTTTCAACAAAGTTTGTCTCCGATCTTTATTGAAAACTGATGACCTCGAAATTTGTGTTTTTTTTTGTTTTATATTCCAGATAAATTATCACAGGTAACGCATGTAATGTGATAATTCTCGTTCAATTTACACCGTGTGAAGAATATTCCAGAATTTTTTCAAAATTTTTTGGCCAGTACTTTTCGAGATAAGGGGGGGACAGTGATTTGTTGCAAGTTTTTAAAAATAATACCAAGAAAAGTGTGCGCAAAAATTACATCATACATACTTTTGGACGCGTGTTTTTACAAGCTTTCATCTGACACCACTCGATGACCTGATATTTTTTTTTTTTAGTTTCGAAATCATCCACCAAAACTAACCCTTAAGTCAAAATTTAACTTTCAAAACTACACGGCGCTGGTGGGGCCATCAATTCCTATATTAGTGCCAAATTTCAACTTTCTATGTCAAACAGTTTTAGGGAAAATCAGGTGTGACTGACGGACAGACACCGAAGTGATCTCATAAGTGTTCCGTAGGGAACACTAAAAACATAAATTGTATTACGCTACGGATATTTTATGTATTGATCTAATAGTTATTTACGAGTTCAGTAGGTGATAGGAAACAGAAGCAATATAACTTATATTTATGAGGCAACTTGAATCAAACATCTAACTCTTTCTTTTTGTTTCCAGAATATTTTCAACAACTTCAGCAAGAAAGACACTTTAACCATTATTGCAAGAATATTACTTATGTTTCAACTATTTACAGTTTTTCCGCTTATTTCTTTCATGTTGCGAAAAGATGTCATGGGTAACATTAACCAGTTTTTCAAGAATTATAACTTTGGCGATTTTACTTATGGAAGAGTTATGATCCTAAATGCATGCTTGTTATTTATTTGCGTGATGTTTGCTTGTTTCATGCCAAAAATTGGCACTCTCATTAGGTAAGAATTAAATACAGTTTTACAAAAGCCAAGATATTAACAGAGATATACTATTTGCTAAAAAATATATCTCATAATGTCTATTCCAGGAATATATATATATATATATATATATATATATATATATATATATATATATATATATATATATATATATATATATAATAAAAAGAGAGAAAGCAAAAGTTACCGTATTTAACAAAATCCTAAGATATGAAAATAGTTGGGGAACTCGGCAAAGGGGGCACAACAGATGTTCACACAATATTCATTTAGCCAATATTTCGGTCCTAGGTTGGGACCTTCATCAGGGCACAAAATGCAGTGTGCGACTTAATCTAACAAGGATGACCATAAATAACAATTGTCATAACAAAGACCGACACTGAAACAAAAGAGCCACTATTCACTAACATATTTTCCAGCATCCAAGGTTTCTAATGGCATCCTTGCTACATGCCAAATTTTTGAATTAATATGTTAGTGAATAGTGGCTGTTTTGTTTCAGTGTCGGTCTTTGTTATGACAATTGTTATTTATGGTCATTCTTGTTAGATTAAGTCGCACACTGCCCTGATGAAGGTCCCAATCTAGGACGAAAATATTGGCTAAATGAATATTGTGTGAACATCTGTTGTTTGCCGAGTTCCCCAACTATTTTCATATCTTAGGATTTTATATATATATATATATATATATATATATATATATATATATATATATATATATATATATATATATATGTATATATATATATATATATATTATATATATATATATATATATATATATATATATATATATATATATATATATATATATATATATATATATTATATATATATATATATATATATATATATATATACATATATATACATATATATACATATATATACATATATATATATATATATATATATATATATATATATATATATATATATATATATATATATATATATATATATTATCGTTCACCTCTCCTCCTATTGAAAATCATGCCCATAGTTAACCGTTTCGTTTCTACACCTACACCTACAATACATAGCTATAAGTGTTAAAAAATATGCTAAAAACTATGGAATACTGCTCCTATGTTTGGGGCTCTGCTCCCAAACATACACTGCATTGGCCAGCAACCTTGATGCGTTGGAACATCGAAGAACGGTTGGCGACTTGAGTCTATTCTACAAGTATTATGTTCGATGGATGTAGCCCGCTTAATTTTTTCCATGCATGCTAAAAATGCACGTCGCCCTATTACTTCACATCCGTATGAGGTTCAGCTTGTTACTCCTCGTACAACCCTTTTCAAGCAAGTCTTTTATATGAAGAACCTCATCCTTTTGGAATAATTTGCCCAGGACTGTGTTTCCGACCGAGTACAATTTACAGCAATTCAAGACCAACGTGAATCACTTTTTCCGCACACGTGTCGCTCCTGCAGCGCTTTAGGGATTTCCTTACAGCGTATGCTAGACCCATAAAAAAAGTTTATCATAAGACGAAATAGAATTCACCTAGCCATAGATAGCTATCTTACCAAACCGCGTTCATCGACCAGTACCAAAATTACAAATGTACCTGATACTGCATTGCGTTTCCAATTTAAACTATTTTATGAATTGTGCTATGTCCAGTAGTCCAAAACAATTTACCAATATATATATATTTTATTTTCAGATACACGGGAGCCCTAAGTGGCTTAGTTTACATATTCATGTTACCAAATCTTCTAAAAATGGCAAGCTTAAGAAAAGAGAGCAGGTTGACAGCAATGACAGCTTTATGGCACCTTTTTATTATAGTGGCAGGAGCTTTAAATTTGCTGTCTCAATTTTTCATAACCGACTAAATATTATTTATGTAGCTCTAGTGACGATGTGACAATCTTATTTAATAGTTAAGAACATTTTTATTTATTGTTTTTTAATAGTGAAACTGTTTTAAAAGCAGTTTTATAGCAAGAAAAGACTGTACCAAATAAAATAAAGAATTTCTACAATAAAGCGTTTTTTTTAATATAGGACGTGTAATTTATACACTGGTGAGCAAAAAATCGACGCAAACTATTTGGCTTCATTTAACATGAATTCTAGAATTTAGTGTTCATATATTTTTACGGATTTTAATATCACTACCTCATGATTTTTACTGGCTAAAACGATTAAAAAAGGGAAACAAGGAGAACAAGGATTGAAAATAGGGGTAAGAGATAGGAATAACCGGTCAAGTACAAGTTGGACTTGCGGAAGTATCGAATGATCACTGACTTCACAAAACACGTCCCAAATGAGTTTTTTTTTCGATCTTTACTGAAAACTGATGACCTTAAAGTTTTTGTTTTTTTTATATACCAAATCAATTATTTAAGGTAATGCATTCTTGATAATTTTCATTCAATCTACACCCTATAGAGAATATTCCAGAATTTTCTCAAAATTTTTTGATCAGTACTTTTGAGATAAGGGGGGACAGCGATTTTTCGCATATTTTAAAAAATAATACAAATAGAAGTGTGCGCAAGTTATATATATATATATATATATATATATATATATATATATATATATGTATGTATATATATATATATATATATATATATATATATATATATATATATATATATAAAGTAAAGAGGAAACGTGGGGGACACCCTCCTCGGATAACTGAAAACTCGGATAATCCGGATTTGTTTTTTATTCATTCAAAAAATAAACACCAATACTTTAAACCGATGTATTAACGTTTTTAACATATAAATAGGTACATACATTATAAAACAATGAAATAGGTATCTATGAGCTTCTGTTTCATATTGCATCTTCTTTTTCTCGCTGCAATGTTTCTCCATCTATTAAGAAGAAGCAAATCCGCTGGGATTGCCTCTGGTTGTTGTTCGATATACCTCAAAGCTTTTTCCAAAGAAGCAAAACCTTCTTGATGAGAGATCTTAGTGGAAGACTGTTCACATACCATTATAGTTAATTTTTCCTCACTTCGTTTGTGCCCAGGAGCTGATTTTTCCTGTCGAGATGCCAATGTTTTTGATGGAAGCATTTTATAATTCAGACCAATTTCGCCACAGTTGTAAATTTGATCACATGTGTATCCACAATCTTCAGCGGTCAAGCCATCTAGAACTGGCGGTAAACTGATCTATCTCTGGGAATTGCCTACTAATCATTATTGCTTTCTATTGTAAAATTGGACCTGACAGAGGCACACTTTTTGATCTCTGTTGGTTTAACCACATGAATAAAGCTTCGTTAACCTTTTCATAGTCGCCGGTTTTCATTGATTTTCTTCCTGAGGATGAGGAGGCTTGATTTATACACCACTCTTCTATTTTTGTGCGGTTTCTCTACTCCAAAATCTCGTGCAACAACTTTAATTGTCTCTCCTGCTTCAATTCTTCTGATGGCTTTTAATTTTTCTTCAATAGGAACGACGATTCTTTTACGCTTGTTTTCCTCCATTATAATACGACAAACAAAAATTCAAACAAAGCAGTTCGTATTAATTACACTTAACTACCAGAACTCCAACCAAATAAATTATGTGAGTATACTCGTACTTCTCCGTAGTAAACGCTATAACGCACTGCATTCACGCCAATTTACATGCTGAAAGAGTCCAAAAACATAAATAGGGGAACCCCTCACACGGGCCAGGGGAATTCCCCGAAGGCCCTGACGATATTAAATGGAAATATATACATGCATATTTTAGAAGCTCGGTTAATACGCAGCATAGACGCGCGTACCTCGGATTCTTAGATTGGCTCGGTTAATCAGGAGCTCGGATAATCGCGACTCGGTTAATCGGCGTTCTACTGTATATATGTATATATATATATATATATATATATATATATATATATATATATATATATATATATATATAGATATTTGAACTCGTTTGACACCCCACTCGATGATTGGTAAAGAATGTTTGTTTTTCACTTCCGATTTCACTCCCCAAAACTACACGGCTCTGATGAAGCGATTAATTTCTATATTAGTGCCAAATGTCAACTTTCTATGTCAAATAGTTTCGGAGAAAATTGGGTGTGACAGACAGACAAACATACAGACGGACGGACACCGTAGTGATCTTATAAGTGTTCCGGAACACTAAAAATTAAACAAATTTTAAGTTTAACAATTAAATTTATTAATAAAAACCAAAGTCAAGCTGTAGCCAACAAACCCAGCGTAAGAAACGACGTATTCCTGCAGGATCTCCTCGATGTACTAGTGAGCAGTTAATCCACCGCTACGCATCTCATCAATCACCAAAACCATTTCCCCACACCATGACAGAACCTCCCCGTAAGCGACCGTTTCAGTAATGCAGCACTGCGCATAGTGCTCCCCAGGCCTCCTAAAGACTCGTCTTCTTCCATCATCGCCATGTAGGTTAGCTTCTTTAAGTCTTCTTCTGACTATCCAATGACTGACAGCCCGACCACGAACTTGTCGGAGCTCCTGCTGGATCTCGACGCCAGTCACGTGACCATTTCTTACAGTTGTGTTGACAATGAAGCGGTCGTCTTGCTCCAAGGAACACCTTCTTCTTCCTAATCATGGTCTCCGTGTAAAGGCGCCGGTCTCTTGGTAACATCTGTAAACTCTGGAGACAGCTGACTGGTTCAGGTACAGTTGCGCTTCTACTGGCTATTCCCTTCTTGCAATAGGGCAATAACTTGTGCCGCTTCTTCCGATGGTATCCATTTTTCCGATGACGTAATTAGTGAGCAGATATAGCAAATATGTTGACGGTTCAAGTTCCGATAAAAGAATGATAGGAAAAGACAGTTGGATGTGTTTTTGTAGGGATGAATAGCGCGCAACGAGTACGTTGCTGAGCCATCAAAAACGGTTCTATTGAGTAAAACCATTTTAATCAGTAAAACTTTTTGGAAATCTAAATGTTTTTGGTATTATTGGAAAGAGTAGAAAATCAGCATTCTACTGATACCAAAAACACCATACCAGTTTTTGCAAATTAAATTCGAGGATCGGTGTTAAATGAAGCAAAATCGTTTGAGTCGATTTTTTTGCTCACCAATATATATATATATATATATATATATATATATATATATATATATATATATATATATATATATATATATATATATATATATATATATGTATATATGTATATATGTATATATGTATATATATATATATATATATATATATATATATATATATATATATATATATATATATACATATATGCACTAGCGCCTCTAATTTATTTAAATAGCTTTATTTAATTAACTAAATAATAATAATTGTCTGTCTGCTTGTGGATGGCCATGATGCGTTGCTCGGATGTGCCCCGTAAAGAAGCCGTATTTAAAGGAAGTAATCAATTATTTAAAGATTACATGCAATTAACTGTATTATTATAAACAAAATCAATTATAATGCCCACTACTTAAACATCCAGTTTGTTATATAGTGATTGATGGTACAGAGGTAGTAAGTAAAGTTGCAGCGATTTGCATTCATATTCGAATTACTTAATAAAGGCCCTTAGTTTAGTTGGAATTAGTTTGTATTTTAATTGTCATACGTTAGTTCATCGTCACCTTTTAGATTGGAAAGTAAGAAGTTATGACAATCAATCAATATAGTCATTTTTAATGCCTTTATTCCATTTTTTTTGTACAAAAACAACTTTCTAACCTATTAACCTATATTATTTATTATTTTAAAGCACTGTTAATAAAATCTGCTATCCGGTCGAGATTCTTTCCCAGTAAGATTGTCCTATGGTCACCATTCAACTGTTCCAATGTTATTGGATTGTGACAAATCTAAAATAAAAATTTTATTTTAAAAAGTTAGTGTTATGAAGGTTATCAGACTGCAAAAGGTTAATAGAAAAAAAATATTTTCACTTATTATCAGTATTTCCAGGAAATATTTTACCAAATACCTAAAATTGACCAAATCCATATTTCGGTAACTATTTATTCTTTCAAATCAGTACTTTGTGGCTATAGTCGGACCAGAAAGCCAATAAGTACTCAATGTTAAAAAGAAAACCAGTCGTATACCAAGGCCCTTACAAACCACAAATTAATGGAGGGATTCTTTGCAAAGGCACATTTCAAAGGTACAATTAAAATACCAGCCCGGTTAAGAAGTAATTATTTGTAATTCCTGGTGGTCGATTAACTACCCATAGATGTTGCCCATCTAGAGGTTATTTTAGCAGTTACGACTGTGAGACCGTCAAATGCGACGAAAAATTCCTCTATTTATCTGTGGTGTGTAATTGCAACAGCCCTTTATAGAAGGCTGATGTACTATTCCTTCTCAGCCTGTAATCATACACTTCTGAATGTAGGCCTCTTCCAAAACCTTCCATGCCCTTCTATCCATTGCAACTTGTGTCCAGTTCATTCCTGCCATCCTCTGGATATCGTCTCGCCATCGCTTTTGTGGTCTTCCCACACTTCTCTTGGTCTCCCTTGATATCCATATTAACAATTTATTAGTCCATCTATTCGGATCTTGCCTCGCAATGTGGCCCGCCCATTGCCACTTTAGCCGTGCTATTTTTTCAAATACATCCGGTACTTTTGTTCTTTCTCGGATATCTTGATTTCTGATTCGGTCTCTAAGGCTTATTCCAAGCATGGCTTTTTCCATTGCCCTTTGAGTGATTTCGAGATTGTTAGCCGACTTGCAAGTTAGTTCCGTAGTTTCTAGACCATAAGTGAGAACAGGCATTATACAACTATTAAAGACTCTTCTTTTAAGATTTATTGAGATTGTATGTCCCAGTTTACCGAATGCTGCTCATCCAAGACTTGTTCGTCTGGAGATTTCCTCATCTTGGTTCTCTTTTCCCAACTGGATCTTGTGTCCTAAATATATTTACGAACGAGCGTTTTCGAGCAATTGGTTGGCAACAGTCACATCTGTGACTCAGAGTCCCCGATATATATATATATATATATATATATATATATATATATATATATATATATATATACATATATATATATATATATATATATATATATATATATATATATATATATATATATATATATATATATATATATACAGTCGACACTGTTTATAGTGAAACTCTATATAGTGAAAAACTCTTTACAGTGCAATTTTTTCAAGACTTAGAATATTTTACATACATAGCAATATATACGGATTTTTTCTTTAGATAGTGAAAAACTTTCTATAGTGAAATTTCGGTCAACATTTTGGTCTTTCACTATATAGAGAGTCGACTGTATATATATATATATATATATATATATATATATATATATATATATATATATATATATATATATATGTATATATATAATGTATATATATAATGTATATATATATATATATATATATATATATATATATATATATATATATAAAATTGAAATACGGTTATTCAAAAACGAACAGTGCTATCCGATTCTCTGTAACTGCACAAGGTAAAGAATGTCCTTTTTTATAACCCTGTAAAAAACCTGATGTCGATATCTGCTAAGGAAAATTTTTGTTTGATTAAACTTTCTCATTATATCCGAGAACATCGAAATTTTAAAATAAATAATAATTGAAACTCGGTTATTCAAAACGAACAGTGCTATCCGGTTCTCTGTAACTGCACAAGATAAAGAATGTATATACATTATATATATATATATATATATATATATATATATATATATATATATATATATATGTATATATATATATATATATATATATATATATATATATATATATATATAAATATATATATATATATATATATATATATATATATATATATATATATATATATATATATATATATATAGATATATGGTGAAATCACAAATTAAAAACCAATTAGAACAAATTCTCAAGTTCTGCATGATAATCGTTTTGAGGCGATTTCTGAGAATTCCAGTTGAAGTAAGAATTCATTTCAAGTTTCTAGAGATTATGGAAATTCCTAGTGGCATTTTATGATAAAAACTGTGCTATAAATACCATTGTCCTTTTGGAAATTAACCATTCGCAAACAGTACTTTGTCATTGATACAGGCTCAATTGTTTTGTGAAATTGCCAAAAACGAAAGAAGTTTCCGTTGAAAATCGGGCTCTGATAATTGCGAGACATCAAAATGGTCACTCGAGTCGCGGGTGATATGCGGATGCCAAGGAGAACGGTGGACTACATCGTAAAAAAATTTTCTGCGGGACATGAAATTCTCAACCAAAAACGTTCAGGACGGCCTCGAAAAACGACTCCCGCTGAAGACAGAGCTATAACAATGTCCAGTAGACGTAATCGCTGCCTATCCGCACCAGAAATCACGACTCAAATAAACCTGGAGCGGCTCATCCCTATTAGCGTGAAGAACCGGTTAGCAGAATGTGGACTACACGGGAGAGTTGCAATGAGGAAACCACTTCTTAGGCAAGTGAATAAACGTAAACGAGCTAGAGAAATGTTGTTGGAAGCCTGTCAGTTGCCTACAGTAAAACATGGTGTAGGTTGTTTCGGCAACGGTAAAGTTTTAAAAATCTTTAGGATAGAAGGAATCTTGCGAAAAGATCAGTATCAAGAAATTTTGCTAACTCAAATGCTTCCTTCTGGAAGAGATATTTTTCAGGAGAAATTTATTTTTCAGCATGACAACGACCCTAAACATTCTGCTAAACAAATTAGAGAACCTTTGGACCGATGAAAATCCGATGACGTCCTGGACAGATTATTTTATTTTAATTTTGTTATAAACAAGGTGTGTCACAAAAACAGACAATGTTATTTTTGAATGGATTTAAACAATTCTTCTACAAAGGAAAAATGTTCTACTACGAATCATATAAGATAGTATACAGGCAATATTCCTATTCATAAAAGTTATATACGGAATGTGGGTAATAAACAAATTCATCATGTCACAAAATCACTACATAAATTTTGAAATTCCAGCCACCACCTTACCTTTTGTAAATCATAATCATCCTGAAGTTCTTTGTAAACATCGTTGGACCTAAACAGAGTTGCTTGTCCGTCAAGCAATTCGGAAGGCTCATAGAAATAAGCAGCAATTACCCTTTGCTTAAACCTATAAAATAATAAATTTTAATTTGATTTAGTTCGATTAGTAATAACTTTAGCGGTAAAAAAAAGCAGCCAAGGTTTAAAAAAATTACAGTGTGATAAAGATACCCATAGAAAATAGTATTTGTCTTTTAGAAATATTGCAAAAATTTTAACCATAAGTTATATAATTAATTTCTTTATAAAACTTCTCGAAACTTTAACAAATAAGCTTGATTTCGACTATCTCTTGAACAGACTTCAGCGATAGGGGTTCAAGGGGCGGAAGGTGGGCATATGGGTATATGTGGCGGCCCGTGGCATAGTATTTTTTTGCGGGTGCAGAAGGTCTCAGGTTCCAATTCCGGCAGGTCGGTATACTTATTTATTTAAGTATATATGGCCTGGCCACGTACGTAGGTAGTAGTTGTTTGCAGAAATGCAATCACGTCCGTAGCAGCACTACCACGTTGTCTAAAAGATGCCGTGAAATACGAAAATATGTTTCGGCACTTGAACCATGGTGACGGGTATTACGACATCCCCGCCGGGGGGGCGGGGGGTAAAATCCCTACTCAGGTGAGGATAAAAAAAAATATTTCGTTAAAAAAAGGAGAACACTAAAGACGAAATGGCTTATAAAAGGGGTCGGCAATTAATAACTGAGGTGCTTTGAAAACTTAAAGCCAATTTAAAAATCAATTACCGACTTTTGGGGACAATTTTTCACAAAAACCTTTACATATAGCGAGACTTTCTAAGACCAAACTCTTCTCAACCCAATATAAAAATCGATTATCGAGAATTGGAGACAATTTTACACAAGCATCATGTCATATAATGGAACTTAACTATGTATTCTTAGTTCTACTTGGTATTTGTCGGTCTAATATAACAAATAGCAATTAAGTGACACGAGACTAATGAAGGTACTGGTTCCGACAATGGAGCTAACTCTAATATTTTAGGTTTAAATAAGGTTTTATTTTAATGCTAAATTGGTTTTTTAATTTTTATATTTAATTTATAATAAGATTATATTACATTTTCCACATATATTTTATATTTTACTTTAGCTTAAACTTCTATCTGAAATATAAGAATAGAAATAAAATATAATGGTAAGAGTTTTTTCAACTTCTCTGGTCATATATTTTTTGATATAAAATAAAAAGTATGAGAAATGGGCCGTTTACGCTTTTTCGCACAGTTATAAATTTTTATGACTTGGATGATATTTTAGGGATAATCGCATAGAAAAATATGGAGCTGTAGGATATATATAAATTTTTATTTTAATTTTTTGTGTGTAGGAGTATAAACAGGTTTTAAGATATTATAATAGAAATATTAGTTTAGATTCTACTGGAATTTATCTTTCATATATATATATATATATATATATATATATATATATATATATATATATATATATATATATATTTAAACTTCAATTCTTCTAAACTCAATTGAAAAATCGATTACCGAGGGTTGGGGACCATTTTTCACAAGAAGCCTTTCATATCGTGGAACTGTATAAACTTTAACTCTTCTCGACCTAGTTTAAAAATCTATTACCAATGCTTGGGAATGATCTCTCACCAGAACCCTGTTATCTAGCGGAATTTTATAAAGTAAAACTCTTCTTCACCAAATCTAAAATATCCATACCCGAGAAGAGCAGATTTTTACGAAAAAGAAACCCTTCATATATTGGAACTTCAAAAGCTTAAACCTTTCCTCCAATAAAACGAAGGCGCTCTGTTTTACTTCCATAGAGGCGGGCGCTCTAGGCTTTATAGTTAAGTTGGGAATGTGGAATCCTTGGCACAATGACACTACTCACTATATATCACCACTACACCAAACACTTTATTTTTGCACTCAACGCGCATTTCGCTAACCATGTTAGCTTCATCAGGAGCGATGATTGACTCCAGTCATTGAGTCAATCATCGCTCCTGACATGGTTAGCGAAACGCGCGTAGAGTGCAAAAATAAAGTGTTTGGTGTAGTGATGATATATACTAAGTAGAGGCTTAATAGTGTATTAAAAATAAACCTGTATTAATTGGATGGATGTTTTAATAAGGCGCGTCGATAGCATAGATCATTTAGCGCCATACCAAGCTTCTGAATTAATGTTTCGAATATAATTGAGATTCCTTCAGAAAAGCGCATAAGTTTTTGAGGCCTCTATGGTCCGGTTAATATCTCCTTAATGGGTTTAATAAGATCAGGTGTATGAAGGGCTCTATTTCTACACATTACATGTTTTATGAATCCCAACTGAAGAGAAATGCAACGGATGTATAAAGAAACAATCGTTGTTCGTTTGGTGAAAATGGCGATCGAAAAGGTAGAAGGTAATTTAAAAAAATTCATGAGGAAAACCATTCATTAAAAATGTGTCCGTTTATCCAATTTTGATTCGAATATCCTAAAAGAGTTTTTGGTTCGAAACCTTCAATCAACTCAACAAGAGCTTATTGCACCGTTAAAAAGCTATTTCAAATCATTTACGATCGCATGCTGAGATGCATAGGCTTAGAAATTGGATTCCACGTAGCAAAGTGAGGATAACCATGACAGATTTACTTCATCCTCTCGTTATATCAAAGCCGTGTATAATACTTGCAACGTATTGTAATAGAACAAATAATTAACGGAAATTTAAAGGGGTGGTCCCAAAGGCAGCCTTATATTCAAAAAAGCGATCCTGGAAGACTAGTAGAATTTTAAAGGCATAATTCAGTTGCTACAAACTAACTGCATAGTCACCAGCAAGGTTTATTGTCAATAATTGGAGTTGTTTTAAGACAAAGTACTGGTCAATCGGAAAGATGGAATTCTTCAACAAGATAATACCCAACCACCTATGAAGTGAATCACTCAAAAAAAATTGGACCACTTATCATGGGAAATTTTTTCGCGTCCTCCATACTCCCCTAACATTCCCCTTCTGCTTATAATTTGGTTCACTCCTTAGAGAACTTACTTGCTGGAAAAGATTCAATAATTTCGCCAACGTGGCTGGCCGTGGCTCGGTGGCGTAGTACTTTGCTACTGTGCAGAAGGTCGAGGGTTCAATCCCGCAGGTCGGTATACTTATTTATTAATTTATTGAAGTATATTTGGCCTGGGCACGTACATAGGTAGTAGTTGTTTGCAGAAATGCAAATAACGTCCGTGGCAGCAATACCGCGTTGTTTAAAAAGTGCCATGAAATACAAAAATGTATGTTTCCGCACTTGGACAACGTTGACGGGTATTATGACATCCTCGCCGATATCCTTGGGATATGGAAAAAGGGTAAAATCCCTACTGAGGCGGGGAGGAGAGCGATAAAAAAAATAAAAAATAACTACCAAAACGAAATCCCTTAAAATTTATTAAAAATTCTTAGTTGATTAGCGCCTTCCAGTACCTCCGAATGATTTCTCACAGTTTTAAGTTGATGCTAAGGGTTTTATTATAAAACCCTATATGTCCACCAGAGTCACAAAAAAGTTAGGACTTAAGCCAAATCCAGAAGCCAAAGACATGTAAATATCTAGTGGCGTAGATGATAGATAAACATGTATGATCAATTTAAATTTTTCTCTTAAGAACAATGCATGTGAAGAAATGTCAGTTTGGTAGGAACAACTTAGGAATATGTCCATTTTTCGTTTACTCTAGGTCAGGTCACTGAAGATGCCATAACTTAACGTTGTTTTTTTTTAATTTTCATGAAATATAACTGGATGATTTTGAGTTCGCAGCCTTTGTGGTGACCTCGAGGAAATATCTTTCCAGTTATACTTACAAACTACTAGACATGAACTTAAGTGTAAACTTTAGTGAAACAATTATTATGTATTTAATACGTAATTAACCAACACCAGATGTCGTTGAAAGTAACGTGGAACGAAAATTTAGTTAGTTAGATGAGAAATTATAGTTCTTGAGACTGGACCGTATCAAATTGGAGTTATTTTATGACATTTCGGGATTGTACGATGTGTCATTCATAATCTTTAAATTAGTCAACTTTCAATCCTGAGAACCATAGTTTCCCTTTGTCCAAGCTGCTATCCATAACGATGGAGAGGCGTTAGACTGTGTTTTTTTGGTTAGAGTGAAAGTACTTATAGATCGCTCGTTTGAAAAAGACAGGACATTGAATTCTAGCTGATTTAGCTTCGACTTTTAATTATTTTTAACCTTTTTCACATGATAATGTTGACTTAGAGTTGACGTTGGCTAGACTGTTATAAAGGTTTTATGTTATAAAGGGTCTTTCAAACGGTTGATACAGAGTTGCGGTAAGGGTCGGTGAAAGGCAATAAAAAGTTCCAAGTTGTGGTACAGACCTTTTCGAACCCAAAATTGACGGCCGACTTGCGGTCTGTCACACGTATAGAGCTCTAAGTATGCAAGTTATATATGAAAATTAAAGCAAAACACAGTAATTACTATATTTGTAAGACATACATTTGACAAACGTTACAGCATCAATTTTTTTATGTATATATTGAATTATCTTATTTTCTAAAAATGCTGAATTGTTCCTATTAGTCGAATACTTTGGTGTACTGGTTTGTACAGCGTTGATTTTCGCGAAAGTTTCAGTCTGGAAACCTTTGATGATTGATTCGGTTGAAACGGCACCGTGAACAGCACGTTCAAAATTTGACACGACCTTTGTAGGCGAGAAGACACATCCTAATTGTCGGCATTTGGACTTTACCGCAGAAAATACCAAAGAATACGAAGTTTCCTTCTTGTCGTGCAATAGGCTGAATACCAAGGGAATATAGCGGCCATTGATATATGCCAGAATAGTAAACATTTGTAGAAAAAACTTCGCACAAAATTCAAATGTACCGTCCACCATCACAATTACCGCCGCGCGCAGAAATTCTAAATTACTTTTACAGGAAAATATCACACCAACCCGGACATCATTAAACATCAGAAAATCTTCATGCCTGGCGGTTTCGACCGAGATTGAACTGGGATATTCATGAACTTCCTCTCGCGACTTTGGTAACTTTGGATAGCACTGCAGTCTAGCTTGCCCTTACGTTTTATACTTTTATCTAATTTAAGTTAACCCTAATTTAAAGTAATAATATTTAAGAATTAATAATATTTAATAATTTAACCCTACCTACCTACCGATCTGTCAATTATCGCAACTCGGATGAAAGGCAGGTCAAAATATTTACAATCTTCTAAAGGTCATTAGGCGGACCGCAACTCGGTATTTACGTTTCAAATTGAGCGGTTTTTTAAATTCTTGAATAAAACACAGATGGCGTTGCGAAATAGCCTGGGTCTTGTGACATTTGAAAAGTGTAATGTATGACATTTATAAAAATGTAGTCGAATAGAATACAACAACGCTTTCAAATTGTGGAATTATTTTATGAAAGTGGGTGTCCAGTAAAAAAGGTTTTAAAAATTTTTTGTCATATTTGCATAATTGTCCATCGAATTGTTCAAAAATGGTTCAATGGAAGATAAAAGAAGAGAAAGATATAGTTGTGACTGTCGTTCACATGAGCATGTTCATTTTGTTCGTGAAAGTGTTGCTAAAGACCCAGAAATATCCATTAGTCGACGTTCATAATGAGTTGGAATCAGTGAATCAACAACATGGAGTATTTTACGAAAGGATTAAGTTCTGAAGACATATCAGGTTCAAATAACACAGGAACTAAAGCCATTGGATCATTCAAAACGTCGTACATTTATCAATTGGATCAAAGAAAAAACCAGTGATTTTTCTCAAAAAATCTTCTTCTTTTTCCCATGTAGCACATTTTCAAATTGGTGGCTATGTTAATAAACAAAATTGCCATATTTAGGGTAAGGAAAATCCACGATTGATTCATCAGAAAAGTTTACACCCCAAACGAGTCACAGTTTGGTGCGCATTATGGTCAGGAGATGTCACTGGTCCATACTTCTTCGAAAATGATACTGGTGAAGCTATAACTGTGAATGGTCTTCGATATCGTGAGATGATAACCGAATTTTTGTGGCCACAATCTATCACACTGCTCCTGAAAGCATTAAGTTGTTGCAGGGAAAATTTCCTGGACGTGTAATCGCCAGAAATGGTGATGTTAATTGGCCACCAAGATCATGTGATCTGACTATTTTCTTTGAGGTTACGTGAAAAGACAAGTCTATAAGAATAACCCACAATTGATTCCTGAGCTGAAGGATGAAATAACTCGCGTTATTGGTGAGGTAGAACCGCAATTATACCAAAATGTCATCGAAAATTTTGACAAAGGAGTGGACATCTGTGAAGCTGCAAGAGGTGGACATTTGGCGGATATTGTTTTTCGTGTTTAAATCTCATACATTATATTTTTCAATTAGCAATAAAAAGTTTTTTGAAATCAATGGCATCTGTGTTTTATTCAAGATTTAAAAAAACCTCTATATTATTTAAAAATGAGTAACGAAGAAGATTCCTACCTATTAGCAGAAACTACTACTTCTTCTGGTTTGTAACAAGTATTTTCTGCAACAAAATTTCCTAAGAGCTCTAACTGTTTTTCCCAAGATAAAGATTCATCCAAAATTTCATGTGCCTGAAATAAATGTATATAAATTATTTTTTGTTTTTCAAAATGTTGAATATACGAGGATGGATTGAGAAGTTCGCGGCCTAGCCAAGAAAAGAAAATAAAATACGTACAAAGATATTTTTATTTTTCGACGTAATTTCCACCTAGCTCTATGCACTTCTCCTACCTGTTTTCCAAAGCCTCCACACCTGTTTAAAAAAAAGATTCCTTAAGGTCTTCAAAATACTCATTCACTGCAGCTTCGACTTCTTCATTTGATGAAAATTTCCGGCCACCGAGCTGTTTTTTAGGTCTGGAAATAGATGAAAGTTCGAAGGTGCCAAATCAGGAGAATAAACCAGGTAGCGCAGCAATTGGAAACCACGATCAGGAATTTGAGCCATAGACTCAACAGACGTGTGAACGCGAACGTTGTCCTGATGGAACAAAACTTTCTTTCTCAGTAATCCTGGGCGTTTCTCTTTTGTTTCTTGGCGTAAACGACGCAAAAGGATGCAATAGTTAGTCGAATTTATTGTTTCGCCTTTCAGAAACTAGTCCACCATAATAATACCTTTAGCAGCCGACAGAACTGCCTTTGCTTTCTTTGGGGTCGGTTCACCAGATTTTTTGCACTGCTTGGATTGTTGTTTTGACTCTGACCTGGTGAACCCATGTTTCGTCTATTGTCACAAACCTGTACAGAAAATCTTGCGGATCAGCCTCAACTATCTCTAAACAGTCGCGAGTAATCGTGAGACGAATTCCTTTTTGTTCAACTGAAAGCAATCTGGGGATCTACCTAGCGGAAACCTTAGAGAATCCGAATTCGTTGGCAATGATGTTTTGTGTTCGTTCATAGGAGATGCCTATAGTGTCTGCAATCTCCCTGATAATTAATCTACGGTCTTTCAATATGAGATCACACACTTTGCCGATACTTTCTTCAGTCGTAGAGGCCGTGGGCCGGCCGGAACGAGGGTCATCTTCGATGCTCTCTCGTCCACATTTAAATTCTGCAACCCATTTCACAGTGGTATATGACGGAGCAGATTCCCCTAGTGTTGTTTTCATATCATCGTGGATCTCCTTTGGTGTTAATCTTTTTTTAAACAGATACTTGATGACCGCACGCTGTTCAATTTTTCCATTCTTCCAAAAAGGCTGCACTTGGTCTCACTAAACTCGTTCTAACCTAAAAACCACAAATTCTACAATGTGACAAACAAAGAAAGTATGAACTTATTGAGGCTACTATAATAAAAATATTATAATTATTTTTTGGTGAGGCCGCGTACTTTTCAATCCATCCTCATAATACTTCAGTTTCATTAATTTCCATTATTCTCTACGTCTCTATAAATTATATTACTATAACCTTGCAGAGGTCATTAGCACGCCTTTCAGATTAGAATATTACCCAGAATTACCTACTTACCTTATTTATGTCTAATTCACTAAATGTTGTAAGAAAACCTTTTAAAATATTTATTCTTAACTTCGTCTCCGACATATCATCTTTTTCGTAAATATGTTTCAATATTTTCTTTGCGAAGCTAGGCGTACCGTCAATTAAAAATAAACTGACTTTTTCATTTTCTTTTTCTAATTGTATAGCAATTTCAAATGATAAACTTCCTCCATACGAATACCCACATAGAAAGTAGGGTCCTTTATGTTGTATACTTTTTATGAGATTTATAAAATGTTTTGTGTAGGCCGCAAAATCTTCTAAATCGAATTTTTCGATACATTGAAGGCCGTATACATTCGCTTCAAGTTTTTTAGCTAGAGGTAACATTATCTCAACATTACCCTCTAATGGATGAACGAAAAATATTTTCGTAGTACTTGATTGGTTATTAATGATTTTCACAACTGATTCCGTGCGTAACATGGCATTAACAACTGGAATTTGATATCCGTTTACATTATTAGTTATTGCTGGAGATGCTTTGATTTTTTCACTGGATTGTTCTACATTCTGGAACATTTGGGATATTTTATAAAATGTTAGATCTCGTATTTCGTCAATACTTAATTCGATGTTAAAGTTTCTATACAAAGTTTGTTTAATCTCAGCAATCATAAGAGAATCTAGTCCTATTTGGACCAAAGCTTGGTTTTTATCGATGAGACCTAAAATAGAAGGTAAATAATTATATATTTGGTAGAAAATTCACGAAATTTTTCATTTAAAGAGTCCGGCGATTTTTATGGTGGGCGTATGTTGGCAGCACCGTAACTAAATGTCATGCAGAGTTTGAGCTAGAATTGCAAAATCAATTTGTTTATAACACTTTTTAACGTTAGTCGAAATTTTGCAATTTTCATATTAGATAATTTTGTAGGGGAAAGAATTTGTCTTAAATTTTGTGTTGTTTACGAAATTTTCCGTGGTGAGTTAACATGTAGGCTAAAAAGTTTTTGGTCTAGCTACTTAAAACACATTTTTTTGCAAAATTCTACTTTATTCATCAACATAGTCTCTTTCAAGAGCGATACAATTATTCCAACGCTTTTCTAACATTTCTATACCTTTCTTGTAGAAGAATTTGTCTTTGCCTTCAAAATAGGCCTCAGTTTCGGCGATAACTTCTTCATTGTCTAATCTCTTTCCCGCGAGCATTTTTAGAGGTCTGCGACTATATAATAGTCGCTGGGGGCAGAATCTGGAGAATACGGTGGATGAGGAAGCAGTTCGAATATCAATTCCTGCATTCTGCCATCGTAAGAATTTACTTGTGACACGGTGCATTGTCCTGATGAAAGAGCACTTTTCTTCTTGTTCATTTGAGGCCGTCTCTTTGAGATTTCTGTCTTCAAACGCACGAATAACTTTATATAGTATTCGCTATTGATGGTTTTTCCCTTCTCAACATAGTCGATAAAAATTATTCCATGCGCATCCCAAAATACAGAGGCCAAAACCTTCCCAGCCGACGGTTGTGTCTTTGGTCGCTTCGGGCGGCTTTCACCGGCTGCTGTCCATTCAGCTGTGTAGTGGTGGATCCATGTTTCATCCATTGTCACATATCGCATGAAAAAAATCCTTTTATTGTGCTTAAACAGGTCCAAACAGCGCTCAAAATCATCATCACGTTGTTGTTTTTAGTCCACTGTGAGCAAATGCGGTACCCATTTTGAACAGAGCTTTCTCATGCCCAAATGTTCATGCAAAATATGTCCAACACGTACTTTTGACAACTTTAGGGTGTCACCAATCTCACGCAATTTTACATTACGGTCATCCAAAACAATTTTGTGGATTTGTTTTGTTTTCCGGTAAAAACACCTCATTTCGTGGTCCAGAGCATTCAGCATCATTTGTGTCCGTACAATCGCGTTTAAAATCAGCATACCAGTAAATGATGAGTGATTTTCCAGGGGCAGATCCCTGTAACACTTACCAAGCCATTGCTTTGCTTGAACAGTATTTTTTTCCCATAAAAAAACAGTGTTTAATCAACAAACGAAATTCGATTTTTTCCATTGTTTTAAAAATATCAAAAGTAGGGTCACTAAAACCACTGTAACTTGCAAACTAATCGTCGAAATGTCATGAAATTTTGACACGTATCGTTTGAAGATTGGTACTTTCTAAAAGTCATATGGATTTTTTTAAAAAGGACGACATCTATGTGTCAGACCAAAAACTTTTCAGCCTGCGTGTTATATTTATCAAAAATACAATTAGACATCGAAACTAGATGAAGAAAGGGTTACTGATTTGCCGCCCTCTTGTCAACTTTCAACGTCGATGATTAAGGCAAAAATAAAAAAAATATACCTGATAATCGACGTTTGAGAAGATACACATGTCTAATTCTATTCACAATTTTAAACATGTGGCGCAATTTGCTTCGAAAAAAGCTGATTTTTTTGCACAAACAATTTAACGATCTAGAATAGGTTTTTGAAAATAAAACAAAACGTAAAACATATATCCATTATTAAAATCGCAGTACCCTTTAGAATAGACAAATTGATTGAAAGGTCTGGCTCAAATCTTGCGTGATAATTTAGTACAGTATTACCAACTTACACATAAAAGATGCTTTCCATTGCGGTTCTTTTAAATGACCAATTCCGGGTATCTTTTTTATAAATATACATATAGTCGTTGTCAAATGAAATGCCTATGTACTCCTTTTAGTATAACCATGTCTGAATGTTGAAGATAAGCAAGTTTATTCTACAATAACTTCCTCAAATGTATTATTCTTAAAATAGTTCTTGTAACCAAATTTATGTATTTTTTTTTTGTTGAAAAATAATTAGCGATTAATTGCAATTAGTAGTTCTATCGCCTTTTCACGTTGCTACTTTTTACACCTGAACAGCGGAAAATACACATAGAACACTACATTGTTACATGCAACTTCTCTGGTGCAACTTCTCGAATCTGACGTTTTATTGTCAATATTAATTAAACGTATAGTATTTTTCAGAATATAAGAAAGTGATTTAGCTGCCTATACCCATTGAAAATTCAACAAGATTCGAAAGTGATTATTTTATGGCTGTTTAATGACAATGCATCGTGCAGGACCGCACTACACCTGATTGTATAATTGTTGGGTTTAAAATTTTGTTGTGATAAGACAGTTAAATTTTAATGCTTTATGTACTGAATCATACACAATATAGTAATTACACAAATATATTAAAACAGTGTACAATGTCCTCGGGTGCATTTGTTACAATTTTAGTTATTAATTAATATCTAGTTCAATTTCGCTATCGCTACTATCTTGCAAATTAATAATAAGTTTTTTTACAGGTTTTACACTGTTTATATTTATGTACTTACGTCTATATGAGTTTTCAATTTTTGTTGCCGTGTTGAATACAGTTTCTCCAGTTTTCAACGGTTACATTTTTGACTTCTGTCTTTATCAACTTAATCACACTACTGTTTAAAGTGGGTGTATTATTGTGAGCACGTATATTAGACTTTATTTTATGCCATATCAACTCGATCGCATTAAAGATACAATAATATATTGTAAGCCTAATTATTTCGTGTCCTGCTTCCTTTGCAATTTTATCACAAACATATTCCCTTTGAAAAATTGTAACTTTTTAAAACTAACAATTGTTTAACTGTATAACTTTCATGGAAATATATATGTCACGTTCGCACAAAAAAGCTTGTATTTCCCTTTTTCTACTGGTGGAACTTGGTACCTTATACATTTGGCGACTATCATGCATTATTCATTACAATACAGCTATTCGGTGGTATATTCAGTATTAATTTATTTTGAAGCCAATCTTCAAAAACTTCAGCGGTTGTATCACAATGATAATCCAAGCTGGAATCTGAAATATTCTTGGCTGCTAGAAATAGACAATCTGGTATCCAGCCTTCTTCTAACCCCGCATGTAAAATAGTTATTCTTTTACCTTTATTTGACGGAGCTTTGGTGTGGCATTTATCAATCCATCCTTTACTGGGTATGTCGTGGGTGTCACACCAAGTTTCATCTAGATAGATTATCGTTCTCTTTTCCGATCTGGCTGTATTTATTTTTTCAAGATATTCCATTCTTAGTTGTTTTAAGCGCCCTGATTCCATTATAACTTTTCCTTTTCTCTATTTTTTTGAACAAAAACCCCAAAACAACGTAAAATACGCCATAAAGTTGTAGTGGAACGTTTTATGTCACAACTATCCTCCGTGAAAGTGACAATAACGTAGGAACTTTTTGTTCTGTATACATTTCATAAATTTTTTGACGGATTAAGTCTTTTTGACAGAAATCAGTACATTTCGACACACCTTTGTCGTTTCGTGTTTTTTCAGGCGCTATCGAATTATTTACAATTTTCCAAACTGTACTTTCAGGGATGCTTGTTAAAGCTAATGTCTCCATCAATGAAAAGTACTTTGTGGCCTCGCTCCACTAACTTTAAATAAACACTTTTAACTATCACTTTTGCCTCAACGGGCACACATTTGCGGCTTCTGGTGGAAAGGGCATCGGACATTTTAAGATACTATTGAACTTTATAATACACACTATTTCAGTATAATACTGCAGATAAAATGAAGATCTTTATGAACACGAAGTAGCCAATAAAATGTTAGATTGAAAGGGAGGTATATATATATACATATATACATATATATATATATATATATATATATATATATATATATATATATATATATATATATATATATACATATATATATATATATATATATATATATATATATATATATATATATATATATATATATATATATATATATTATATATATATATATATATATATATATATATATATATATATATATATATATATATATATATATATATATATATATACGAGGCATGTTTTTTAAGTAAGTACCGTTTTGGAATTAAAAAAAGACGTGCAAAGATATCGCTATAATTTTATTTTTACATGAAAGCCTGTACCTTAATCTACTTTTCTACATAATTTCCGTGAATATTGAGGCACTTGTCATAACGTGGCACCAGTTTTTGAATACCCTCCTCATAAAATTCTGCCGCCTGACTTGTTAACCACTGTATCACAAATGTTTTGACTTCGTTATCGTCTTGAAGACGCTGACCACCCAGGTGCTTCTTCAAGTGCAGGAACAAATGGTAGTCGCTGGGCGCCAGATCAGGGCTGTATGGAGGATGATCTAGAGTTTCCCATTTAAAAGATTTGATGAGATCTTTGGTCCGATTAGCCACATGTGGACGGGCATTGTCATGCAGCAAAACGATACCCTTACTCAACTTGCCACGTCTTTTGTTCTGGATTGCACGACGCAGATTGTTCAATGTCTCACAATAAGACGCTGCATTGATTGTCTCATTACGAGGCAGAAACTCCACTAGCAATACTCCTTTTCTGTCCCAAAAAACTGTGCACATGATTTTGCGGGCAGAAATTGTTTGCTTAAACTTCACTTTTTTGGGTGATGATGAATGTCGCCATTCCATGGATTGTTGTTTCGATTCTGGTGTGACGTAGGCCACCCATGTTTCGTCACCAGTAACAATTTGGTCTAAAAAATGTTCACCTTCATTGTGGTACCGCTCAAGGAAAGTCAATGCACTGCCTCAACGTTGGGTTTTGTGCAAATCCGTCAACATTTTTGGAACCCAACGTGAACACAATTTCCGGTAATTCAAGTTCTCGGTCACAATGCGATACAAAACACTACGAGAATATTGAGGAAAGCAGTCGCACAATGATGAAATTGTAAAGCGTCTGTTTTCTCTCACCTTTTCGTCCACTTTCTGCACCAAATCTTCATTAACGACCGAAGGACGCCCACTCCGTTCTTCATCATGCACATTTGTGCGGCCATCTTTAAATGCTCTCACCCATTTCCTTACCATTCCATCACTCATAATGTTTTGTCCGTAAACTTCACAGATCTCACGATGAATATCGATCGGTTTTACGCCTTTAGCACTAAGAAATCGTATAACAGCCCGTACTTCACAATCGGCGGGACTCACGATTGTCGGAGGCATCTTAAACACTCAGTAAACAACGTATACAATGAAGAATCAGACTGTAATGGCGTCAGTGCGTAGACATGAGATGTAGGTTACCAGCGCGCATGCGCGGAACGCCGACCGTATCGCTGCGGCGGCGGAATCGCAAAACGGTACTTACTTAAAAAACATGCCTCGTATATATATATATATATATATATATATATATATATATATATATACATACATATACATATATATATATATATATATATATATATATATATATATATATATATATATATATATATATATATATATACATATATATATATATATATATATATATATATATATATATATATGTATATATATATATATATATATATATATATATATATATATATATATATATATATATATATATATATATATATATACGAGGCTGGTTTGAAAAGTCTGTGCAAAAATAAAAACTACTTATGTGTTTGGGGTAAACTTTTTTTATTTTTCGACATAGTCTCCTTTTAGGCTTATACACTTCGTCCAACGATGTTCTACTTTGTTGATCCCTTCCGAATAATAGGATTTGTCCAAGTCTGCAAAAATATCCATTAGTGTCTGCAATCACCTCCTCGTTTGAATAAAATCTTTGCCCCGCCAGCCATTTCTTCAAATTGGGGAACAAATAGTAGTCCGAAGGAGCCAAGTCTGGAGAATAGGGGGGATGTGAAACGAGTTGGAATCCTACTTCCATTAATTTTGCGACCACAACTGCTGAGGTGTGTGCTGGTGCGTTGTCGTGATGGAAAAGGACTTTCTTGTGGGCCAATCGCGGGCGTTTTTCTTGCAGCTTGGTTTTCAAACGGTCCAATAACGATGAGTAATATTCACCTGTAATAGTTTTTTACCCTTTTCCAGATAGTCGATGAGGATTATCCCTTGCGAATCCCAAAAGACAGTCGCCATAACCTTTCCGGCCGAAGGAACGGTCTTCGCCTTTTTTGGTGCAGATTCCCCCTT
>CM032448.1:85000549-85010549 GCA_019049505.1 Pachyrhynchus sulphureomaculatus | reverse complement strand
AATTGAAAATTTTGTATAAATAATTAAACATAAATTTTTTAGTCGCCAATTGCATACTAAAGTTTTAAACACCGTAAATTTTTTATTAAAAAAAAACCCTACGACGATTTTTAACTACTACATTATTTTACAAGATTAATTTTGTTTTTGCATATTAAATCATTTTTTGTGAACTTATCCTGCAGACAAGCATAGATTTCATCAGTGGTCCATTTAACCTGATAACAAATAATGTTAACATTTAAAGCATATTTAAAAAAATTTAAAGAACAATTAAAGTATACAGAGTGTCCCAAAAGGTATAGTCAAAAATGAAGGATCTAGTAGATTGTATCAAAATAAGGTCAGAAGTTCCTATAAAAATTTCTTCTATCTCCCCCCGTTAGGGAGCTACAACTACCCAAATGGGGATCCTGAAGATGGGTTTTCATTGAGTATTTCAAAAACCGTTAAAGATAAAAACTTGAAATTCATGTTCTAAAGTAAAGTTTATGTGCTGAATCGGAATTTTAGCTTATAATCGTAGATAATTCAACCGGTGCGTCAAAAATAGGGGAGGGTGTGGTGAAAATTGATTTAACTTTTTTGCAATAACTTTTATTGCATTTTCGCGTCGGATTAGGGAAGCTTGCGATCTTTGGCGAAAAAAAGGTACACGATTAGACGCACCAATTCCGAGTTAAAATCGATAAAGAATTTCCATGTCAGAAGAAAAGCTAGGTACAATGATCATTAATCAAATGTCAACACACAAGTCAAATTTGAAAGTTCAAAAAATTGCGATTGATTTCATTATGCTAAATTTTACTTTTGTCGGGTATGCGGATATGCATGTAATGTATGGCTTAGCTTCTGGTAACGCTAGTGAAGCGGCTCGCCTTTATGCAGAACGATTTCCTGATCGATACTTGCCTGATCGATACTTGCCTGATCGCAGAACTATTGAACGAGTTGATCTCAATCGCGGGAATCAGGTTTATTGTGTCTTGTTTTTTCAAATTTTGTGGTTATTATTGGATATCTTTTAAGTAGTCTTATACCAAAACCTGGAGGAGTAGGTCGTCCAACAACTGCTCGTACCATTGAAATGGAAGAAAATATTTTGGACCTAATAACAAACGATCCAACTAATAGTGTAAGGAAATGGCAGCACCACTTCATACTTGCAATCGTTGGTACTTCAAGATCAATTACTCCCTACCATTTCCAAAAAGGTCATTCTATGTCACCCGATGATTATCCCGCACGAGTGGAATTCGCTAATTGGTTTCTACAGAAGTAACGAGAAGATAATACATCTGTAAAGAAAGTGCTTTTTACAGATAAATCGGGATTTTCTAGGGATGGTGTAATAAACTCCCATAATCTTCACTTATGGGATGAAGATAACCGTATGCGATAATTCAGACTAAAAACCAACATAAATTTTTGATAAATGTCTGGATGGGAATCAGGAATTATTTGATTGGACCATATGTCGTTGACGGGCGGCTACACGGTGAGAAATATTTGCAATTTCTTCGAGATGATTTAAATAATTTATTAGAAGAAGTTCAGTTACATATTCGCAACAATATATGGTTAATGCACGACGGTGCACCACCACATTTCAGCAACATTGCTAGGGGATATATAGATAACCAGTTCCCCAATCGTTGGATAGGTCGGGGTGGGCTATTTCCGTGCCACCCCCATCACCAGATCTAAATTCCTTAGACTTCTTTGTATGGGGCCACCTCAAATATTTTGTTTATTCGATTCCCATATAAACTAGAGAAGAGCTGTTATTAAGAATTCTCTTTCACTGTGCTGAAATAAGGAATGTTATTTAGAGTTCAAAGGGCTTTCCTCACTAACTTAAGGAAATGTATAACTGTACAATATACCCACATCAAACATATTCCCTAGTTGAAATTACACATGGATTTTATTTTTTCTTTAAATTAATATTTCCGATTTTTTTAGCGGTGTTTTATGATTGTTTTCTTGAATTGATAAATAAAAATAAGTTTTTTGCTTCATTTGATGATTATGTTTTCTTTAATTATTATATAGTTATATGGTCATTTAAAATAGATGGATATTTTGAAGTATTGCTAATAACCGTAATACAATTAGGTAATAGGCTCTTTTTCTGACATGAAAATTCTTTATCGACTTTAACTCGGAATCGGTGCGTCTAATCGTGTTAAACTAAGAGTACCTTTTGTTTCGCCAAAGATCTCAAGCTTCCCTAATCCAACGCGAAAATGCAATAAAAGTTATTGGAAAAAAGTTAAGTCCATTTTTACCACGCCCTCCCCTACTTTTGACGCACCGAATGAATTATCGACGATTATGAGGTAAAATTCCGATTCAGCACATGAACTTTACTTTAGAACCTGAATTTCATGTTTTTATCTTTAACGGTTTCTGAAATATTCAATGAAAACCCATCTTCAGGTTCCCTATTTGGGTGGCTGTAGCTCCCTAACGGGGGGAGATAGAAGACATTTTTATAGGAACTTCTGAGCTTATTTTAGTCCAATCTACTAGATCCTCCATTTTTAACCATACCTTTTGGGACACCCTATATAAACGTCATTCTTTTATATTATTCACTTAATAACCTTTAAAACATATTTTTTTAAATATATATATATATATATATATATATATATATATATATATATATATATATATATATATTTTTTAAATATATATATATATATATATATATATATATATATATATATATATATATATATATATATATTTTAAATATATATATATATATATATATATATATATATTATATATATATATATACAGTGGCGTGCAAAAGTTTCCGGCCAGTGACATTTCTTACTCTAAGTTATTAAAAAAAAAAAGACTAATGATTTTTAATTATTATGAGATGTGAGTATGAGATATAGGAAACAAAACAATATAGTAAAAGAATATTATTTATGTTTGTGAATATATTTATTATTATTATTCTTATATTTATATGTGCAAAAGTTTCCGGCCACATAATATACATTGACGCAGTAGGACGTTCAAAGACGTATTTACAAATAATAGCGCGTTGAATGTTCACATTTAATTCATAAAAGGTCGTGGGAGCATAAACATGGCTCGGCATATGCAAATCCAAATTCGTGAGAGAATAATAAAATTTTCAAAAGAAGGAAAGTTTTCTCGTGAGATTCATTATTATCGATAGGTAAATCAACCGTGAACGATATTATTGTAAAATACCGTTGTGGATATGGTTTAAAAGATCGTCCGCGTAGTGAAAGAAAAACGTCTAAAAAGTAGATCGTATCGATCAACGCAAATTAACTGCGGATGTCAAGAAAATTGCTGCCGAAATTGCACGCGAACTAAAGGATGAAAACCTAGCTAATGTTAGTCGTAGTACTGTGACACGAAGACTACATGATGTGGGACTTTTTGGTCGTATAGGTATTAAAAAACCATTAATCAGTAAAAAGAATAAGAAGGCCCGATTACAATTTGCCAAAGATCAGCTAAATTGGACAATCAAAGATTGGAAAAAAGTAGCTTTCTCAGACGAATCTAAATATAATCTTTTTGGAAGCGATGGTAGACAACATGTTCGACGTCCTATTGGTACGAGAAATAATGTTCGGTACTAAATTCCTACTGTAAAACACAGTGGAGGAAATGTGATGGTTTGGGAAATTTTCTCTGCACAAGGAGTCGGTCCATTGATCGGGATCAACGGAAATATGAACGCTGATATTTACAAGGACATTTTAGAAAACAATTTGTTGTCATATGCTGAAGAAACATTGCCGCAGAATTGGATATTTCAGCAGGATAATGACCCCAAACAAACATCCAAGTTGTTAAAACAGTGGTTTTCTGCTTCAAATGTGAGAGTTTTAAGCTGGCCATCTCAATCACAGGACTTGAACCCAATAGAACACTTATGGGAAACGCTGGATGGTCAAGTTCGAAAGCGTACATATTCAAATAAAGCCACATTATTCAAATCATTGAAGGGAGAATGGGATAAAATTTCACCTGCTTGTATTAATCGATTAATTGAGTAAATGCCACATTGTTATGTGGCTGTTATCGCTGCAAAGGGTATGGCTACAAAATATTAACATAAAAATATAAAATAAACTTTTTGCAGCACCCAGGTGTATGTAACCCCTTAAAAAAATCACAAAGGCTACTTTAAAATGGTGTTGCCAGATTTTGTGAGAATTACGCAGAAACATGAATTTAAATTTTGCCACGTAAATGTAAATCAAACAACATTTCATTTTAAAACTTATTTTGTTAAATTAAATAAAAGTTACTGGTATTACTAACCTACATCCTTAATTCCTAAAATATGAGCTATTGTTTCGGCAGGTGTTTTACTACTAAATGAAGACACAGTGCTACTACGTTCGTCTACTACAAATGTTGATCCGACTGCAAAAGGTTGAAGCATAAAGGTTTCCAAGGCATTTAAACAGGATCTTATTGATTGTGGAACTAGGCCTAGATTGGCTATGGTCTGAAAACAAAAGCATTATTCATTCATGTTTGAAATCTCATCGTACACGTTCAGTTTAAATAATCCTAATGGGCCAAAATAAGTAAAACGGGAAACCTGAAAAAAAATTTTCGATAGATGTAGTACCTTTTTACCCACTAATTTTTGTTTGCAATAATTATTTTGCGAATAATCGCTAGTTCAAAATTTGTGTATATAACTTTTAATTTATTCATATTTCGGAAACGAATAAAGATAATTGAGTGATTTTTTTTTTAAATGAAGCTAAATGTTTATACTTTTCTGTTGAATTCATGCGGTTATAAAAATTTAATTTGTCAAAGTTATAAAACAATTTTTTAAACAGTTGCAAATTAAACCATTTTCTCGGTTTCACTCGAAAATGATATCACACTCTTTTAGTGTGTAAAACCACACTGAGTAAATTAAAAAAAAAGTTAGTAACTTATTATATTAAAGACTAGCCGTGCCCGCGGCTCCGCTCGCTTGGACTTGATTCACTATTATTGTCACTGCTTATTTTTTATGTTATCTGACGTAATAAAATGTATCCCATAACCTGGGCAGAGAACATATGTATTTTATAAAAAAAAAACACGTTAATCGGGTAAATGGTTCTTGAGTGCTAAGCGCACTAACGGACAGACAGACAGACGTTGCGTTTTTTGATCAATATTAAATTAAGAATTTAAAAAAAAAAACACGTAAATCGGATAAGTGGTTCTCGAATGATAAGCGCACTAACGGACAAATAGACAGGCAGACAGAAAGAGGTTGCATTATATATATATATATATATATATATATATATATATATATATATATATATATATATATATATATACATATTATAGAAGATTATAAATAACCTGGCCAGAGAACGAACGTATGAATTAAAAAAAAAAAACATGTAAGCCAGATAAGTAATTCTCAGATCATAAGCACACTAACGAACAGACAAACAGAGAGATGTTGAATATATTATGTTCTTTGCTACATAATATTGTTCCATACTGGTTTAGGCAGTATATTGCAAAAGAACGCGCTAGCGGCAAACTTTTTTCCGACTTGATTCATTATTATCGACACTGCTTATTCTTTATGTTACCTAACGTAATAAAATATATCCTATAGCCTGGCCAGAGAACATATGTATGTTTTAAAAAAAAGCACGTAAATCGGATAAGTGTTTCTCGAGTAATCAACGCACTAACGGTCAGACAGACAGACAGAGAGACGTTGCATTTTATATATATTGTAGATAGAAGATTATAGATAACCTGGCCTAACGGACAGAGAAGACAAGCATATATTATGTTCTTTGCTACATGATATTGTTTCATATTTAATGGTTTAGGCAAGAGGACGCGCTAGCGGCCAACTGATTCACTATTATCGTTACTGCATATTCCTTATATTACCTAACGTAATAAAATATATCCTATAATCTGACCATATGTATGTTTTTTAAAAAAAGCACGTAAATCGGATAAGTGATTCTCCAGTGATACGCGCACTAATGGAAAGACCGACAGACCGACAGACAGACCGACAGACAGACAGACAGACTGACAGACAGACGTTGCATTTTATATATATTACAGAAGATTATAGATAACCTGGCCAGAGAACAAATGTATGAATTTAAAAAAAAACACGTAAATCGTATAAGTGGTTCTCGAGTGATAAGCTTACTAACGGACGGACAGACAGACAGAGAGACGTTGTATTATATATATACGATAGATATTCTTTGCTACATGATATTGTTCCATATCTAATGGTTTAGGGAGTGTATCGCAAGAGAACGCGCTAGCGGCAAACTTCCTCCGACTTGATTCACTATTATCGTCACTGTTACAGACAGAGACACGTTGCGTTTTTATATATATTATAGATATAGAAGATTATAAATAACTTGGCTAGAGAACAAATCTATGAGTTAAAAAAAACACCTAAATCGGATAAGTGGTTCTCGAGTGATAAGCGCACTAACGGACAGACAGAGAGACGTTGCATTTTATATATCATATAGATGTTCTTTGCTACATGATATTGTTCCATATTTAATAGTTTAGGCAATGGATTGCAAGAGAACGCGCTAGCGGCAAACTTTTTTCCAACTTGATTCACTATTATCCTCACTGCTTATTCATTATGTTACCTCACGTAATAAAATATAGCCTATGTTATAACCTGGCCAGAGAACAAATGTATGTTTTAAAAAAAAGCACGTAAATCGGATAAGTGGTTCTCCAGTGATAAGCGCACTAACGGTCAGACAGATCGAGAGATGTTGCATTTTATATATATTATAGAAGTTATTAATATTTTTCTCAAAGATGCATTAACACATCAGAAGTACCCGAGGAATGGAAAATATCATACATATCAACAATTCATAAGAAAGGAGACAAAAATAATTGCGATAACTATAGGGGAATAACGGTTAAAGGACCTATTAGCAGAATATACGGAAAAATACTTAAAAATAGAATAGAAACGGAATACGCGGACGTAGAAGCTGAAGAACAGGCAGGCTTTAGAGCAGGAAGATCCACAATAGACCATCTCTTCTTACTGACACAAATCCTAGAAAAGAAAACCGCATTTGATCAGGAAGTCCATGTCTTGTTTGTTGATCTAAAAAAGGCCTACGACAGCGTGCCCCTAATGAGATTGTGGGAAACACTACAACAGAGTAATGTAAGCACCGAAATAATTAAAGCCGTAAAATCCTTATACCAAGACGCAAGAAGTGGTGTGAAAACCAAATATGGTATAACAACAGGGTTCCCGGTCACAAAGGGTCTCAAACAGGGCTGCTGTATATCCCCAACGCTATTTAAAATCTATTTGGAGAGTGCACTGAAGAACTGGAAAAGGAAATGCAGCAGTATGGGATTACCACAGGATGACGATACTACATTGTACACGCTATCATTCGCAGATGACCAGGTAGTAGTCGCTCAGGACATCGATGATGTGGAATACATGACACGAAAACTTATAGATGAATATGAAAAATGAGGCCTAGAAGTCAATATTAAAAAGACCTAGTACATGTGCGTCGGAGGATAACAGCAGGACTTGAAACTGGCCACAGGACACACCATCAAACACTGTGCCAGTTGTAAGTATTTGGGAACGAGAATATCTAGGGACGGAACACTGGAAGAAGCAATATTCGAGAGGAATATCCAAGGAAGAAAAGCGATTGCAATGCTTAATAGTATACTATGGGACAAAAACATAACCATTGAAGATAAGAAGAGAATTTACAACTCAATAGTGAAAAGTATAATAACTTACAGCTCCCAGGTGTGGCCATTAAAGGAAAGAACAGAAAAAATACTAAAAGCTACAGAAATGGATTTCTGGAGACGAGCAGCCAGAAAATCCAGAAAAAACCGCATACCAAATGACACGATAAGGCGAGCTTTAGAAATAAAGCACGATATAGTGGACGAAATCAGAACCCAACAGTTGGTATGGTACGGACATGTACAGAGAATGTCACAAAAGATTTTAAATTGGAACCCTCATGGAAAAAGAAAGCGAGGAAGACCACGCCAAAGCTGGAGAGCAGGAATCAACAAGGAAGTACTAGAGAGAGATCTGGAGGAGGAGGGATGGAGAAACCGGGAGGAGTGGAAATTAGGCATCGGAAGACGGAAGACGTTATAAAACCGATTGATATATATATATATATATATATATATATATATATATATATATATATATATATATATATACATATATATATATATATATATATATATATATATATATATATATATATATATATATTAATATTTTTTCTGAGGATTTGCGGCCTCTAACGCGCTCGTGAACTCTAACGCTCGAGCCGCTAACGCTGACGCTCTCGAAAAACTCATTAATTTTTAACGAAGGAATCATAATACTAATATCAAGATCTTTTGCATTTATTATTTAATGAACAATTAAGTAAAAATTATACAATACATATTAAATTATTTCAAACATTAACTGTTACTGCTTCTTCCGAACGGTATAAACGCATGGAATTGGCGAGTCTTAGACATACATAGCTTTACAAGTTCGATGCTTCAATTGATAAACGTTTTCGTGGGTCTGATATTCTTCATTTATACAAAAATCGAAGCTTCCGTTTTTAAAATAATTAACTGCCCAATCAAACAGGCGTTTGGGAAATGTTATTTGAATTTTACTGTTTTTTGCAGTTCTCGCCGTAATTTTAACGCATCCACCAACCCCATCGCAAGCCCTTTTTCCATGGTAAGTGGCAAAAAAATGCCACTCTGCCCTATTCCCACGTTGAGAGAGAAGAAAAATTGAACTCGTTTTTCTATCGAGACCCAGCACCGCCAGAAAAATAATAAATTTTTCGAATAGCAGAGTCGCCGAATGTAGCCTTCCAATTTTGAATCATATTCTTATTATAAAAATCAACTGAAGCCGCTGAATGTTTCACGTTGTTTGACCAAAGAGAACTGCAAGTCTTCAGAGAAATAGTGAAAATCAAATATCTTCCAAACGCTTGTTTGATGGGCAGTTAATTCTTTAAAAATGTAAGCTTCGGATGTAATGAAAGACTGATATTGTCACTTTATTTAGTTTCACTGAAACTGTATGACGCGTTCGCTATACTATATACAATTTTGTATCAGAAGAAGCTATAGTATAGCGAAACGCATCATACAGTTTCAGTGAAACTAAATAACGTGGAAATTTGACAATATCAGTCTTTCATTACATTCGTTATGAATTTCCATCAAGTAACAGCCACAACAATTCAAAGTTTATGTAAGCTTCGATTTTTGTACAAATGAAGAATGTCAGACTCACGAAAACGTTTATCAATCGAAGCATCGAATTTGTAAAGCTACTCGTATATCTAAGACTTGCCAATTCCATGCGTTTATACCGAAAGTTGTGCAAAATATTTTCTAGTTCTAAAGAAGCAATAACAGTAATGTTTGAAATAATTTAATATGTATTGTATAATTTTTACTTATTTTTTTATTAAATAATAAATGCAATAGGTCTTGATATTACTATTATGATTCACTTAAAAATTAATGAATTTTTCGAGAACGTCAGCGTTAGCGGTTCGAGCGTTAGAGTCCACGGGCGAGTTGGAGGCCGCGCGTCATCAGAAAAAAATATTAATAACCTCTTTAATATAAGAGGTTACTAACTATTTAAAAAAAAATTTACTCAGTGGCATTTTACGCATTAAAAGAGTGCGATCTCATTTTCGAATGAAATCGAGAACATTGTTTAATTCGCAGTTGTTTAAAAAAGTTGTTTATAACTTTAACAAATTAAATTTTTACACAACTGCATGAATTCAACTGAAAAGTATAAATATTTAGCTTCATTTAAAAAAAAAAGTAATCTCTATTCGTTTCCGAAATATACATAAATATAGAACTAGCGATTATTCGTAAAATAATTGAAGTATTGTAAAAAATT